>RJWH01000131.1:0-461739 GCA_004363575.1 Solenodon paradoxus | reverse complement strand
AGAAACAGAAACTGGTTTACCTTTATAGTCAATTTTTAAAGACATATATAATTCATGACTAGAACTATGTCCACTTTCTCCAAGATTCTTCTTTTTATATATGCCTCAAGTAATAACTAATTTCAATTGATATGATTTTGAACATGACACACATATTCCTGTCTTATCAACTGGGATTAAATGACAAAACATAAATAAATCTATTTTCTATTCTATTGATTCTGATTTTTCCACTTTCTATCAATTTATTTGCTGTCTTGAAACCCTCTACTAATCTGTAGCTGAAAAGTTTGCCTCAAAGAAGATAATAATTTGGGTCAGAGAAGCAGCTGAGGCCATTGATGGGGTAATAAGATTCAATTTGATGTTAAATTAGGTTTTTCTTTTCATTATATTCTTCAAATGTTCAATGACTAATTTATTTCTCTTTTGAATGAAAAGCTGATCCACAACAGAGAATCTGCTTGAAGTTATCATTAAAGCTTTGAAACTTGCCCTCTGGATGAGGAAACATAACATAGAGATAAGAGGCCAGAGGGGAAAACACTAGATAAGCCAGCATTTTAGTTGCTCATTTCAGCTGCTCCAACTGCTGGATTTTCCAGAATAAGCCCGTGGCTTTGTTATTTTCAATCCCAGTAACCAGATTTGGCTTTGCATTTTTAACAAATGACCAGTTATTACTCTACAGGACACCTAAAATTATCTTCCCAGGAGCAGGGCTGGTTTATAAAAGTGGTAAATTACAAATTACCTGACTTTAAGTCACATCTACAAGTGATAGTTAATGAAAAGTGAAGCACCAATATTTTCAAATATTTATATAACAGTTTTGTGTTTTGTTTTGTTTTAATCTACTAAGGATGTGTCTAAATTCCAGACATCCTATAATCTTCTCTATACAAACACTCCTGATCTCCAGGATGGCCTTTTTCCCCTTTCAAAACTACGCTTACTTTGTCAGTTTTAAGCTTGTTTATAATTATGTCAAAATAATCAAATATTTAGTAATAGTTTAACAAAGGAGGTGAAAGACCTGTACAATTAAAATAATGAAATGTTGTTAAATGAAACAGAAGACACAAAGAGATGAAAAAATATTCATGCTCATGAACAGAAATGGCAGTCCTACCTAAAGGAATATACAGGTTTAATGCGATCCTAATTAAAAGTCCAAAGACATGTTTCAAGGTAATGAATAAATAATACTAAAATCTGTTTGGAACTATAAAATGCCTTGAATATCTAAAGTAATTCCAAGAAATAAGCAGAGGAGTGAGGTAAACTTAATATACAGATAGGTGCTGATGTACACAGCTTAACCCTATTTAATGCTATGATACAATTCCTTCAACATAATTTTTTAAATATACATTGTTTAAAAATGGGCAGAGAAACTCCATAGACAACTCTTCAGTGAGGATGCATAGATGGTCAAAAGGCACATAAAAAATGTTCTTCATCAGATATCAAAACCATAATGAGATAGCAACTTATCCCAGTAAAAATGGCCTATATCAGAACGACAAGAAATATCAAGTGTTGGCAAAAGTGTGAAGAGAGAGAAACTCTCGTATACTGTTGATAGGAGTGTAAACTGGTGCAGCCATTATGAAAAACAGCATGGAGATTTATTAAAAAATTAAAAATAGGACTACCATATGATCCAGTAATTCCACTTCTTGTTATTTCTCTGAAGAATATGAAAGGATAAACTTGATGCATTCCTACATTTATTGCAGCATTTTCTATAACAGTCGAGATATGGGCACAACCTAAATGTCTATCGATGGATGAATGATAAAGATCTGGTATATATACAATTGAATCCTACTCAGTCATAAAAGGTATACTATTTTGCCATTTGTGACACAACATGTAAGGAACTTGAAGAAATACTGCTGAGTGAATCAAAAGGAGAAAGACAATTATTGGGTGGTATCACCTATTCAAACTACGACAGCAAAGCTGAGGTTGCCAAGGAGAAGATGGGTAGGGACTGTGCTCATATGATGAAGGGAGGTTATCTATCATTTTTTAAAATTTCTCTTTAAGTTTTCTTCTCATACTTTAGTCTATTTTTGTTCATCAAAATAAGAGGAAAAATAGTTTTCTGGCATTGTCATTTCCTCACTTGGAATGACCCATTCATCTGTAAAGGTTAAAAAAAAAAAAAGGAAGGAATTTACATGTTTTTTCATTAGCAGTTGTCTAATGTCCAGATCCTTAGAGCACAGACAGTTTAGCTCCAAGCAGATCAGTCGTTGGTTAAAACCCAAGTTAATGAGGAAACAGTTCTGAGTCTGAATGAATCTGTCACCCTCACACCAGAAAATCCTGTGCACAAACTTAGAAGACACCTCTGACCAACCGCATTACAAATGAGTACTACCAGGGAGAATACTATATAACTATAAAAACAAACCCACTTTAAAAAGGGAGGGGAAAAAAATGAACTGATGAAAATCAGTTTTTCTGTTTTTCTGAAATATAGAAAAAAAGGTAAATCATTTCCCTTTGTCCCCCCACCCCACCCTACCCTACCCCCCAAAAAGAAAAGAAAATCCATACCCAGAACTGCTAATGATAATCTATACCAGCTATTTTTTTCTTAGGAATAATCTCTATTAAACAAGTATGATAATTGGTTTGCATAAAGACAAAATTCAGATCATTATATGCAGAATGTCCCATGTCATTGTTATGGAAACAAACACGTTTGATCAGGCCAGACTTTAATTTATATATTTATTTTTAAGAGGAATGAAGGCAAGCAAGCAGGAAGAAGGAAGGGAGAGGAGGAAGAAGCATGTTTATTGATTATTCATTTTGTTCAGTTTTTGGCTATGCTTCCCCCACCCACCTGCCTGTGCTTCAGGGAAGAACCCAGGTCCCTGGGCTTTATGTAAACTATGCCCTCAACTTAGTGCCTGAGCCACCAGGGAGCACCATGAGACCATACTTTTAAATACCTGTTTCAGTTCAACAAATACTGGAGAAAAGGATTAATATTTACTGTTCATCTACTGAGAGCTATTATGTATGTGAAGTATTTGATGAGTATTTTTTAACATTTGATCCCCACCACTGCTTCTCAAAGTTGCATTATTACCTCCATTTTGTGAGGTCTGAAACTGAGATTTATTGAGGCTAAAATGATTTGCCCCAGGTCTTGCACCTACTAATGGCTGAACCTTAATTTGAACACAGTTCTGCCTGACCCCAAAAGTTCTGCTCTTTTCACTTGGGGACATACTGTTTTGAATAACTAACATTACATTTGGGGAGACAAAACAAACAGAAGTGCCCAAGCTTCAGATTTTCATTTTGAGGTTTTCAGTGTTCAGTCTTTTGAAATGTCAATGTGGTGCCTGCTCCAAAGCTGAGCTCTGTACCCCAGAATCTGAGAGCAAAGGGCTGCCCCAGACCACAGCTTCAGTCTCAACCATGCAGATCCTACAATAACCACCTCCAGAGTTGAGGATGATGGCTGATCACTGAACCATTTATTACCACACAAACCTATGTTAAATGACTCTCCCTCAAGATTATCACTAGCAATGAAGAATGATGTCACACATTTTGATGCATTCTAGTCTCTATTCTATTTTGTTCAGCATTTTGGTCCATTTGTCTTCTTATGGTTCAAAATAAAACCCAGGGCCAGATACTTCACCAAGAAAAAGGGAGCACTAATAGTCAGGACATACATATGAACGAATATTGGACGATATGGCCCTTCTCTGATTCTTTATTAAGCAACATTCATTCTTTTTCATTAAAAATTACAATATAAACATTTTCCAATGTCATTAAACATTCTTTGAAAACATGACTTTAAGGGATACATAATAATATTCCCTCTGGAAGGCTTTTTATATAACCATTTCTGTCACAGGAATTTCAGGTTGTTTTGATGTCCAATACTATTATAAATGACAGAGACTACTGTTGTATGTAATTTTTAATAGTGTCTTTATTTTGTTAGGATGAATCCCTAAAAGTGAATTAACGGGCCAAAGGTTACAAGAATTTTATGCTCCAATTCATATTGCCAAAATGGTTGTCACTTTCCACTTCAGCAGTGTGTCTGAGAACACCTGTCTCATCAAGTTAAGAATTATGTACTATTAAATATTTACCAAATTAGGAAAGAGGAAAAGAGGAAGGGAGGGAGGAAGGGAAGGAGAATACTATTCCTCTAATTACTAAGTCAAATTTTTTCATGCTATTCTCCAGCTTTTGCTCTTTATGGAACTACTAGTTCCTGCTGTCTACTTTTCTATTGGAAGATCACTGATTTAGAAAAATCCTTTTTTTACTATATTGATCTTTTATCTGTCATAGTTGATGCAATTTTCCCTAAATTGTTTTTAATTTTATTTTTGAGTGTTATGTTTTTTCCAGATTTTAAAATAATATTCTCTATATAAGAATTGAAGACTTGGGAGAGAAAAATCAATGGGAAAAAGAGCCACAGACACAATTTACTAGAAAGTAAAATGTAGGAATGTTCCTTTCTACCTGCAAGTTGTCTTTGAGAAAGAAGAAGGGACACTCTGGAAATATTTGATGACATGCAGAAAAAACACTACTAGAACACACTGTTTCACAATGCTCTAAGCAAACACATGGCAAATAGCTATAGCACACCACACACACACACAAACCATAAACACTGCTCACTGACAAAAGGGAAAATAAGCAGAGAGGCAGGTAATTACATGAGATAGCATGACTATTGGTTTTTTAAGTGTCTCCTGAAGAATGAAAGACAGACAAACATAAAAACACGGAGGTCATTTAAGTGAATTATTTCTCAGGCTTCACACACAAAAACCAGATTTAGAAGTGTTGGGAGCATCACATGAGACAAACCAACAGATGCAGAAAATCAAACAATTTCTCAGCATAGACAGGTAAGGAACCTCACTGCTGAGAGGAAATATTCAGAAAAAAATCTCATTTGCAAACTACTGGCATTAGAAACACTAAATTGTTTACCTCGGTTGAGTATGAACCAGAGTTCTTCCTATTTTGATCAAGAGTCCTAGTGAGTTAACTCCTTTTCTTTTCCCTTTTGGCATGCCCCACTTCCTTTCCTCTTTTTCTTGTACAGAATCGTTATGTGCTTGTCTCTCCCCTTTCTTAAGAAGAAACATCATAACTAGCTTACCCATCACACGGATGGATACACGCAAATTAAACAGGACAAGTGCTAACAGGAAACAGAAAAAAAAATGAAAACTAAAATTCATTTGCCCCTATCAATTTATTTATTTTTATTGTAGTAATTATTCTACACATTAAAATAATTTCCTATCTATAGGTTCTCCATTCCTTAGATATATTTCAACACACCATGTCCTCCACCAAATCACCAAGTGTTCTTCCCATTGTTCCTATTAATTTTATCAAAGAAAAACCATAAAATTTACATTTAGTCCTACCAAATTAAATAAGCATAGAGTATGCCCTGGCTCCAGAAAATTATAAAAATCTCTATAATTACAATTTTTAAATGCTTAAAATTTTTCATTGGCCCTGAAATGTTATCTCTCGCAAATAATAATAATGGCAGCAATAACAGCTTAATATTCATTGTTTGTTAGTTTTTACAACTTAATGAGATGTGTTATTCTGTCCATTTTTACAGATAAAACAGATTAAATCTATCAAGTCACTTGCTCAATGTCACACAGCAAGGAAGTGACAGACCCATAATATAAATCCAGACACAATTGGTTCGGCAGTCTGAGTTCTTAATCACTGTTCTAAGGGCATCTTCCACTGGTTGGATCCCAGGCAGCTCTTATCTGAAGCCTTCCCCACTGGGATCCCTTCAGTGGTTCAATGCTCCTTTTCTTATCTAGACTAACATACCCTCCCATCTGTCTCCTTACTGCGGTCCCTAGGTTCTCAGTCTAACCCAGCCCCTACTGTGCCATCTATCATATATTTAGCACATGGAAACTGATAGGCTGCAGCTTAAAGATCACTAGCATAAGACATAGCTAAAACAATGAAGAAAAAAATGCCTCCAAACAATTTCATTCCTTGGGCCATCTTTCAAAATCTCCTGATTCCATATATTGTGCCTAAACTATACTTGATTACATGGCTTTAAAGCAGAAAGTATCACTTCTGCTGTTGAATTTATAATCTCAAACTCCAGTATTTGGATGTCTGTGAGGGTTTACAAAATGCCTAAATCCTCCACATAGATGCTCAAACAGTTCTTGAGCTTCCTTCTAACTTTTTTTTCATTATACTGCGGCTGTTATCATTTATATAGAGAAGATGGTGGGAGGAATCAAGGCCAGGAAGCAGTCCCTTCTAGAGCTGCCTCCACATGCTCACAAGGAAATCTCCACACAGGGGCCTAGTTTCTGTGCTGAAACACAAAACAGAAACAAATATTTACTTTCTTCTTCCTTTCTTTGGTGTTGGAGAAATTTACCTTATTTCTTGTAATACACAAATCAATCTATAATGTTGTGCAGTCATTTAGATTATGCAAAATACATAACATGTAACTTATTACATCCTGTTTTCTAATAATTTTATATATAATAATCTTAATTTTCTAACAAGATTGGGCATTACTCCAGTCTATACCTGTTCTGATTCCTTTAGGTCCATATTAAAATAGACAAAATAGAAAACATTCAATAAATAATCAATTCCTATTTTCTAAATCATGCTGAAGTATATCCAGTCATTAGATATACATAGCATTAAAAGAAGAGTAAATGACTTTTTTTTTTTTTAAGTAAAGGTGCAGGTAAGAATCAAGGCAGGTATGCAGGCAGGTAGAAAGAGAAAGGAAGAAGGAGCATCTTTTATTTATTTTTATTTAGTTGTTCACACTGGTTGCTTCTCCCAGACCCGGAACTTGAACTCAGGGGTATATGGCTTCTTCTTTGGAGGTGACTGACCTAACTATTGTTCCATCAGGGCACCCCATAAACGACTATTTTAACCAACACACCAGACAACCTACTTCAGGAGCAAATTAAGGGACTAGTAAACTATAGCCCACAGGCAAAATCTAGCCCACAAAGTTTTACTGAACACAGGCATGCTCATTAGTTTGTGTATTATCTATGGCTGCTTTCATACTGCCAAGAGAAAAGTTGAACAGTTGTGAGAAACTCTACTTTCTGTAAAGCTGAAAATATTTAGTTGGTTCTTCACAGAAAGTTTGCTGACCTCTGGTCTATATTAAATGAAAGCAGGGATTCTCTAGTATTTCCTACTGATACAGCTCTAATGGCAGAAGAAAATAAGTATCTACTCTAGAAGAGTCATGAGAAGCATAAATTTAAATGACCATGGGCCCCTTCAAATCTTATTGAGAAACCACCAGATTCCAAAGATCCTCAAAACTTTTTAAAAACTGTAATGCTAGCCTGATAAACTTCCTTTGCAATAATATCCACTGGTAAATATTAGCAATTTGAAGGTAAATGTTATTTTTGGTAACATACAAATTTTTGTATAGGCTAAACAAGTACATGAGTTAAGTTCAATTGAATATTTCTGAATTTTATAACAAACTATGATTACTAATGAGGATAATTCTTCTATATAACTTCTGAATTTACTCAGATATAAAAGATGATGGTAAGTTTTGTGCATGACAATTTGGCTAGGCTACAGTCTCCACTTATTTAATCAAGCAATAATTTAGCTAGTGTTGTGAGGCATTAAAGTAAACTATTAGTTGATTTTAAGTAATATTATCCTTGATAATCTGGGGGCAGGGGGAGGGCTGATTCAAGGCTGGCTAGACAGCTTTCAGTCTGAAACTCTTTATGCCCAAGAGTTTCAGACTGTCCTTCCTGAGAGCCAGCTCTAAGGATTTCGAACTTGCCTAGCCAGTCCCCCAGGAGTGTAAACCAACTCCTTGCTTATCTGTCTTCCTTCTCCAGATAGATAGATAGATACATAGATACACAGATACACAGATAGATAGACATACATATAGATAACAGATAGACAGATAGATGCATATAATTTTTTTAGTGGAACTCTTGATACATCAAATTTCATAATATTTCCAACACAATTTATTTCTGTATTTACACCTCATTTTAAAGAATACTAATCCAGTGGCTAAAAATAACTGCATAGAGATTTCTCAAAAAATTGAGAATGAAAATTTCACATGATCCCATCATCTCACTTCTGGGTATTTACCTGAAAAATACGAAAATACTAATTTGCAGAGACATATGCATCCCATGTTTACTGCAGCATAACTTAACAATAGTCAAGAACTGGAAACAACTCAAGTGCCCATCAACCAATGAACAGATAAAGATGTGGTATATGTGCATAATGGAATACTACACAGCCCTGAAAAGATGAATTCCTGACATTTTCAACAGCGTTGACAGAAGTAGAGAATTATGCTGGGTGAAGTAAGTCAGAAGGAGAAATACAAATATGATATGATCTCACTCATATGTGGAATATAAAGAAACAAAGCAAACAAATAGACAACACAAAAACCAATCCTTGGACAATGACAATAGAAATGAATTACCAGAGGGGAATGGGGTACAGGGTGGGAGAGCAAGTGTGGTGGGGGTTCAGCAGATAGTGATGGAATACTACTGGAAATCCGGTAGTGGCTGTGGTGTGTTATATATTTGACGAATAGTGAACCTGCATATCTAAAGTTAGATTATTTTGTAAGTCAAAGTTGCACAATTAAAAACCAACACACACCTAGAGGAGAGACTCTTTTTAGTCATGTTACTATGCTGTCACTCCTATAAAATCTGAACTTCTCATTTCTGTCTAACAAACCATAAATAAAAGGGTAATATCAAGCCAAGCAAAACTACTTAAAAATATAAAGTACTGAGTTTTCATTTATATTGAAAAAGTCTTTGTATCTTAGAAAAATCATAACAGTAAGATTAATAAAATGATTAAAACTTCTAACTAAAAGTTATGCCAAATCATACATGTAAGTTTCTATAAAAATATTATCATCTAAAGAAAATTTAATACACTTAAAAAGTCTAACAAATTGTAGACAGATGTCTAAACATTTTCTGGATCCAAAATATCAAAAAGATGAATAATTTGAGAGGTATTTAAAATTGAAGTACTCAGGCCAGCCACACATTATTATTATCTTGGCCTAAGTGAGCAGCAAGAGGCTCTCAGGGCTGTGCTGGAGACCTAATTGAGAGTTCGCTGTACAATAGCAATTACAGTTACAACATTCACAAAATAGTAGCTTCAGTCCCATAATACTGCTCAACATTTGATTTTACATTTTTCAACGTATGATCACTGGATTTTTAAGCAAAATAATAAATATAATCAAATTTCTCCTTGTAGAACGAGGTCTATAAAATAAGAAAGAACTTTAAAGCATCCTGGAAAGCTGTCCTATCCCTTCTCTCCAAGAAAACTTGATATACTTCTTATCAGTAACCCCTAAAACCTGCATCTGACTGTTTTTCACTTTGGCTTAGGGCTTTGGTGTAATATGCATGGTTCCAAACATTCAATGGTTATAAAACCCAGTGACATAAACAAGAATGGTATTAAAATATGCACAATAGGAGGCTTTACCTACAAAGCGGTGACTACACATTCAACTACAGGATATGAATACCTAATCCCAGAATGTCAAAACCTAAATTATTGCATAAATTAAAATTCTGGAACTTGGAATCTTTAAATTTACTTACTAAAATCACTCTAAAAATATGGTGAGCTCTTGCTAAATCATTTGTCAATTCTAGAAGCTTGTATAAGTGAATTGAGCATATTTCTGTTGTTCTTTAAAAATGACTATACATCTAGATCTTTATGCTAAAGAGATAATTTATCCTCAAGGATATTCACCAAAATATGCATATGTTTACCCTCAAGGATACTCACCAAAATACATTTATAAATATATCATCACAAAAGCAAAAACACCCACGAATACCCAATAAGAAAAAGTTAAATATTTTATCTTCATGATGGAATAGTATGCAGTCATCAAAATTCACAATGTATGACATGGGAAAATGATCACCAGGTTTTAGTTTAAAAATTAACTTAGATAACTATGCATGATTTGACACCCTTTGTAAAAAAAATCATATTTATTGTGACTTTTTAAAATTTATATACCTAGATATCTAGTTAAATAAACATATTTACAGTTTCTGAGCCCTAAAAGAATGTAGAAGGATACAAAGCAAACATTTCATTCTTCCACCTATAGGAAGAATTATGTGACCCTTTTCAGGGGACTTCACAGTAGTCTTGAAATTTTCTATTATATGTAGTAGTAGTGTTTTTTAATCAGAGGAAGAAAAGATTTTCAATGTATGACATAAAACCAGAAACCATAAAGACATCTTTCAAGGGTGGGATTACATGCAACTTTCATTTTATACTTTTTACATTCTCTATTATTTAAAAATTTTTATACACCTATGTATTATTCTGGTGATTAATAAAAGTAGATACAGTTTTAAAAACTACCAATACGGTTATTTTTTCACTTCAATGAACAGACATTTTCTAAAGCAAGAATTTAGGAGAATTTTTAAAAGAGCATTTCCATTTGCTTTAGTTTAAATGAAATATTTAAGGATACATGGACAGATTAATAGCAACAACAACAGCAAAACTCTCTTATCTTTATTAAGAACTTTCTAGGGGAACAAGATAGGGAAACTTATATAATAAGTATCTGGTTTCTAGTTTTAGAGAAATGATACATGAATTCTGAATAAGTTTTAAAAGCTCACAATACCACAGTCACAAAATCATGTATGTCATCATTTGTTTCAGTGCACTTATGACTGCAAATTGACACACAAAACTTTTTAAGAACTAAAAGACTGTTCCCAAGCCAGAGACGAAGAGCGATTTAGAAAGCCAGCAACTCTGATTTAATGGGCCCAGGCTGCACAGAGCGAAGCCACCCACCCAAGCATTATTGCCATCTTTCAGTGTTGTAGTGGACGGGTGACATGACTTAATTGCTGAGCTACAGTTAATTATAAGGCAAATGAAAGGCTAAAAGAGAATCCCCCCCACCCACCCAATTAACTAACAGAGTGGACATAAATTGTCTTGGAATGTGCTGCATATGCTAATTCAAACTTTCTCACCCATAAAGGCATCCACACTACCATGACTTTTTTTGTTCCATTCTTTTTCAAATTTATAATAGTAGGAATGTACCTGATGCAGAGCATCTATCATGTTACCATGCAGCTGGCATTCAGGTTTTTCCAGCTAGTCATGAGTTTCTAGGCCTCGCCTGGGCTTTCAATGTAAGTTACTGCATGGTAATAAATTAATAATAGCATAATAACACCATTAGAAAGAAAGAAAGTAATATGGTAACTTGGAGTCACAATGCTTAATTATAACCCAGTAAGTGCAATTAACTTATGTCACCAGATGGACAATTAATGAACACATCTCATCAGCACTGCTACTAAAACTAAGGTTGCAAATTCAATTATAATCGTTCTTGAAATTCTTATTTTTCCTCTATTTCTGTTAAACCCTTGAAATGCCTAGTTTGTTTCTCAAGCTAAAAAAGCTAAAATTATGCTTTGGATTCTGTATCAGTATTGCATAAAGCTATTACATAAACATCGCTGCAACTAAGTTCTTCTCTCTGTCCTTCAATCCTTTTTAGCTAAATGGAACACTTATTCCTAGCAAAGATGTTGGGGTCAGATCTGCTCTCTCTTGAGCTTAATGTCTCTGAGTCTATTTTTCTCATCTACAAATTGAGGGATTTGGACTTTAAGATCCTTTTCAACACAGAGGAAAATGACAAATCTCTAATGACAAGTAAAGCACAGAACATAAGCTAAAAACCACAAGCTTTCGCAATTAAAATGACAAAGGAATAAACTCACTAATAAAAAGCTCCTAGAAATCAACCTTTTACAAGAGAACTCAAACTCACACTGAAATAGCCTGTTTCACCTAAATGGATTGACAAAAATCCAAAAGTCTGGTAACATAAATTTTGTTCAAGCTGTCTTAAAATGAAGCAAACCAACATACTGCCTATAGTAAAACTATTATTGTTATTGCTCTAGTTACTATTTCTCATTTTTCCCTCTGAATTGTTAAACTTCATGTATCTGATCTGGAGCTAGTCTCGTCTACTTTATCACTGAATACAATGTCTATAGCAGTTTAAAAACAGAGCTGCTAGACATAAATGTGACACCATCTCTAGCTCAAGGTCAGTCCTGGGATGCTGAATAAATTGGTGTGCTAACCATACCTAGTCACAGATATATATTTTATACTTCTACCTTTCCCTACAGATGTTATAGACAGTAATGAGAGAATATTTACAAATTACTCAGAATTCCTAAAGGACATACTCACACTAAAGGAGTTTTGTATGTTTATATAGATATGCATATACTGAAATAGCTAAATTATGAATTTGTATGCTCATTTTAGATTAGTTAATCTCCATTAGACTAGTATACTGAATTAATAAAAATAGGAAACCGTTTACCACAGGTTTATCAAGATACTATCTGCATCTTTGTTGTATAATCTCTTAAAAATTAGATTTTCTGACATCCTCTCACCATTTTCTAAGGAAAAAAGAAGAGGAATTATTTCATTAGAGGAATCCCCTGAAATGTATGCAGCAACTGTTTTAGAAACCCCTAAAAACAAGGAAATAAGAGGATTTCTCCAACTCTCTTCTTATACTGGCTCAGGCTTCATACACAGGAGCACTAACACCCACCCTCCCCGGCCACCGCACGGGTGTGGGAGCTGGGAGTGCACACTCCTTCCCTTACTGATTCCTGATGCCTAAGGGAGTGGATGCAGGGAGGGGAAATGGGCTGTGTTGAAAGGTTGGACTTTTAAGTGTTTCAGTGAGCCCAAATGTCATATCTAGCTTCCATTCCAACCCATCTCCATTCCTTTATTTCTGTAGGTCAGGTTTCTGCCATGTCAAATTTACTTTCTGCCAGAGTCAGTCACTATGATGAGTTCAGTGGGCATATAATGCATATTCAAAATAAAATATTATAAACCTTTTAATTATGAATGTTTATAAACGTAAGCAACATGAAGGATATTTGTCAGTATAATTTTTCATGAATAGAATATATGTGAATAGATTTGCAACATGCTTTACAGTCATTATTTTCATCTTTATTCCTCATAAAAATCCTTAGGAAGGAATAAGAATTATTCTCACCCTATTAGAATACCACTGGTATTATCTTCACCAAGGAATAATTTATAAATGTTTGGTTTCTTAAAATTAACCTACAGAGAATGAGCAAAGTGTGCTCAGAATTACTAAATTCACCCAATAATCCGGATTGTTCAGCTACAATGCTAGTTTATTTGAATTCATTCTATATAATTTACATCCAAAACAATGTACAGGTGGAAAAAGCATTATTCACCATTGCATCAGTACTTACTGACAAGCAAACATGTCAGTTAACTACAGCTCATTAAGCTGAGAGAAGCTAAATTTCCAAATTTTTACAGAGGTTCTAATGAGACCGCCATTGTTTACTGTCTCATGCTAGTTTCCTTAACTTTACCTGACAGCATTACAAAGATTTAGGAGACTTAATTTCTCAAAGTTTTATTAATACAAAAACTCATTCTCTGCACCTCAATATATGAAGTGACACTGTATCTAATGACTGTCTTTTCCATGTACAAATCAGACCAGCCATTCACAAATAAATGTATACTTCATTATCATGGTGTGGGGGGTAGAGAGCAGGGAGTGGCAGAAACAATTCTGGTATTGTTTACTTTTCCTAAGTAAAAGACAGAAGCACTATCCATAAGGAAAAAAGAACAACCATTCAAATTAGATACTAGATTGATTGCATGTAAGAAATCATTTACACTACAATTGCAACATTATAAATATAATTAGTTATAGTAAGTAATCTATTTACTATACCTTTAGAATATAAATGTATAGAAGAGCCAATTTAAAGTAACTAGTATGTTTTTCTTCTTACTTTCAGAAGGATTAAGATAAAAAGTCCGATCTGATGACGACTTTATATTTCTTCATAGTGCTTGAAACAACATTTTTTAAAAATGTAATGCACTAGGAGAAATATATCTACATGAAATAGACAAGTCTGAGGTTAGTTCCTGACTAGCTCCTGAAGCTAGGAAGGTATATGTCTTTTTTATTCACTTAACAAATATTTGTATAGAGTTTCTCATGGGCCAGACACTGTTGCACATATATGATAAAAACAAGCTCATTTAGTCCTTATAACTACCCTATGAAATAACTATCCTATTTTGCAGATGGAGAAAGAAGAACAGAATTTCGCGATTTACCGAAAGTTATCTAAGCAGTCGGTGGTAGAGGCAAGATTTCAAGCCAGGCAGTGTGAGTCCAGAGTTGAGATACCTCATGCAGCACCCTCCACAGTATGCTGCTCCTCTTCAGGGGTACTGGTGACATTTCACCATTCTAGATAGTTATTACTCAATAACAGTGGACATGCCCAGGTGATAAGAGAATGAAAACAAAAGACATATCTTTTGGCAACATATCTGCCCCATAAAGTATGCCTAAAGTGGTTATATCATTCATCTATATACAGTTCTTCCATATCACATCCCAAGGTTACTTTAACTGAGACTGCGTATCTTTACCCTCTTCCTCTCGAAAATACATGCTATATAAATTACAACTTGCATTTTCATTTACAGTATCATTAATAGCTTTCTACTTCGAAACAACCAGACCTACTTCATTGATTTAAAATGTCACACAATATTAGACTGTGTGGAGGCCTAATGATATGGTTAAATAGCCAGTTTTTATTAGAGTTTCTTCAGCTGTCCTTTCCAGGTCTCAATCCAGTAAACTACTTATTTAATACCCTAAGCTTTTTCAGTCCTGTTCTTCAAAGAATGAAGTTCAGCCTCAAGTTCAAAGAGTGCTGACACAGTCTGCCCCGACGTCTGAGAATCACAAGCCTGAAACTTTTAGCTTTTATGCTCCTCCGTGCATTGTCTCAAGCTCCCCTTTGCAATGACCTACTACCATGTGCTTTAGTGTCTGGGTACTTCTTTGGACTCTGGACTTGATCTGAAATACTTCACTTCTTTCCTCCACACCCAAGCTAGATCAGCTACAGTGATGGCATCTGTTTCCCAATTCTGACTCCTGCCCACCCTGCCTTGCTCTGCTGGGAGGAATCAGCTCTGCCTGGCCCAAGAAGTGAAAAATCAAACTTAATCAATAACTGATAATTAAACTTCTACCACAAAGCCCAGAAGAGGCTGTCAATGGGATTTCTTGGTTAACCCCTGCCACTAAGTAAGGATAAAGTTTTATATTTTCTCCAATAGGATTTTTAGAGGAAACAATAAATAGAGGAAGCAAAAATAGAGGATGTTAAAGGGAAAAATGGCTAAAAATACAAACTCTAATCTGGGAAGGACCTGGCATTTCTGAAATCAAAATGTCTGTTTGGACTTGCGATTAATCGTCATTTCTAGGTGACCTGAATAGAAACACTAACTGACAATGATATAGGTCATTTTCAAATATAATCTATTCTCTTGCAATTTCCTTCAAATCAACAATCTTTAAACCATTCAAAAGCTACAGTATCACAGAATGACACCATCTGAAGGGAAAAGGGTGGAGAGTTGAGGATGACTTCAGGAAGAGATCTTAAGTGTGGAAACGTTGCTTTCCCTCTCTGATCTGTACCATATTTCTTGTTTAAATACACGAATATGAATACGCCTCTCTCCCTTGCATCCAATCTGTATCATTAACTCCAAATAATTATTTTTCTAGGAAATGTGAGATTAAATTTTTTCCACCATTAAATGAGAACTATTCTGCTTCGGACATTAGTGCATATGCTCTCACATGAAAAATAAAGAGGCTTTTTGACTGAAGTTTTTAAGCTGTGAAGAGTACATCTTCCTGGAAAACTCTCACCTCTCATTCTCACACCCCTGGAGATTTCCAGTGAGGTCTAATGATCAGTAATAGCCGCAGTCATACAAATGGTCAGGAGAGTCTCTGCTTTACTTAAAGGAGAAAACTTTTGTTAAGGAAAAACAAATGGAATACAGTTTAGAATGTTCTGCCCCTAATCCTCTTCCATTGCTGAATGTGGCATCTGAAGAATAAGACAGTTCATGCAGTTTGCTCAATGATAACTTTTTAAAGATTATTATCCAACTCGCGTGCTGACTGGGTTACCAAGCTCCCAGAAATAAACCACCTCATCTGTTTACTCCAGCATGCCATTCAAATATTATTAATTTCTATGAATGCCATGATATGAAAAAGGTTAGAAAGTTCTAAATCAATCTTTATCAGCTAGGCTATCTAGGTCTGACTATGGGATAGCCCATATTATCATATGGTGTCTCTGAACGGTAATATGCTTGACCTGGAAAAGACTTCAGAACACCTCTTTCCATATAAGCCTCTTCCAAAGTCAAGTTACATAGAATATTAAGAGATGTTAGTTTGGAGCGCCCTAGTGGAACAGTGGTTAGGCCAATCACCTCCAAATGAGCAAGCCATATAACCCCTGAATTCGAATCCCAGGCCTGGGAGAAAGCAACTAAATAATTAAATAAAAAAAAATAATAATACAGATGCTTCTTCCTCCTCTCTCTTCCTACCTACCTGCCTCCTTGCCTTCATTTCTGCCTGCACCTTTCCTTTCTTCAGAGAGAGAGAGAGAGAGAGAGAGAGAGAGAGAGAGAGATTAGTTTAACTGGGAATGGAGCAATTTGAGACATACTGGGCTAAAGTTAAGTAGATTTTTTTAGTGCAGAATGTTTCATAAGCTTCTACGTACTGACTGCACTGTGAGTCTTTCTGAATGGGGAGTATAACATGTAATTTATGTTTATCTAAGGATGGAGCCCTGAGAAGATATTTTAAATTGTGGTTACATACACACAACATAAAAATTATCATCCTACGCAATTTCAAGAGCATAGTTCAGTGGTGTTAAATATGTCTATGCTGCTGTGCAAACCATGCCCAGAATTTTTTAACTGTGCAAAATTGAAGCTCTATGCCCATTAAACCACAACTCCCCAATTCGCCTTCCTGCCAGTCCCTGGAAACCCTTCTTACAATATCTTCAGCAAACAATAACTCACCAAAGACACTCTGAAAAATACTGCTTTATCTCTTACAGCTCACCCCTCATTTTATAGATGCGAAAATGGGTCTGAAGATGCTAAGGATTATCCAAATTCTACTATCGTAGACTCTAAAAATACTTGATAACCACCAGATCCACCATAAATGAAGACTGTAAGGTAAAAAGAAAAACCTTTTCCCCAAAGCCACATTAAGTCCCTCATTCTCCAAACTGGGGTACAGACAAAATCAGGTAATTTAAATATAGCTTGCCTTCCTGGATCATCAATTTTACTTGATGACTAAATGATTATTAAAGATTTTGATACTCAGATAATCATGGATATATTGCAGAATGGCATGCAGAATTAACCTAATTTAAAAAGATTTCCAGGGGCTCCTGTTTCAGCAACGAGCTGCTTTGACTAGTGCATCCATCGTCATCTGTCTCTAGAGCTTCTGACAAGAAAGTATGAGAAGCTCATAAGGAAAAGATTCTAAAATCCACGGTAGGACTAGGGACACAGCTCAGGAGGGACACCCTGGTAAACCATGAGAAACTACTTCCACATGCGCCTGGAGGGCTCGGGTCAACTCTGATTGTCTCTCGATGATCATACAAAAGGGAAGGAAAAAGCTAGGGAAGTCTCGCAGTACAAAGAACTAACCAAAAGAACACAGTTATACTATCTTTTGCTAGACATCAAGTTTAGGGTGTAATGAAATAGGTAGCAAAAGAAAAGGGTTGTGTTACCTACCAAACACCTATTTAGAAGGTCCATTGTGGATGGCATTTAAATTCCAGTAGCTACTTCCCGTTTCTGCAAATTCTAAATCCACAAAACTTAAAATAGCTATACTGTCTGCCCATTCATTTTGCAATGTGCTTATTAAAATTCAATGATATCTAATCACATTATAAGAATGAAACTGAAATATATTTTCTCCTTTCTTCTGAAAATCATCCAAAAAGGGAAGACAGCACTTTAAAAAAATATTTCTGCAGAGGCAGGAAGGATGTTATTTTACTTTTAGATATCTAAGGCGTGAGCTTTCATCCATATACTACTGCCAACATTCTAAACTTCAGAAATTACTGGCAGGTTTTCAAATATAAAATACGTAGTGACGATTTTCTGGCCTTCATTTTAGCTGTGCCTAAGCAGCTGGCTTGAAGCAGCTGGCAACCCGAGAGTGAAACGCAGTAGAGCGAAGCCAAGCGCCTCCTTGACCAGCATCACGTGCCAGGGCAGGGTCGGCTTTGGTTCCACTTGGCATTTCCTTTTAACCTGTCTCAAAAGATTCCTTCTCCGAATAGCTACATCAGTATGTTAATCCTGGCACTGGGTTCTGGGTACTCATTCTTCCCCCATCTGCTCTGTGCTTCACAGCCTCTAAAATCTCAGCTCCCCAGAGCAAAACGAATGGCAAAATGGTACATTAGTCAAAGACACAGAGAATGGGCACCACATAAGGTGAGAGGCATGTGCCATGAATATTAATGCAACCCAAGCAATTGTAATCATTGCAAGGAGAACTGGCACACGTTCGTTACTAACTGTGCAGAAAGGGCTGCAGTTAACCTTGGTGAGGGTTAGGCAGCTCTGCTGTAGCCACTCAGAGGAGGCCCTCATTTTTCTAATTGTGTGAGTAACAATTCTAAATTCTCAGATCCTCAAAGCAGTCGATTACGTTCAGGAGCATTGCTAAATTCTCAAAATAAATGTGAACCCACATTAATTAAAGATACATACCATTTTGCAAATGGTTGATGGTAAAGTAAGTAAATATAGGTAGAAACAGGTTGCAAGAAAGTTAAAATCATTCTCAGCAGCTGTCAGTTAATTACAACCTAGTCTAATAACGTTTTAGTAAATGGGATAAAACAACAGAAATAGAAACAATTTGGTAATGAATCAGAGCCACTACATAGAAATTTTTTTATAAAAGGAAAAAATAGTAGAAAGGAAAAGGAAGGAAAAAAGATAATCATTATACTTAAAGTGTGAGTTTATGTAAGAACAGTAATTTACGTAAGTCAGTCCGATGTGCTACACTGTGAGACCTACAATAATAATGCTGCCTTTCATTATTTAGAGCATAAACAAGAATTCCAAAAAGGCCAAAACTATTAAACTTGCTAAATCTTTCCACAGAAATATAAAAACAATACACTAATGTGTAAGTATGAAATAGAGAACACCTTTACCAGCTTTAAGAAAATACTGCACATGAAAAGAACAGACTAAACAAAAACCAAGCCTGGAACCCTGATAATAGAACTGAGTTACCAGTAGGGAAGAGGGTGGAGGCTGGAGCAGTGGGGTTGGGGTGCAATGGAAAGTGTTAAAGGTAACTGAGTGGTGGGCAGAGTGTGTGGTCATATATTTGATAAATGGTGGACCTGCACATATGAGCTTACACTATTTTGTAAATCAAAGTTATCTCAAAAAATATTAAATTTCTTAAAGTACTGTTATATCCCAATTCAGCCATCACCGTGTCGGTAATTATTTGTCAGATGCTGAATGAATTGTCACTGTGCATAATTTAAATAAATTCAGAAGAATTTACTGGCAGCCTCCATGCTCATATAGTTAAGAAAAGGCACTGAAAAGGTAGCACTTAAATTATCTGTTATGGGTCTGTCTTTAATCAAACTTTAAACAGGCTCCTGAATCCTCCTCCAATAGGCCTCTGCTTTTGGACTTGAATGTTTGCCTGTGTTTTGGCCAAGTAGAGCAAGAATCCTGTTAAGTAGGTTTAGCTATATACCACCACTCTTGACATTAGGGTGACCTGATTATCTGACCAAATTCCTCATCCTACACCATCCCCTAAATGATAATCTGAGCACTCCCATTTGTCTTCAGCAAGAATCTTGTTAGGTCAGTTTAGCAAAAATGACTCAACTCTCTTAGTAATTTTCCAATCACAGACTCACCCCTCCTCCTCATCATGCTCCTCAGCTATCAATTCCTACTTTTCCTTGTTGTTAAATTGAGAACTGAGCCCACTTCTACACTAAACTCTCTTTCCCACTATTTGTAGAGTCCTGAATAAAATCTGTTTTTGCCACTCTAATCACGGTCTAGCTCTGGTTTTCTTGGAAAGGTCTTACTAATTTTGCCTCTATAGAAAAGAGTTTAATAATTCTTCAAAATATTAAATATAAGTTACCACATTACCTACCAATCTACTCCTAGGTATATACCATAAGAACTAAAAACAGACGTCTTTGAAAGTTTTGTTCACAAATGTCCATAGCAATATTATTCATAAAGCCAAAAGTAGAAACAACCCAACTCTCCATCAAATGATGAGACATAAAATGTGGTAAATCCCCACATTGAATAATATTCAGCAAAGGAAAAGAATGGAACACTGATATATGCCACAATAAGACGAACCTTAGAGGCATTATGCCAAATGAAAGAGACCAGTCACAGGTATGCTCTGGTGGGTTAGCCATTACATCCACTGGTGCAGTCCACATACATACTAAGGACCTGGGTGTGCATCCCGGGAAATGGGAGGGTTGGGGGGTGGGGGCAAGATGAACAACTAAAATAAAAAAAAAAAATTAAAAATGCTTCTCTTTCCTCTGCCTGCCGACGGAGTGAAGGAAGGAAAGAAGATCACAAAAGGCCATATGTTGTATGATTCCATTAATACGAAATTTTCAGAATAAGAAAACACAGAGACAGAAAAGTTAGTGATTTCAAGGAGATGGGGAAGGAAGGAATGGGAAGTGATTATTAATGGATACAGGGTTTCTTTTAGGGGCGAACCAAACATTTAAAATAAATAGTGATAATAATTGTACAACTTTGGATACACTAAAAAAATCACACTGCATACTTTAAATGGTAGATTTTATTGTATGTAAATTATATTTCAATAATTTTTATTAAAAAAAATAAATTACTGCCATAGGTTGGGTTGGTTGATACCTATTTGTTGAGAGCCTGCTGTATGTCAAGCACTGGGGCTGTAACAATACACAGACATGACACCTGATCTTGTAAAGTTAAAGTCTTTTGGAAGAACCTTGGGTTTAAACCCTGATTTACTTTTACTGGAATCTGGAAAAAAGTATCTTACTTCCTCATCCATAAACAGGGTTAAAGTAGTACTCAGTGATGGAACATTGGAAGATATCCCTAAATGTTCACTATTGTTATTAAGGGAATATATAAGCAAGTTCCAGATGCCAGAAGATAGGAAGGTATGAATAGAACAGGAGGGCCTAAATTGGGAGATTGGAGACGGTATCTCTTGAGGAAATAATAGTTGGGCAGACACCTGAAGGAACAGCTAAAGATAAAAAGAACTTAAAGAACTGCAGACAAATGAAAGTGCAGTGTAAAGTTCTTGGGCAAGGAAGAGGGTGAGACACCAAACACCTCAAGGAAAGACAAGCAGAAGCCATAATGTGCTGTATCTGGTAGACCAAAATAGTGTTTGGGATTTTATTCTGAGTACAGTGGAAAATCATTGAGGCCTATAAGCAGAATGAATGACATGATCCAAATTACACTTCAAGATCACTGGCTGCTGTGAGGAGGAAGAGTCGATATTGCTGTGTTCCAAGGGAAAGCTAACAGGGACTTGAATTACACGGTGGCACAGATCCTAATCACCTTGGCTGAGCTGAGATACACAGAAAAGAAAATAAGGATCCGTGGCAGGATCCCTTCCTTTCTGTTCTACATACACAACCTGCACTGAACAGACTGCGGAAGGAAGAATGAGGGGCACCCTGCTGGAGCAGCAGTTAGGTTCACCGCCTTTGGCTAAGCACAATCCGCATATATCCCAAGGAGCTGAGTTCATGTTCTTAGGCCACAGGGAACAATCAAGACAAACAACTAAATAAATTTTTTTTTAATGTTTCAGCGTGCCCTAGTGGCCTAGTGGTTTAGTTCACTATGACACAGTTCGCATATATCCCAAGGGCCCCAGTTCAAGACCGGGGGCTGGGGAAACAACCAAGATGAACTAAATAAGATAAAGTATTTCTTTCTCCTCTTTCTTCCTGCCTGCCTGCTTGCCTTCATTCCTACCTGCACCTTTCCTTTTTAAAAAAGTTTCTTCTTCTAAGAAAAAAAAAAAAAAAAATAAGAGTGATCACAATGTAAAAGAAAGTTTAATATGTATGACTTGAATCCAAAAAATTCTCCAGTTCCTAGTTCTACACCCAAAAGGCTATGGATCTTGGCAAGTACTTCTTCCTTGTGCCTCGATTTCTTATCAGTATCATTTGAAAAACAGTTCTACCTTACAGTTACTCTTACGTCTTAACTGACTTGACATAAATGGAAGTGCCTGCATAGTATCAGGCAGTATACTCTCTGTAAGTGCTAGTCAAAAACACAAAACAAAATACAGATTATGATTAGTTATCTGCTCCTTTTTAAAGTCAAGTTACTTTGCTTTGTTTTGTTTTATGAGTATATGCTAAGCTTCTTCAATATACTCCAACTTCTAGAGAAACATCAGGGATCTATCTACTTTTTTGTCTATACTGAGAAACTTTTATATGTGCTGCAGATAAAAGTCCTCAACCATAGAATCATCTATGAGGAGCAAATGGCAGCTAAAGAAATATTTCTCCCTCAAGAAGCCCTGGCTAGGTAATGTACTGACCAGGGGGTAAATAAAAAGGTGAGCATTTTGCTATTAAACAGGTTTATGAAGCGACCAATATGAGGACTGATTTTAGCAGATATTCTGGCAAAGTACATGATAAAATCATCCTAGTTTATATTATACTCAAATCTCACCCGAAACACATAACACTTTGGTCTTGCCACTGGTGAAGTCACCCCAGTACACATTAGAGTCACCACCTTTTCTGAAGCATATTTTTAGTAAGGGTACACTTGGGACTTTTCTCACTTAATTAAATAGTTGTTTAAAAAAAAAAAAAGGCAAATTCTTCTGAGACTTTTCTGGAAGCCCCTGACAAAAGCCTGTAGGGAAATTGTTTTTTAATTATCTTGGTATTTCATTAATGTTTTTACTTCTTTGTATAAGAATTACAACATATTTCTTTTTAAAATGTTTCTAAGAAACAATTAACTAAAGGAAAAGCAAAGAGGTATATGTATTTACTAATGTGTTGAGTCAAGACAGTGAAAAATTAAAAAAATCTTTGCATGTACATTGTCCCATAAATTTGTATCTTCAAAAAAAGATTGCTTTTTGGTTTAATAAAATATCATGTTAAAAACCAAAGGTATCTAAAAATCTTTAAATAAATGCTACTTTATATTGTCATAGGTATATTATTATAGAATAAATGAGGGAATCTAATTATTTCTTTTTATAGGAATTTAATGTTCTGAAAATGATTACACTTCAAATCTTTTACAAGCAATGATACAGATTCATATAAAAATACCTATTGGAAACTGTTATAAATGGTAAATACTGGCATAAAATTATGTCCCCTGGATAAATAAGACTTTGGAGGATAACAATGTCACAGGCACTTTCTTAAGATTCTATTTTCAATTATTTTTCATTTTGAGTGAGATACTTTTCTGTGTATAGAACAATGCCTCTATCACAATATGCTAGAAAAATCAATACATTAAAATATCATCAAATATAGATTACTGATAGAGTCTTGGCAAAAGTCAAAACAAAGAATTTAATAACTTTCTCTTTTCTTCCTCTTGAAAGATACAAAAAAACTAAAAGAAAGTATTTTGTGCTCCACTCCCTCTGACTGTCTGTGTGGGGGAGTAACGCACTAACAATTCTAACTAAAGTGACAGAACTAATCCATTATTTTGTTATAGAACAGACTAGGTAGGTCACAAGGAATGCTGGCCAAGCTCAGGATGTACCATTTGTTACTTTAGTTCTCATTCATAAACTAGTGTATTTAAATCTTCAGAGAAATTTGACAAACTTACTGTATCCTAGAAAATTTGGCATATGTAAGTTAGTGCTATAGGAAAGAATAAAAAAGAATTATTAAACATTTGAACTGAATTGCTGTTATTCCTTAGCATGCTAACAGAAGGCTAACTCATTGAAATAAATTCCATAGATGACTGTGAAAGTGCGACTGAACTTCTTATCACAATAAGCAGAAGATTAATAAGTTATCACCTTTAATCAACCAATACTAATTCTGACCTCCATGGCAACACATGTCCAACTAGAATAAGCTTTCTTCTTGGAGGCTAATAAGCATATGACAGGGTTCCTGCTGGTAAGATTACTATCTGCTATGGAGTAAATTTTGCTCCCCCTAAAATTCATATGCTGAAGCCTTAACCCTCAATGTGACGGTATGTGAAAACAGGGACTTTGGGAGTTAATTATGTTTAGATGAGGCCATAAGGGCAGGGCCCTCAGATGGGATGAGTACCCTTATAAGAACTGACACTGGATAGCAAGTCTCCACCTGTCCCCTCAACCATGTGAGGATATAGTAAGAAGATGGCTGTCTGTAAGTCATGAAAAGAGACCTCACCAGAGAACAGAATTGTCTTTGTACTTTGATCTTGGACTTCCAAACTCTAGAACTATGAGAAATAAACTTGTCGTGTAAGGCACCCAGTCTATAGTACTTTGTTAGAGTAACCTAAGATGAGTAGTACTCCATCAAACAAATGATAAACAAGGTACTCTTTGAATATAGGACAAACCAAAATATAGTGTAAAAGCATGCTTGGATGCTTAAGTTTTAAGTCTTACATATTAAGTCTTACATATTTTCCAAGTGACAACCAGTGTAATTATTGTTTAGTTTCTTTTTCTGGCATAGTAATGGCTCCACATTTCCTTTAATATTAGTGTCACCCTCCAGTGCCCATTTATATGCAACTTTCCATCTTTGCTATTCTGTGGATTCAGACCTACTATCACATACAGTACTACTTCAACTTAAATTCTTCCCTGTACCTTTACATAAGTAAGTCATTGCTCTTAAAAATGTTTTCTGAAAAGCAGAACATTTACATCTAATCTTTTCTTATCACTAAGTCTAGGATTCTAAGGATCAAGATGTTCTTCGTTTATCTCATTATTGTATATAAATCTTTTGTATTAAATTATTTGTAAAAAATGTTATTTCTTGTATTCCCACTTCTCTACCCCAGTACACACACATACACACACACACATACACAAACACACGCACTCATGTGTACACACAAATCAACTTCAACAAGCTGGCAAAAGTGAAAAGGCTGTGCTAACGAATTTGAATCTTGTGAAACTCACCCTTCCTGTTTCTCCTGTTAGTGAAGGAGTCTTTAAAACTAAATTCAATGACTAAGACAGTAAGAATAAAGCCAAATGATCCATCTGTCTAATTTCCTACCAATCACTCACCTCAGGGACCTTAAACTCTTATTTCTGGAAGTTTCAATTCCTTAATATTTATAGGTGGCTTCACTGGGGCAGGAATTAGATTACTTTTCCTATTTACTTACGGAAAAGGCAACATTACATTCTTAATTATTTTAAGATATAGAGTTTATAGGTAAACTTTCATTTTAATGGAATTACTTTCATTATTGCCTACCAACTTTCATATACACTTATTATCAATGAAATCATATTGTGGTTTCTACTCTTTTTAACATTATACCTTAGATGTATTTCCCAAGTATTTAGTATTCATACTTTTTCCACTGTAATGACTTGATGAGATTCTATCATGTGAATACAGCAGCACTTACATGCCAATTCCCTTCAATGAATACTGAAGTAATTTCCAATCACTGGATATTTAGGAAAACAAAAGAGTCTGACTGTGGTGCGCACACATATTTCCTTGGGATAGATTTGCAGGGATGGAACTGTGGGGCCAAATGGTTGTGGGTAATTTTTTCTTTTACGTTTTCCATGGTTGTCTTCTTTTTTTTCCTGAGGGACTGTGCCAATTTTCTTCATCAGTAATGAATTAGACTCTTGGACTCTTTTTAAAATAAAAGCATATAACAAATATGCCAAAATTAAATTTTCTCTTCTTGCTATGGGAAGAGAAATTACCTCAATATTTATAAAGTGATATCCATGCACTATAAATTCAAGCAAGACCTTTGATCATGAATTATGATATATATTTTTTCATGTTCACTTTAATAATTATATTTCCATTTGTGTGAATTATCAATTTTGTCCATGTGTGTCTCAATGTTTGAAGGATAAAAATTAACAAAACCTTTATATTTTATATTCTTCTTCAATCATGTTAGTGCAAGCTTCTTTTCCCACTTTGCTAACTGTTCTATTAAAAACTGTTATAATTGAGCATACAGCTTAAATATTTTTCCTATTTCTTAAAAAAAGCAGATATCCTCTCCCAGTTTATTATATATTCTAGTCTATTTCCTTTAATCTTTCTGTATTTTTTCATCAATTTCATTAATGAAATTTAATTCACTAATTTATTTCAAATTTATATTGGTATCTAGTAAAAGATATTGATATAATTACTCTCAAAAATTGCCACTCAACTTCCCAATGCCACTGTAATCCCTCCTTTTTTTTGGTGAAAACATATTTTGTTATATTGTTTATATATTGTTAAATATATTTCTAGACTCAAATATAGGACTACGTTTATAATTTTCCATAACTATTTCTCATTGCTCCTCTTTTTGGATGGTACCTTGGGATGATCTCATGTCTATTTTTCCATTATAACATCCTTTCAAGTCCTCACCCCAAATTCTAGAATGAGTTTGACTGAAATTATATGCAGAAAGTAACTTTGAAAATTCAAGGTTATATATAATTTATATAAGAATTATAAATTGTTTCAAACTGTAAATTTAAAATAGGATAAATCAGAATACTGTACACAAAAAGAAAGAAAGCTTTGGTTTTCTAAAACTTGTTTTTAGTTTCTCTCAAGGTAAAGAAGCCTCCTGCATACACAGTTTTGTGTGTGTGTGAATGTAGTTACATATAACAGGTTCTCTGTCATTCTATTTCCACACCCAGTCTTTGTTTCATTCAGACTATACTTGAAGGTCCAATCTATCTTGAAACTACAAAATCTGAAGGAAAAAAAAGGCAGTTTTCTACTCAGTTGAAATCACAAAAGGGGCAGAGAAAAGAGTTCCAGTACTATAATTAAAAACGTTTTCCTCATAAAATTGTGTTGCTGTATTAGCTTCCTGATATATTCTGCTTGCCTTATCTGCATTTCCTGTATTGACTGATTTCATAGCTTTCAGATCTATTTTCACCTCCATTATCCATCACATAGCTTTTCATTTGACGAGTCAGTGTCTATCCTCCACCCTGGTCTGGGTCTCGCTCTAGTTAACCCTATCTTCCCCATCCAGGCTTCTTGCTAGCCCCATATCTTCATACCAGAAGATCCTATTGCACATGCATCAAAAGCTTACACTGATCAAATGGATGCAAAATTTCCAAACTAAATTTGAATATTTAATCAAATTCTGAAAACTAGTGGAAGCCTAAGGTCCAATGGGGAAAGTTAATTAAAACACACCAGTATAAGAATTTGACTTAATATCAAGGGTACAATCCACAGTACTTCTGACCAGAGGCACCACTTTCATGAAATGGAGTATCTGAAGAATGACACAATTCTCAATTTTAGAATAAATCCAGATCTATATGTCTAAAAGCAGAAATTTCCTATGTGTATATGGATATGCCAGAAATATCACACACACACAACTTTGTCATGACTTGTGTTCATTATAGCATGTGTTAGATAGGCGAAGAAACATTTCTTGACTTGAATCTCTTTTCTCATTTCCCTTTAAATAACATCCTATTTATGAGAAGAAATCGTATTTGTTATATCTTTGATACCATTACACAGCAATTGTATAAGTATAGCCAATTGACTTAAAAGCTGAGCTAAAATTTTTCTGTGTTACATTTCTCCAAGAAGACAGATGGCCAATAGGCACTTGAAAACATGTTCCACCTCTTTTTATATGGGAAATGAAAATCAAAACAACAATGAGATATCACCTTACACCTGTGACAATGGCCATTATCCAAAAGATGGGAAATAACAAGTGCTGACAAGGGTACAGAGAAAAATGAGTCCTTATATACTGCTGATACAGTGTAAATTGGTATACCATTATGGAAAGAAAGCAACATGAAAATTCCTCAAAATTGAGGAAAATTGAGACTGGAAAGTCCATGTGATCCTGTTATCCCACTTTTGAATATTTAACCCCCCAAAAAATGGAAAAACGCTAATTCAAAGATAAAGATACATTCCCCCTCTGGTTAATGCAGCATTATTTATAATTGCCAAGAAAGGGGAACAACCTAAGTGCCACTGACAGATAAATGGATAAATATGTGCTATATATATATATAGAACGTTATTCAACTATAAAAGAAAAAAGATGAAATCTTGACATTTCAACAACACAAAACTGAAGGGGATTATGCTAAATTAAATAAATCAGAATAAAGAAAAATACCAGCTGATCTCACTCATATGTGGAATATAAAGAAACAAAGCAAACAGACAAAACAAAACTAACCTTTGGACACTGACAATAGAACTGAGATTATCAAAGGGCAAGGAGATGAGGGGTGGGAACAAAGGGTAATGGGGGTCCAAGAGTCAATGGTGGAGAACTATTAGAAATTTGTGGTGGGCTTTGGTGTGTTAGCATAGAATTGATAACAAATGAACCTATACATCCAAATATATTGTTTTGCAAATAAAATTTATCTTCATTCTTTTAAATGTCCAGAATTATTTTCTAGATTATAATTTTTCATAAAACATAGGCTTTGTATAAAAATAGGATTTATAATTCTTTTCCCTGTCCCATTGAGTGACAGATGCCACTGGCACAGTACCAGGGCAAGGATGCAAACAAGGGTTTTCTCTCAGTACCAGCTACCAAATCCTGGCTCCACTGCCTGGGGGAGAATCTCTGAAAGTGCTAGAGGATTTATAATTCTTAAGCATTTCTCTTTGTTGATACTTGGAGTCCTCTTAATAATTATGACTCTGGGTATGCCCTGGTGGGTTGGAAGTTAAGTCTGCAATTTCCAGCCAAACATGGTCCACACACAACACAAAGACCCAGGTCCTGGACCCAGGGCTGGGCACAGAGGCTTCAACCAAGATAAAAAACAAAATGAAAGTTTCTTCCTCCTCTCTCTGTCTGTTTATCTATTCACCTTCATTCCTGCCTGAATCTTTCCTAAAAAAAACCCAAAAATTATAATATTCAATTTTACCACAATGAACCAAGAAATCAAAGCAAATTTAGTCTTCAAGTAAAGGGGCATAATGTGCCCTCATAAGAAAGAAGTTTACATTAACAACCAATAGAAAAGATGCATAATCTCAGGATTTTTGTGATCAAATATGACAGGACATTAGAAAAAATGCTCAGTTTGTACTAAATAGCATTATTGTCATTATCAAATTAAATGTGCAAATACTCCAAATTACGGAGTATCTTGTTCATGAAATGAAAAAAACAGAATACTCATATTAATTGAGTCATAATTATAATTAGTTTATCCCAAATATGCAACAAAGAACTACGCCAATAGTTACTTAGAAGAACGTCATTGGAACACTTTTGCAATTATTAAAAAGAAGATATAAAAATGTCCAGTTATGGGGAATTGTTCACTATATTCATACTATATAGTATTGTAGAATCACCGAGAAATATTTTAAAAAGATTACATAAAAATAGAGAAATTTTCATACACTGCTATTTAGGGGAAAAGTAAAATATAAAATGATCACATTTCTGGTCAGAAACATTATGAAAAATACATTCATAAATTTAAAAAATAAATTATATAATTGGTATTCGATAAAATAAAATTAAGTTTTCCACATTAATTGGTTTTATGCAAATTAACTATTAATTTCTGAAGACAGGTAAAGTTGAAAGTTATCTGGAAATACAAACAAAAAACACTATCATGCAAGATAACCACTATGAGAAATAACTGCTCTACTGAAAAGAGAAAATGCAGTATTGATTTCCCTGTCTTACTTTAGATAGACAAAGGGACTGACAAAAGAAAAACTATTCTCAAAAATGCAAAAGGTGTTTCCAAGCACTTACTCATACAAGTTAGTCAATATTCTTGATGCTCTTGACACCTACTTGCAAATACAATAAAGCATTAAAAAATAAAAACAGGAAAAATTATTTCTTTCCAGTGACATAAATCCTACGCTCTGTGGCCCGATCACAAAGTATCAGCTGTGTCCTAAGTCAGAGGAGGAGTCAGAGGTACTGCTTCAGACCAGCTGGGGTTCTGCAAAACATCCTACTCTGATAGGATTACAACTTGCCAGACTTGACAGAAGGAGACAGGACTTAAAAAAGAATAGGGAGGGATCTTGATTTTTAGCATTCTTACTTTATAACACAAATTGTTGGTCCCAACAAGCTAAATGATAGGTGCATGTTCAAACACCACATACTACACAGTGACAAAAGTCAAGTCTTTTGACTCTCTACTATATCACTGTCTTTTTTCCAAAGGAAATTTTTTTTTTTTTTTTTTTGAAGAGAAAGTGCAGAAAGAAATAAAAGCGAGTAGGCAGGCAGGAAAGATAAGAGAGAAGAAAAAAGCATTCCCTTTTTTTTTTTTTTTTAATTTTTATTGTACATCTTGATTGTCCCCCTGTGGCCCTGGGACACAAACCCAGGTCCTTGGGATATACATGGCTGCACCCAGCTGGAGGCGGTGGACCCAACCACTACTCTACCAGGTGTGCCTCAAAGGTATTCTGTTAAGAAGAATAAATCCCAACAAATAAGTTCCTTATACTATATTTAAATTGATGATTTAGTATGGATTTTAAATAACAATAACTAGTTGATGTTGGAGGTCTTCAATTGGGCTATTTTCTATTTTTAGGCATCTGAAGTCAACTAATAAAGCATAAGCACACTAGTACATAACTCAAACAAGCTTCTCATAGGAGAAGGTCTAACTCAAAGCACACAAACAAATATCTTACATCTCCCTAAGACTTAGCTCTTAATTTTAAAAACTTCATATCAAATCAACACTACAGAAAAAATATCAACAAAGCAGTGCAAAGCTGGCTGTGAATACCATGGTTAGAAAACTGTGCCTCTGTCGTTCAGCTAGTAATGGTGTTGAGGAGCTTAGCAAAAGGAGTCCAAGTTTAGTTCTAACACCCAACAGGGCACAGAAAAGCACTGCAGAGTCCAGCATCCAAGAGACTAGGGCTTTACTGCTACGGTTCAGATGCCGCAACCATTTCTGTAAAGCTGCCCAGAGAAGATAGTGGCATTTAAAAATTATTTTTGTTTGAGTAGAAGATTGTTTCTTTTGTTAAAAACATCATGTTCTGCAAAAATTGCCTGATATTTTTTACTTAATTCAAAATGTCTTTGCAAAGAGCAGCAAATTACATAAATGTTCCACCCCAGGAAAATGCCATAGGATAGAACTTAGTCATTTAAAATAGTTCCTTTGAATAGCTAATAAGAAAAGAGTCACAATATTAAATTTTAAAAATGTTAAATAAAAAATAGGAAGATAAAATATGCAGCACTGATGCGTTCTGGTGGAGCAGCAGTTGGATCAATAACCTACAAAGGTGCAAGCCACATACCCCTGGGTTCGAGTCCCATTTCCAGGGGAATCAACCAGTGCGAATAACTAAATACAAATAAAGAGGTGTTTTCCTCCTCTCTCTTCCTGCCTGCCTGGCTACTCACCTTCATTCCTACCTGTATCTGTCCTTAAAAAAAAAAAATATGCAGCATCACAACTCATACTCTATAATTAATTTTTTAAAAACAAAAAGAAGATGTTACTTCTTGGTATTACAAGAAATTGTATAACTTCCTGTACTTTCCAAATTGTCTACAATGAAGGTGTTTTATTTATAATAAGAAAAGTTATTAAAATAATAACAACTGATGTCAATAATTACTTTCCTGAAAAAGTAACTATGAATATCCAATGAAAGACTGCAAAGTTATCCTTACAAAGGCCTCTCCGGTGGTATACACGGGGGAGAAATCAGCTAAAAGTAAAAAATACCAATCAATCAGCTTAGTTTCTTACAAATAGGGTGCAAGTGTTGGTACAACAAGTCCTAGAAAAAAAGACACCCTTTAAGTTACACATCTACAAAAAGGAGAGTGATCCTGGATATAATTTAAGTGTGTTCCTTTAGACTGTCCCATAGCAATAAATGATGGTATTTTTTGTTTTTAAATCTTCTCTTTCATATCTGCCCTGTGAAATATTCTGGGAAGTCAGATCAGCATCACAAGGCCTTGGACACTAACGCTTTTACTTGAGAACACTGCATAAATTATTGATGACACAGAGGCTGCACTGTGTTCAAAGAGTCTACAGCAGATGAAAAGCTTTTATTTTGGTAAAAAAGCAAGAGAATGAGAATGAAAACATGTGGGTGGCTAGACTCTGCTAAGGGTTGCCAACCTTCATTTTCCCTTTGGCGTTTGTTGCGCCTTTATTTCTTTCAGATAGCTTCTTATGTCAGTTAATGGAACTCCCATCCATTCAGTTCCTCAGTCTAGAAACTTGGGATCATCCTTGATTTCTCCATCTCCTTCACTCCCTACATCCAATCCAACAAACCTCACTCATTCTACACTCTAAATACATTCTTGAATACACCCTCTTCTCTCTCACACACTCTCTCTCCACCAAAACCACCTTGATCCATGCCACCATCACCTCTCACCTGACACAACAGTCTCTGAATTGATCTCCTGTGTCTTCACCATTACAGTCATTTTTTAACTGGCAAGACTCAAGCTCTTTCTCTCTTTAGAGTCTTTGTACATGCAGAGCCCCTGCCTGAAATTACCTTCCTTTACAAGGCTGACTTCCTGGAATCCTGCACCTTAACTCTCAAGTCACCTTATCTGTAGTTAAAAGCCCAGATTATCCTTGACCTCAAGACCTTCTTTGGTAAATATGTTATGTATTTGTCTGATATCCTTTTCAGTCATTACACTACAAGCTTCATGTTCACTCTATCTCTTGCAGCTAAACACAGTATATTTTAATGAATAGAAGAGTACTTTGTGTGACATTGCTACAAACAGATGATAATTACAGCAGGACAGGAAAACAAAATCTGACTTCCAAACCAATTTCTTAAGTCATTGATAACTTCTGCATTTGTTTTCTCAGCAAGCCTTCTCAGGTTAATTTCTAGAAAAAACATTTGACATGGAGCCTTATAGCTACAAAAAATACCTGCAGCCCCCAAACACCTCGTATTAAGCTAGCTGTGCTACCCTCGTATGACACAGACTTCACGTTACCTCTATTTAACCCAAATCCTCTCATTATTATCAGCCTAGGAAGTTATCTGAAAATGCACCAAGTATAAAGTGCTACACACTAAATCAATGCAAAATCATATTGCAGCTGGGTGTGTACAAAGTAGCACAAAACCAAGTACCTTGCTTCTTTTCTTCAATGACTGAAGTCCTATTTGCTTAATATTGTGTTCAAGCTATTCAATGCAAGTCAAATGCAAAACCATGTAATACAAATACTAGCTCTTCCGGAGAACTCTGATAAAATTACACATCTCTGCTTAGTGTTTCGTATATGGTAGTCCCTTTAAAGGCACCACCATTCGATTGCACGGCAATACTCTTAGGTTGCGCCAATATCATCACCATTTCATAGAGAAGGTAGAGGCTCAGAGAGATAAGCAACCTGGCAAGGGTAAGTCTGAAGTAAGTGGCAGGGTTGGGTGTTGACCCATAAATCCATGCACTTAATAACTATCTTATAGCAATGAATGTAAGAATATATGCTTCAAACAACAAATGCTGGTGAGGACATAGAGAAAAAGTAACACTTTTGCACTGTTTGTGGGAGCGCAAATTGGTGCACCCCTATGGAAAACAGTTTGGAAATTCCTCAAAAAACTGAAAATGGAAATCCCATATGATCCCGTCATTCCACTTCTGGGTTTCATCCAAAAGATACAGAAGCACCCATCTGCAGAGAAGTATGTATCCCCATACTTCTTGCAGCCCTATTCACAATAGCTAAGAACTGGAAATTACCTAAATGCCCAACATCAGATGAATAAATAAAGAAATGTGGTACATACATACAATGGAAAACTACACAGCCCTTAGAAACGCTGTCATTTGAATCAGCATGGATGGAACTAGACGGGATTAATTCTAAGTGAAATAAGTCAAAAAAAGAAAGATAGATACCAGATAACCTCACTCATAGGTGGAATGTGGATAGAAAAAACAAAGGAACAGGTTAAACATAACCAACTCCGGAACATTCGCAACAGAACTGAGGTTACCAAAAGGGAATGGGGCGGGTGGGGACAAATGGTGACGGAGCCTACTGAACAATGGGGAAGAACACTTGGTAATTTGGTAGAGGGCATGATGTGCTGAAATGTGTGTAAGAAATGGGGAATCCTATACATAGGAAACTATTTTAATGTGTAGAATAATAACAATAAAAAATAAATAAATTTTTATAAAAAGAATATTTGTTTTATCTACAGAGCATCTCTGAGGTATCTTCTAGACTTTTCTAAGATTATAATTGTCATTCTTCTGTTGTAAATTCAAAACTGTTGGGTCTTTTCATTACCCGTTAGAGTTTATAACTCCTTTAAGTGACAGAAACAAATACTTAGTTTAGTAGATGATACATTTTAGACCCCATCGTAGGTATGTTTTACCTTTGGTAAAAACAAAGACTAGAGAAAACCCCCATTCCTGGGGGACTACATAGAACAGTGGGAAGGATAAGCACCACATGATAGGGGGCATTCTGGGGAGCAAGTGTACAGTAATCAACTGCTTTACCCAGAGAAGCTAGAAAAGTTTTCATGGATGAAGTAACATATGAGCTTGGATTCCAAGGACAAGCATGGATTCCCAAGCAGAAAAAGGAAGAGTCATATCAGCCAGAGGAAAAACACTCTGCAAAGGTGTGAAACTATAAGCATATGGCCTACTCAGAGAAAATCAAGACTTCAAAGAGAAGCTAGAGAAGCCCCACAAGGAAGCGAAAAACTAAGACTCACCAGACAGGCTGAATGCAGATGGACAATGTCTTAGGTGCCATGCTTAGGAAGTAGGACCCACCCCAGGTGCTGGGGAGCTATGAGTGAAGCAGCATAGTTAAATGGGAAAAGTACAGACATAAGTTTGACTCTTGCTTATGCCACTTACAGGATAGCTGGGCTTTGGCAGGGTGCATGCTTTACCTTTGGTAGAGCACCCTGAAACAGTTTCCTGCAAAACACAGATAACATATATCTCATGGAGCTGTCATTAAGATGTAAATGAGTGCATTCTATTCATCTGTGCAGAACATCTGACACAAAGCAACTGCTAAACACATGCTGGCTCCTTTCACCTGGGGAGTTACCACCTCTCTCGAACTTGAATTCCCTTTTACTTCAAGGCAAAAATCCTCAGAATGGAATAAATTAAATGTTTGAGAGTCAGATATAGTCACTACACTAACCTTGATATATGTTTGTAAATAAATATATTATTTCACAACCTGTATAAATCACCAACAATATGCTAGGCCCTGATATAAGTGCTAGACATATAAAATGAACCAAGCAGACAAAAAAAAAAAGCAAAACACATTGACTTTATGGAGTTTTCACTTAAGAGTGGGAGAATGGAGGGTGCGGGGATAGACAGCATGCACAATTATACAATTAGAAAGTGACAGATACAATGGGAGGAATTTAGACAGAGTAAGGGAAATGGGTTGTGCAAAAAGTGAACTGGTCAGGGTAGGTCTCGCTGAGAAGTCACTATTTGCTCAAAGATTAGAAATGAGGAAGGGAGCCATGCAGATACCTGAATGGAGAACATTCTAAGAAAAAGGAACGTGAAATGCAAAAACACTAAGGAAGCTGTGTGTCTGGTGTGTTCCAAAAATAGCACGAAGGCTTGTGTAAGCAGGTCAGTAAGAGAGAACATGATAGAAGGTAATTCGGAGAGGTAAGGAGACCAGATCCTGCAGGATTTTAACTCAGGGTAAAGGAAAGCTACTGGAGGTCTGACTAGAGTTTGAAAAGGCTCTCTCTAGCTTATATATTTAAAATAGTTTTTGGAAACAAGGGTAAAAGCAAGGTCCTCAGTCTGGGGACCTCTGAAGTAACTCAGTCAGAAAATGGGATCTTGGACCAAGGTGATAATGGTGGATATACTATGAAGATAAAGCCAACAAGATTTATTGGTAGAGTGAATGTGGAGTATAAGAAACAAAGGGGTCATGGATGACTTTAAACCCTGAGTGAATGGAAGAATGGAAGAATGGAACAACCACAACTTAAGAAGAGATGAATGAGTAATAGGTACAGGAGACTCCAGAAATCAGGAGTTTGAAGATATACTGATTGTAATGCATTTATGGGCTATCCAAGTGGAAATGCTGAGTAGGCCACTGAATGAACAGGACTGAAATTCAAAAGGAATATCTAAATTAGACTAGAGCAGTCCTTACTAGGTCTAGAGGTCTAGAGACACAAAGTTGGGAGTTGTCTGAAGATTAGTATTTAGAAAGGAGAGATAGATAAATAAGCATTAATATTTGAGTGCTGGGTTGATTCCTGGCTCTGACACTGTTACCTTAGGGAAACGTCTTTAAAACTTCTCTAAATTCATTTTTTTCTGTGGGAAACGGGATGATAAAACCAATCTTAGGGAGTAAATGAACTAAGAACACAAAGCATTAAATGATACCTGGTACATGTCAAGCTCTCAAACTGTACTTTATCAGGTTTTTAAACAAACGAGTGATGTTATCCAATATGTTTTGTTAGAAAGAAAAGGTTTCTCTTTCCTTCTTTTGCTTTCTTCTAACTCACCCATGACTACTTCCTCCTCCTAAAAAAAACATTCTATCAGACATGTAAATCAAAACTACAACAATACCCCCTTTCCTTTCTTTGTGAAGCTATAAAAGAAGACATCTGAAAATGAAGGAAAGGAAAAGGTAAGTGCTTCAGCACCCAACCCAGGGCTGACAAGAGACAGGAGTGGCCTATCTGACCATGAGAAATACAAATGTAATTAAGGAAAACTGACTGACTAGAAAGTTAGGAAACACAAACTGGCATCTTTATTCTCAGACAAAGCAGCCATTAATACTCAATCTCTACAATTGTTAATGGGAATCGTATCTGCTCGCTCACAGGTATCTGGTGGTGTTATTTTGCAAGTGTGGACTTCAAAGATAATAGTACTAATAATAAAATCTGGAAAACTGAATATTCAGAGAGACTTCAAGGAATAGCAATATTTCTGTGTGATGGTGATGCACACAGTCACTTCCTCACCTTGGGAGGTGAGATCAGGCTCCCTTTAGACCCCACTCATAACACGTCTTCGCTGGCTAGAGGCAATTAAACACAGGAAACTCCCTGGCCCTCTGAGAGGTTCTACAGACCTGGAATTTGAGATAACTATCACAAAAGCAATGTATGTTAATAAGAAATATTTCTTGACCTAAAATTTTAATTTGCATAGAACACATGACTTCATCAAGTAGAAGATAATATTGTTAGGCCACAATGAAAAATTGAAAAGGAGCAGTCTCAAACATCCCAACAATTCCTAACAATGCTTGCTTTATTAGTCATTATTTTCATCAACACCAATTTCAAACAACAACTCTATGACTATAAAGCATAAATAATTCATCTCTATTTCCCTACTGGGAAACGTAAGTCAAAATAAAAAATTAGGTGATTGAATACATTTCCTCCCCAAACTGCTATAATCAGATATGAGCAAGCAGAAACAGAAAAGGAAGGTGTTCCAAAACCTGATTCTAAAGAACATGATTTTGTGATGATTCGATGATAATTCATTTTTGAATGTCTAATTCTTTATGGATTACTATGATAATTCTAAAACAAAAAAGCAAATATTTGTGTATATTCAAATGATAGCTCAAAATATTGCTTATTCTATCCTAAACCCTTAGATTGAGAACTGCGAAAATAAAAAAGAACTATTAATTACTATCAGTCATACTGAATGGCATCATTATTCTAAAATATATATTCACATAGATTATGCTGTCTCATTTTAATATTTAAGTGCTTAAGTTTTCCTTGAAAAGAAAAAAAAAGTATTGAAGAAAAATGTAGAAGTTCTAGAAGGAAATAAGGGAGGTTTTAATAATGTTTTAATCTTGGAATAGGAAGGTCTTTGTGGGCAAAATACAAAACAAAAGTCATAAATTACATATCAATTAAAAATATTTGTATACATATTTAACAATGTTCAACCTCGTTATTAAACACAGGTAAATGAGATAGCATTTCCACCCAACAGGACAATAAGCATTTATAGTAACAATGAATGTAAAAATCATGCTTCCCATGTGCAATTAGCCTCATTTTATAGGTAAGAAAACTATATAATTGTCCAAACAGCACAGAGCTAAGAAGCGGTAAAGTGGTCATTTCTAAAATGTATTCATGTACAATACTGGTGAAAGTGAGGTGATATATTTTCATATATCATAGCTGGTGATGTCTTATGGAATATTTTTGGAGTACAATGTCTTATATCCTTGTTGAGTACCCTGAAAGAACTATATGATTTTTCCTGCTTATGAAACAAACATCCTATTGTTGAAAAATTAAAATAAGCCCAAAGCTTTAGATGCATATCTATAAAACACAAGAATCACATGCAGGAATCATACACACTAGCTAAAGATTATTTTCATGTACCACCAGTATCTCAAATAAAGGAAAAGACAAGGTTGGATGTCACCATCTCCCCTCCCCTTTGCTAGACTTGCAGCGTCCTCCCACAGGAACTGGACAGCAGGACCTGGGTACTCCAACAGCTGTCCCACTCACATCACTGCCAAAGGAATCACACTAGCTCTCAGATCCTGATCATCTGCATTACTGAAGCCTGGCAATCAGGCAACACTGTTCGGTATTGTATTTAATAGAGAATGACACTCTGTTCTTTCAGTGTCTTGCACTTTCTACTTCATTGTGACTAAAAATGAAAGCATGATCTAACCCAAAAGAGACTATAAAATCAAATATATATCGGACGGCTTCTTTAGAGAGTAATTTGACAATATTCATCAAATTTTTAAATTCAGGAGCTTATCAACACATACCACTTTTAGGAATTCATGCTGCAGATACACTTGTCACAAAGACTTTTATGCCACAGACTGAAGTCTGTATCCCCTCAAAATTCCTATGTTGAATCCTAACCCTCAAGGTGATGGTATTTAGAGGCAGAGTTTGGGGAAGTGATTAATGTACTTATATGTTCTGTCAAGTGAGAAAACAGCACAACAACAGAGTCTCTGAAGTAGGTAGCTGGTTCTCAAAAGAATCCAAGAATATGAGCGACTTAATCTTGAAATGACCAACCTCCAGAACAATGAGAAATAAACTTCTGTAGTTTATAAGTCACCTAGTCTATAGTGCTTTGTTATAGATGCCCAAATGGATTATGGAGTAGGGCAATTTGTAAGAGCCAAACTGAAAACGATCTAATAGTCCCTAACATACATACATACATAATATATAGTACAAATACATACATAATATATATCATTTATCCAAATCAGGTTAGTTATATAAAGGCATACCATGAAGCTTTAAAAAAAAAAAAGGATGCAATCGATCTAAAGGGTAGTCTCTCCATCTCTTTTCAACATTTGATTAAGAAAAGTAGTAACTCAAGGAATATAGACACATTAAAAAAAAGTTCTATTTGTGCAAAATAAAAGGATATAATACATACATGCATTTATCATGCAAGAATATTTCTAGAAAGTTACATATGGCTACCCATGTTGCTTGACTCATGGCTCTCTCCCTTCAAAACCAGCATCAGCAGGTTGAGTACTTTTCATATGGCATTCCCATTTAATGTAACAGATCCACGGGTTCCAGGAATTAGAACATGGACATCTCTGGAGGCCTATGTTCTACTACACCTTGGGTATAGGCATGCAGATTCAGGAAAAGGCACAATCTTTTCTTTAAAAAGAAAAGAAAGGGGGTTTGTATGTGTGGAAAAAAAAAAACTGATCTTTTTAAAAGAAGAGATATATACACATACATATGTTAATAATGCAATAAGAAACACACAGGAAAATATATGGAAAATGGGGAAATATTCCAATTAGCAACAAGCATTCACCAAATTCTTGCAATAGCAACTACTTGGCAGATCTTTACTGATCACTAATATTAATTCCTTTAAATTATCCATACCACTGTCTTACAGTTCTGGCTAATTTAGTTAACACAGCATGAGCTTTGGCACATAAACAACTCTAGGCTTCACTGGAGATAAAAAGCAGAATACTCCAGCAGCAGCAGAATTTGCAATGAAGAGCCAATCTGCTTGTCACCTACACTCATCCTCAGTTTAGAAAAATGAATATGCAATAAAATGCAGCCCTGCATTTTAGAAGACATTTAAGTCCCTTAAATGGAAAGTAGCTAACATGTCTTCATACACATTACCCAGGATTTCTTTCTCACGTTCAGAGTCGTTCGACCAGAAGGCAGACACAGTCTCTGAAAAGTTGCCCAGAAAAATCTTTGAATTTTTCAGAAAGTGTCTTCTACTAAAGGCAACTGACTCAATCCAGAGAAAACGGAAGAAGTGAGGTGGAAGGGGAGAACAAGGGCAAAAAGAAAGACAAATAAAAAAGTCTGATGGTGTACACGCACGTGTAATTCCATGGGCTGAATTTCACAGAATAAAATTAGGAAAACTATCCTTAAGACGCTAGATTAATTCAGAGTGAACTGTAGGTACTTTTGATATTATTGCATAGATTGTATTAAACACAAATGTGAAAAGTCTAAAAATATTAGTAACTTCCTGCCAGTGACTGTTTCTCAAAGGAACCAGTACCTATCAGCACTTCACAGTGACAAACAGGAATGTCCAGGCCCGTTTGGTAAAGAAACAAACAGGGTCTGCAAATTAAGACTCCTATCTTTCAAATAAAGTGTATCTACGACCATTCCCTAAAAACTTAGTGTGAAGCAATCTGCTTAGTCTAAATGTGTTACCCCGAGACAGAATTTACTATGCAGAGAATAAATATATACTTAGTAAATGATCAACAATATCTGATTTTCCTATAGTGAACATTATCATGTGCTAACATGTGTTTCTGATGAACCTTTTGGGGCTCTTCTAGCTCCCATGACAGAAATCATTTCCTCTGTAACTGCATGATGGTCAGTCAGGTGAGACAATCTGTCTGTGACTATAAAGGCATGGGTCAACTGGTCCAGACTGAGCGTAAGGTGGCTTCACTAGGATCACAGGCCAGCTAAGGTCTCAAGCCCTACTAGAACTTGCTCAGGTAAGAGTGAGGAGGAGGAATTCATTTCAGCCAAGGTTCTGCAATCGTCCCAAAACATATTACTTTAAATAAAATTAAGCTATCTTTTCATACACAACTTCTTAGTTAACATAAAAATATGTTAAAATATTTACCAAAGAAGTACAAATTCTTAGGGTAACCTAATAATGGAAACCACAGATTTTAAATTGCCCTTTGTCTTCCAATGCCACTCACAGGAATTTATTGTAAGAATAGAAGCATAGCTATGAACAAAGATTTAACCATGAGAATGTTTACCACATCTGTTTCTCAGAGGAAAAAAATGTGAGGAAAAGAAACCTAAATAACCATTAATAAAGGATTAGTTAGAAAATAAGCTTCAATCTACAACAAAATGCTCTTGCTGCTAAATTTAGTATTGTAACAAAATATTTATAAAATACTGCTAAACTAAAAAATAAAGCAGATTGCAAAGTAGGATCTACAACAATTTTCTTTTACACATATCGAAACTTACAGGTTAATGCAGATTAAGAGAGGTTACCACTAAATGGGAGGATTTGGGATGTTAGTAACCATAAAAACGCTCCATTTTTAAGCCAGACACTCTGCTTTAAAGATAGGACTGGTAATGTTCACTAGATTTTAGATCTATACATATCTTTAGATCATATCTGCACATACATGCATAACGTAAATCCTTCAGCACACTATTCTGCAAGTATTTCATACATGCTGTTGTTTAAGACAGAAAGGGAGAAAAGGAAGAAGACTTTTTTTTTTTTTTTTGGCATTTTTTTTAATGTAACAAAGAGATAGAGAAAGAAGTATCTTTCTTTATCCTCCCCCAACCCCACCAAAGGAAAGGTACAGGCAAGAATGAAGCAAGTAGGCAGGCAGGAAGAGAGAGGAGGAAGAAACACCTTTATTTTATTTTATTTAGTTGTTCATCCTGGGATATGAAATCAAGATGTGGGATACATGTGGACTGTGTCACCTGGAGGCAGCAGACCAAACTGTTGCTCCACCAGGGTACGTCTCTTTATTTTATTTTGGTTTTTCACCCCAGTCCCAGATCACAAACCCAGGTCCCTGGGTTTTACATGGTCCACAAGCCAGTGTCTTAGCTGCCTAAACCACAAGGGTGTACCCCTCAATACCTGTTTATTCTTACTTTATTTGTGTAACTATTCATTTACTTACTATATATGAAGCACTGTTCTAAGTCATTTACATAGTGTCTTGCTAACTTTCAGCATACGCTAGGTGTTGCCTTCAACTGAAAGATTTCAAAATTATCAAACATCCCAGGAAAGGGCAAAGACAAAATTCAAACCCAAATTTGTCTTGCTCCAAAGCATGGAACTTTCTTTTTCTTCTCTCTCCCTCTATTTTCTATTATTTGTACTATTTAAGATTTCTACAATGAAAATGAACTCTGGTATGTTAAAGAAACAAAATAGATTAGATATACATTAAAAAGATTATAATGGTTTGTGAATCAAAAAAACTAGTACTCACTGGGAAAAACTCTTATTTATAAGGAAAACTAAAACTGGCCCACAGTTTTACACACACACCTTGATGTGATTACTTCTTTCTCAGCACTAACCCCGTGCATAGCCCTGCCATTTACTTTGGCCTCCTTTAGTTAGTACACTGGAATTCTTTTCCAATTATCTTAGGAATGATCATTAGCAATGAAGAGGACTCCAGGTAAATTACAGAAAACTGTCCTTAAGAAAGTTATGATACTAGATCTTAATGATGTTAGACCTATAATTATTCCTTTAAAAAGTTGTCACATTAAACTGTTTTACCACTTTGCAGTTATCGGGTATTTTTAATTTCACGTCGCGTGGTAAAAAGTCTAGTCTCCTCTTCCCACCCCCATCCCTCCCTTCTTAAAAAAAACATAGGTAGGACACTAAGAGTTTGTTGAGTTGTTTTTTTTTTTTTTTAATCAGTCTCCCTCAACATCTCCATATGCTGAGCACATACATAGGAAACAACTACTTTAATGAGTCTGGGTCACTCTTGCTCCTCTGCAGACTAACACTAATGTCCCTCAGAAGCTTACTGCAGTAAATTATTTGTAAACTATCTATTTACCACTGACTAGACAGCTTAAAAGTTCAGAGTGCTGAGCTAAACTATAATGCCAAATATTGAATTCAGCCTCATCTAGAAATAATTTCATGAAATTCCGATTATGCTATGTATCATACAATTCTCATTTGGTCCCTACATCACACAATCAGAAGCATAGGCTAACTATAAAAGCACTTAGGGAACATAAGATCAATTTTTTTTAATCTTTAATTAAATGCATCACAGTGTGCTGAACAGGTAATGGATAATTTTAATAGTTTCATGAAAGTTGAATAAAATATTCCACCTCCAGGAGCACCTATGTGTCCCACTTGCTAAAGAGCAGACTACACAAAACCCAAAAGCCCAGAGACCTGGGCTCAAGACCTGATACCAGGAGAAAGGGAAAATAAAAGTCGGTCTCTAAGAGGAGAATTTGAAAATATCACAGCACTTGATTATCTTGATGGTGAAAGAAATTACCAATTGGTAACACAAGTCCAATCGATCCAAGAGGTGATGGTCAAGAGGCTAGGCCCAACCTTTTTTGGATGAGACTTTTTTCCACCTCATTCTAATCTATAACATTTAAATGCCTTGCTCACTTTAAATGGCATCATAAAATCTTTTCCTCTTAAGCTTGAAATTGGCTCGCTTTGTGAAACTTCTGTGGTAGGACTGTACATTAAGGGCATAAAATAAAACAGCAATGCTCTCTATTTTCATACAAAATACAAGGTCATGGATCTTGCTCCCAAATGCCAAATTCTTCTAATCACCAGCATAACAAAATCAATATTAAAGGGGAAAGCTGCCTCACAAAATATGGCAAAGGCAACTGTTCTGGCAGCCCATGCGGCTGCCGTGACAGCTGTTCGGAGCAGAGCAGCTCTCTGTACTCATATTGCCAGCATTTCTGCAGCCAGAATGTTGGGTCCAACCAATGGTTTTTAACATCTGGTTAAGAGGAGGAGGAAACTTACTGTAAAGCAACCTTTCAGATTTTTTAAGAGTATAACGGGTCTTATGGCTGAAGTGCTAAACTACTAGATATTTAAAAAAAAAAAAAAAAAAAAGTATGTCACTACTATCACGCCTTCTTCCACTCCTAGGACAGGATTTTAAACAGAGATTGGATTGGAAGATTCAAGTCGTTGGGGTTTTTTCACCAACTAAAGGGCATTTTATTACTATGCAACTACTGTTTCAAAATACAAAATGGGCAGCCAAATCCCCAAAGTGTATGAATGTGATATTTTGCCCCAGGAGACATAATTGCCACCTAAGTCCTCCTGCCCCCACTTCCTTTCTCTTTTCAACAGAAATAGGCAGCTTAAAGGATCATGTCTCATTTTCACAGTGACTAGAAAGGAAACTAAGAGCACGAAACCTAGCACAGCTGGTACTTAGCTTGATTTCTACTATCAGTTTTCAAAAACAGAAAAATAAGAGTCCAGTTAGCTAAATGAAAAATTTCCTATCCATATTCTACTGATTCATAATACATGTCATGCTGTTCCTTATTTCAGACATGATATTTCTGGGGGCCCCATATGATACAATTGACAAAATAAAATATGCAGCATCATTTAGGCTAAAATTCAAATTATTTGACTGCAGAGAACTATTCTCTTATTAGGGAGGTGGCTCAAATGCACAAAAGGCAAAACAAAATTACTAGTGTTTCCAGGAATAAGGAATTCTAATAAAACACAGGAAAGGTAAGTCTTAATGCACGGGATGAATGAACTTCCCAAACAGTAATAAACAGTTCCCAGAGAGATTTATTAAATAGCAAGTAGCTATTTAACTTGTCAGCCTGTAACCTCCACATATACAGTTCAGATCAGAGAAAAACCAGTATCTGAATCTTATAATGCTAATATCCTAATCTCCAGAATGATTTGTGAAATAGCAGTGAAGTTATGTATTTCTTTGTAGGCTTCTCAAGTGTTCCCAATCATCTGACTCTTCATAGTAAGAAAAATATTTATTGAATTCATGTCAAATACTGAACACATTCTTTGGAGGTTATCTATTCTACAAAGTACTTACTAAGGGAAAAAAAAAACAGGATTAACCCTGATTTTTTTGAAGCTACAAAACAGTGCATGTCAAAGTAATCTCAAAGGAAAGGAGAAATTAACTCTATAAGCATAATTTAATTTTATCTATTTTTAAATGTCAGGTAGAGAAAATCCTGAAAATATTTATGAAAACATTATTCTTGTACTAGCAGTGGTAGTTAGTGATATTTCCTTTAATAAAATAACGAAAAGGTCTACATATTAATCATAAATAATCAAGCTGCTATGAAGAAAATCTGTGACAACTATGAAATTGACTCAGTTAAAATTTCTACTGTATATGTACTTTAAGCAAATTATATGTACTGAACAGAATTTGTAATAATTGTTTTTTAAAAAGGTCTACCCCCCCACTCCCCCATTAAAAAAAGAAAGAAACTAAACTAAAAATAGAAAATGTTGCTTTCATTCATTTGAAATATTCTACTAACAAAAGAAGTCTGCACAATTTCAGGAAACAAAGGCAAGGCATACGCTGCATCCCTGAATTATTGTTCCAGTCTGACACCACACACAGCTGGTGTTATGCAGACTCCAACTTCCTCAACAAGAGAGCCTGGAAAAGGTCAATTAAATATTAAAAACAAGTGAACTACAGTCAGGTGTGCAGTTGATGATTACCTAGCAGTTAAGACCCAAGGAATCAGGGACCCAGGTATTCTATATTGTAAAAAAACCAACTCTCCAATCTTCTGCATGGAATCCAATATAAGCACAAAATATCTTCGTTCAGTGAAAGCTTGAAAGGAAATTAGGCACGTTGCATAACCACAGTTAAAGTCTTTCATAATATGCACAAGCACTAAGAGACAATTGCAATGCTTCTGTAGTAATAATTGCTGCCTGTCCCATTGCCAAACAAAAACATCTCTGATACATGTGTAGAAAATCTAAAGAAATAAACCAAAAAGGAAACCCACAGGTTTTTATTTCCCTATTTCTCCTCCTTAAATAGTGATAATTCTGTCCATTTCAATTAAGTATCAAGAAAAATTTATCTAATTTCTTAGAGGAGAAAAATCTGCTTAATTCATTTAAATGAAGATTAAACAATGCAAAGCATCTACATTAAAGTATGATAAAGTTTGAAAAATAATATTAAAGACAGGCATGATTTTAAGAAAGTCTAGCCAACAAAAATGCAAAGATTAAACTAGATAAATTAGGGAATGACTCTTTTTAAGGTTTTTCCTTAAACATGAAGCTTGTATAAGTTAAAATAGTATACCACCGCAAAGGTATGAATTGCATTCACTTTTTTCTTAATGAGAAGGATATTGAGATTATCATGTCCACTTTAATAAGACACTCAGAGATTAACCAGGTACAGGTGGTGGGTAAGCATAAAACCTAGAATCACGAATGATCTGTCTTTAAATAACTTTCCCAAAATAACATAGACATTCACATAGAAAAGTATTAAATGGAAACATCACTTTTAAAATTTAGTTTGGTAGGCACTAAGATCAGCCAACCCAAGTTAGGCAAAATACAATGGAATTACTTTTTGAAAGGCAAATAATATAAAATACTGATATCATAATATCTAATAATAATAGGTAACATTCATTGGACATTTACTAGGTAATAAGCATTTTGTAGTCTAAAACTCACAACAGTCCCATGACATAATACAACACAACACATATGCCTATTTTATACAGGAGGAAACTGGTAGAATGAGAATTTCAGCTAAGAAAGACTCCAGAATATGCAAACCAGAAATCATGCACTCTCCATAGTAAAGTGCATCTGGCTTTTAAAAATGTGGGATGCTTTCTAGAGGGGACAGTGATTCAGGGGCTGGGGGAAGGCAGGGGAAAGATGATGCTGGAAAAGGAATTGAGAACAATTGTTCTGTGCGTAACAGGTATTCTATGATGATGATCATGAAATAAAGATTAAGAAAGAAAGAGGCTGAGAATCACATTAGGAGTATGAGGAAAATTTATGAAGTAACTGGTACCTAAGATGAACTTCAAGATGTTTCAAGAGTGAAACAGTGGTTGAGGTTTGAATAATATGAAACAGAGATAGATTCAAATAGAAGATCGTGCAAGACAAAAGATTCTTGGAGCAAAGCAAACACTATATACAGAGTAGTCATGGGAGAGGAAAGCTGGAAAAGTAAAGCTGGGATCAAATGATGTCTAGCTTTGAATAACTAGGCAAACTGTTGATGTTTACATCAAAAAAATGAAGAGTCTATATTTAGAGAAAAGCCAGATTCAATTTTATATTTTTCTTTCACTCTTTTCTATTTTTTATTTAAAGGAAAGGTACAGGCAGGAATGAAGACAAGCAGGAAGGAAGAGAGAGGAGAAAGAATCACTTTATTTATCTTACTTAGTTGTTAATCTTCATTCTTTACCCCAATTCCCTATCTTGAAACCGGGTCCTTGGCATCTATGTGAACCGTGCTCTCACCAAACTGTTACTCCACCAGGCTGCACCTACTCTTTTACTCATTTTTAATACAATCTATTTTCAAACAAAATTTTAGGCAAGAATCCAATATATAAAAGACATCTTTATAAGTTTAACTTTATAATCCTTAGTAAGGTCAATCAATAAGAACATAAATTCAACTATCATTAGAACCCAACATATCAAAAGTGGCTATTCTTAATATGTGAATGCATCTGCTGTTCCATGTTTAGTAACTGAAAATTAAATTCAAATAAATATCAAGAGCAGAAATCTTGAAAGCATAAAGAAGACAGAAGAAAACATAAGCAAAACACTCCTTGCCATTGACCTAAGAGATGTCTGAGAACTCCACTCCAATGTCAAGAGAAGTAAAAGTCAAAATCAACAAATGGGATTACATCAAATTAAAAAGCTTCTGAACAGCGAAAGAAACTATCATCAAAATGGAAATACATCCTACTGAATATTCAGGAGAATATTTTGCACTGCATACATTCCTGACAAGGGGTTAATATCTAAAATATATAAAGAACTCAAAAAACTCAACAGAAAAACAAGTCAATCAAAAAACTAGGCAGAAGATCAGAATAGACACCTCTCAAAAGAAGACAAATAAATGGCAAACAGGCACATGAAAAGATGTTCTACCTCTCTTGTTATTATGGAAATGCAAATCAACACAACAATGAAGCATCACTTTACAACTGTAAGAATGGCTATTATCTAAAAGACTGAAAACAAGAGTTGGCAAGTATGAAAAAAAAAGGGCAGGTAGGGGACACTCATGCACTGTTGATAGGAGTTTAAGTTGGTGCAACCATTATGGAAAGTAGTATGTAGATTCCTTTAAGTATTTAGAATGAAAATTCCATATGATCCTGTATCCCACTTATGAGTATTTGCATGGAAAATACAACACTAACTTGAAGAGATATATACAACCCGATGTTCCTTGCATCATTATTTACAATAGTCAAGAGCTGAAAACAACCTGAGTACCCATCAACAGATGAATGAATCAAGAAGATACATAATACATGTTCATGTATACAATGCAATACTACTCACTATTTAAAAAGATGCGATCCTGCCTTTTGCAAAAACACGGATGAACCTGGAGGTAAGTATGCTTAGTGAGGTAAGTCAGAAGGAGAAACATCATATGATTTAACTCATGTGGAATATATAGAGAAACCAAACAAAACCAAATCAGACAAAAGTAGATTTTTAGTCAATAAAGTCAAATTAATGGGTATCAGAAGGGAAGGCAGGATGGGAAACTTGAGTAAAAGGGGTGAATTATAAGGTGGAGGACAGAACTGGATTAGTGGTTGTGAATTTAATATATTACATGCAGATGTTGACTTACAGTGATGTACACCTTAAACCAATATTTTATGACACAGAGTTCCTTCAACAAAATTTAAAAAACAAAAGCTAAGAAAAAGCAAAAGATAATAAAGTAAGGTCCACAGACCAAAGCCTGCTTATCATCTGGTTTCATATGAATATTTAACAAAGAATAAGTTTGACATTTTTAAATAGGGGGAAAAAAAGAATATTTTGATATATGAAAGTTACATGAAATTCAGACTTGTCTATAAACAAGCATTTACTGGAACCAGCCACACTCATTTGCCTAAGGCTACCTGTGTGCTACAATGGTAGAGCTGAGTAAGTACAAAACAGACTACAAATGATCCAAGGTCTAAATATTTGCTATCTGATTCTTTACAGAAAAGCTGTGCTGACCTCTGATTTAAAGAATCCTAGCAGCACCTTTTTTGGAAAGAATTTCATTGAATAGAGTTTGGAAACTACTTGTGCAAACTTTATTTTCCAAAGACAGCCTCTAAAATATTTTCCTTTCTACATGCTCTTCTGCAATGTGACTCTTGCCAACCAAGAGAGGCAGTCTAATTCCCTTCCCTTTGAGCTCAGGCTCATCTTAGTGTCTTACTTGGCTGCTATTATATAGCGGAAGTGACTTATGAGACTTCCAAGACAGGTGATAATAAAAGACTTGCAGCTTCCTCCTGGGTCTCTTAAAACACTTGGCCATGGAATGTTTCCCTGAGAACTTAGCATCATGCTATGAGCTTTACCCTCATGAGAAGTCAAGAAAGCCATCTCTGCCAACATCAGGATTGGTAAAGAAACAATGCTTAATTCTATAAATAAATTGGTGACTATAATATCTCATTATTTTTACTTAGTAATCTGAAAAATGCTAAGTGGATTTAGTTGAGATACAGTCAAATTATCAATATACAGTAAATTACCAATATATAACAGTTTACCTCTAATAAATATGGCATAATAATAAAAGTCCATATGATATTCTTTTTCTATCACCTGCTCCTACTCCAAAGGTAAGAGTTTCTACTAACACATTTCTAATATGTGCCAGTTATGTGTGATTAATTTATTAGTCTGGAAAAACTAATTAAACTCCATGTTAAGCTCCCTATGAAGTCCATAAATCATATTTTCAAGTATATTGCCTTAAGTCACAGCAGATTCAGATTTTAAAGAATGAGTGCTTAGTATATAATAGGTACTTGGCTACACGCTGGGGATATGTCTTTTAATGATGTAAATTTCATTAAAAAGAGACCAGTGGTGGCTCTAAATCATCAACCCACTAACATTATTAAGAACCATCCTGTGACACAAAATGGTTTATTTTATATATAAAGGGTTACTACTGGAACACAGTTTTAATTTTTTCTCTATGCAGTCATTGTCTGCAACTTTATTTAAATATTTATACGGCTATTATTCAAACTAACAAGGAAAACACTTGCATAGAGTTAAGTGTTTTAAGTGGACAGCATTCCAACCTTTACTGGTGTCAGCTAATCCTGTGAGTGCTGTGACCAATTAGTGATGTCTGCCACAGGGGTGACTAGTAAGGAGAAATATGATGGGTATTCCCAATCCTGACTCATTTCACCCAGTTTCATGCAGTCTTTCCAGTGTCTTCAGATCTCCTACTAGATCCTTGAAAGATCCCCATGATAGAACTGTCACTCCATCTTAGGAAGTGACATTTCTCTTTCTTCAGCCAGTCTTTCCCAATGCTGGAGTCTATCCCAATACTGGAGTCTATCCTCTGCAGAAAATCATTAAAAAGTCCACCTTGATGCAAATATTCTGAGGCCAAAAGGCGGATTCTCCTAATAACCAGAGTGCATTGGATAAGACACATTTTGGCCTAGAAGAGCCTAAATGCTAGCTGGCCAGACCCTGGTAGAAGGTGGTAGAACTATGATTTAAATCCAGGCAACTGAGCAACAGAATCTCTGTACTTAGTCACTGTGGCTGTCACGCAGTTGCTCTGTTTCTACAACATGCATCAAGCTGTATCTTTATCTTTCAATTTATAATTATCTGAATCCATAGAGAAAACGTTACAATTTATTTCTCTATCATGGCAAATGTGACTATATTACAGGACTTCTAAATTATTCAAAATTTGTCCATATTTCTAATCAAAAACACATTAATAAGCATATTAATGAATACTTTATACATATTAGGGTAAAACCTGAGATATCACAACTCTTTGAAAACTAATTTTAAAATGACCATATAATTCATATTCTTGTTTTCTATATGGTCTTATATTGAAAGTTTAATAATATTTGAACATAATTTAATGCAGTGAATATTAATGTTAAAAAGATGCATTATCAGTGATACTTCCCACTCAGAATCCATAACAACAATGACTCCTATTCACATCCTGTGTAATTCCACGGGGATTCTATGGGGAAAGTTTCCATATATGGTAATTTTCTCCCATAGACTCCCCATAGTTTATACAGGATATGAATCTGGTCCACTGTGACAATGAAAACAACAGATTACTGAAAATTTATGTGTAATTTCTGCTGAGCAAACTACAGACTAACAATTAGGGAAACCAATAAGCAATTTAAGAATTTAAAAATAACCACCAAGTATTCTTACTCCATTTCTGTACTAGCAGAATATATAAATATCCAGAAGAAAATCCATCTTATTTATTTTAAAATATCCTCATATAATCATGCCAACTATTAAAGGAAATCCAAAATGAAATTTCACATCAGAATTGATGCTGCCAGAAGAAAAAAAGTAACAAATTAAAATGTTATATGCGCTCTAGTTTCCCAGGCTCCTGCATGACCACGTCCGAATGTAAATCTCTGTGACCTATAATTATTTTTCCATATTTAATGCTAGCAGTCTGTGGTATTCTACTCATCTAGTCATGTAATCATATTTTTATTTCATATTCAGTGCTCTGAGAGCAGATTTAAAGGTCAGTGTTAGTGTTTATATTTAGGTATTTATTTTTTACTTTAAGATGAAACATCTAAAATCCAATGTAGTAAATACTAAAGGTCAGATTGAGTTGTAAAAAAGGAAAAAGGATGTGTGCAGAAAGTACCTAGCTTCATATGACAAAAACAAATGAAAAAACAAAATACAGTACTAAAACGTCACGAAACAAAGCAAAAACAGCAATTTTTATTACAATGATTTAATAAGAACTAGGGCTTATACTGAAAAAAGCAGTCCAGTTGTGAAGTCATTTTTAATTGACCACAGTATTACATCTCAACTGATTCACAGAAATTACACCAACACAATAAAGTTTAATCAAGTTTAATCTCATGTAGGTTTGGTTGTCAAGAATGAAACGCACATAATGAGGATGTGTGGTCCATCTGTTTCTCTATCAAAGAGATTCCTGTTTAATGCTACAGCTTCTTGGTGACCTAATATCGCTAGAGTACATTCATTTGACTATCTCCCACACAATGGCTCAACATTTAAAATAACACTGTCCTTGCAACACTGTCCTTGGAAACATGTACCACACACACTAATAAAATCTAGAAGCAGTCAGTTTTACATGAACGCATTCATCAGTACTGAAAAGAAAAGGCACCAGCTGAACTTTCGATACATTTCAAAGACAAATCACAAGGAATATCACATGTACCCCAAATCCTTTCCAGTATCTGGCTATCTTCCCAAGGTGATACGCCATCCAGAGAATAGCAGGGAAGAATTGCAGGTAAGCCACACAGAGCTAAAGAGAAATGATACCCAATAGGATACAGACACACATACACGCGCGCACACGCGCACAAACACACACTTCTCCATCACCATTAAACTCACTAAATACTACAACTTTATTAATATTTGGTGATGTCTTTTTTCTCTCTAACAGATGTACTAGCTATTCTTTTTAATTTATTGGAATGGTAACAAAATTTGGGGAAAAGGATTATGCGGCAATGTTTGCCCTAGGGGTAAACTGTTTCTCAAAAGACAAGGTGTCGCTTTCTTCACTGAACTAACAAGCAGGTGTTCTGGAAGACACATTAATGTATTAGGCCAGGGCACAATTCCCACCACAATATATCTTAAATGGTACCCTGGAGGGCTGAAAAAGTTAAACATGAGGAGGGAGAAAGGGAGAGGATGAATGCTAATTGAATAAATGTTCATCATACTTAAAGCATTTACCCTTTGGAGAATAACTGGCTTATCAGGAAGGATGCAACCAAATGGCAGCAGTGCAAAATCAGTGTTTTCTTCCTCTACCAAAAGATGAATTTTTCTCTCCCTTTAGAAAATTGCAATAGAAAATTAATTTTTTTTTATTTTTGGAGAAGTCAATTTACTGATTTTAAAACATAAACTATCATTAAGTCAAATATGTATCCAAACTATGCATTCTAATAATTATGCCCCTCAACAAAACTTTATTTATTAAATATACTTTTTGCTCAAATCTAACTTACTCTGATCACAAAAATTAAGACTGCATTTCCTCAAAGCAGATAAAGAACAGATACACTACTCCCATTTTTAGACATGGGAAATTTCAATAAAGGAAAAGCTCAGCGATATACATCAAGATGATAACACAGTTACAAAAAACAAGCTTCCTGCTTTGTAATGATTAATCTACACATTCCATTTCAAAGTGGGCTCAAAATATTGTGGTCAGTCTACACAACTGTGGGCAATTCAGATCCACAAGGCGGAAGAAAGGAGACTGGCATTGTTGGAGCTATTTACTAAAACAATGCCAGACAGAGCATTAATGTAAATTTTTAATTTTGATGAACAAGGGTCTAGTTATTTGGCATTTTTTTAAGTTTCTTTGTTGTGGAGATGAGATGCAAGGATAGATGGGATTTTTGGCATTTAAGTCCACAATACTAATGAGACAGGTGATGTTATAATACGATGCTCAGGCTACTCCAAATTCCTGACCTCAAAAGTCTGAAACATGAAGTCAACTTAATCAATTCAGGACTTGAAAATCAAGATAATAACATTTCCTTCTCTTACACGCAAAAAGCAAGAAAGAGAAGAAAGAATTTTTTTAAAAAATCATTTACATATGGGTCTTCTCGCAACAGAATTCAGAAGAGTGATTGGTTACCTTTTGGTGATGAGGATGAGAAATACTGACCGGGAAAAGTTGACAAAAGAGAACTTTCTGGAGTAACAGAAATATTCTGCTCTTATCCTCGGAGGTAGTTCATGGATATAAACATGGGTGAAAATTCACTGTGCTACATACTTCTACATGTGCATTTTACTGTATGTAAATCATACCTCAATTCAAAAAGTAAAATTAACCAATACAAGTAAGGCAATGTACACAGAAATCAAGGATAAGAATCACGACATAGAAATGTCAGAAAAACAATGATCTTTTCAGAATTTAACACAGCATTGTACAGAGGTTAGGTAGCTAAATAAGCATATACTATAAAAATTTAGTTATAATAACCTCTGTAGTTTGAAAGATCCAAACTAATTAGAAGTTCAAACATGACGTATTTCAGCTTATTAAATAGTCTCCAAAAGGTGGACATTAAAGGCTTGGGAAGCTATGCCTGAAAACACCAAGAAAATACATTTACCTTAATGGTGAGTACAGATTTAAGGCATCTCCTAATCTAAAGGAGACAGTCCATTCTCAACACTTACTGACCACTGAAAGTCAAATACATCCAGGGTTATCAAGTGACAAGCAAGAAATAAAACTTAACACTAAGTAAAAAAAAAAAAAAAAAAAAAAAAAAAAAAAAAAAATGCTAAAACCTGGCATGATGCTGTTCTGTCTTCTTTCTGTTCAGTAATCTGGTAGCTATGGAGACCAAAAGCAACCAGTAGTTTTCAAACATACCACATAGTACATGAGTGATACTATCAAAGGATCAAGAACAATGATCAGGAAAAGCCGTGTCTACAATGGTAAACCTGGCCAGAGCCTCTAGTCCAAGAACCAAAAGACTCCCACATTAAGTTTATATACTTGCATTTTTTTTTTTCAGTTAAACAAAGTAATGGGACAAATTTTCCCTTCGTGGAAAATATTTCTACCCATACCTAGATTCCTACATAAACCAAACTCCATGACTGAAATAAAACTGCAAGACCTTTGCCACTTAATAATGTTTCTACTTCTTGGGTGACAATAATTCCAAATGTATCATTAAGTGAATTCAAAAAAGTATTTAAAAATTACTAGAAAATAATATTGTCATATGCTGAATGGGACACTACATCTTATTCTTATTATTTCTTGACCTTGATTAGTAGTTTCAAAAATGGGAAGCTTCCCTGTGAAACAAAAAAGAATCGACCTTTTAAAAAAGACAATCAAGAAAAACAAAAGGACTGATTATTAGCACTCTGAAATACTACTATTATGGAATAATCTCAGCTGTGTACAAACACATTGATCACCTGATATCACAAAGAAAAGAACAAATTAAAATTAATGAGAAATGTTTCCTAAATTCCTGCTTTAACCCCCTTGTCTTCCCAAAGATAGTGTCTTGCCAATTTTTAATATTCTGGACCATCAAGTTGAGTCTCTTTAGAAATTCTTCACTGTCACCTTTGTTGATAGATAATAGCAAAATATTCTGCAGAGCCTGCACAACTGCATTAACAAGTTACATTACTTACATTCAATATTAAATAATCCTCATATTACTTAGACTGGTCTTTATTTCTTAAATACCAATTTTATGTCTGCAACTGCTGTCCAGCCCAGCCCAGTCCATTGTGCAGGCCCTGCTCTGCACCAAAGCAATTTCATTGTATAAGTTTTAAGACAGATAGGATACTGCTACCTTGTGATGTGAATCAGCATCTAAAAACTCAAGCCATGTGTTAAAAAGAAATCTCAAAAATAGTGCATATTTCTCATTCATTTTTAATCTGCATAGATTGTCTACTATGCTTTTTTGTAAAAATATGGAGGCAGAGGGTATCCTTCTACTTCCTTTAAATAATGCAAATCCTTCTTTCCTTTCTAACAAACACTGTCATCTCAAATCCTCCCAGTATCTATTTTAGGGTTTAAGGATCCTTATAGAACCCCAACAATAGATCAGTGAGAGACCTGATCCCATCAATTAACACGTTCTAGGGAGGCTGCCTGGATGCCAGTCTTCCTCCCTCCCTCTTGGAGGCCCGGTTTTGACCACACTGATAACCCTGGCCTTAAGGATGAATAACCCAGTTAAGGGGGAATCCTTTCCCTGAGACCAATGTCTTTGTAATCAAACCAAAATACAAAGGCTGTTAATGACCTAAGGCAAAGTGATAAGAAATCCAAACCAATGAAACCATGACAACAAGCAAGCAGACTTCTAAATAGCAAAGTGCAATTCATTTACTTACATGAAGATTCAGTGCCAAACATGGCTGGCTCCAGAGGCTGCTTTAAAAAATTAGAAGAAGGAAGGGGGGTGGGGTGAGTGGGGGGGAGAAAAAGCAGGGAGAGGGTTTGTGTGAGTGAAGAGATGAGCCACTACACAGCAGGGGTCATGAAGACAGACAATGCAGTCCAAGCTGTGTCCAGCTGCCAGATTCTCTTCTTACAAGCTTCAGTGTTCTCCTGTGTGATTAAAAAGCAGGGTCTCCTACAGCACCAAAAACCAAAGAGCTGCTTTTGAAAATCCAATAGGGAAAGGCAGGACGACGTGGCTCTTCTGGGATGCAGTGAGGCAGGACTAAGTAGCAGCAGGGTAGGACCCGGAGCAGCAGCTAGAGCGGATACTGCAATCCCCAGCCCTGCAGTAGCAGTAAGACAATAGCAGGGCTTATGCATACACTGATGACGTCAGGGACACTGCACAGACCAACTGCGCGGCATGAGCCAGAGGCTCCAGGGGCTTCAGGGAGGCAGGCGAATCAAAGGGGGAATTCCTTTGTCACAAAGTGAACAAGATCCAGAGCCACGTATCTAGTAACCCTCCTGAAGATTTTCATTCTGTGATACCAACCGCTATTAGAGATTCCCCAGAAATTTCATACTGGCTTTATAGCCACTAGTCACAAATATATCATGCAGATCAAGGTTCTTGGTTTTATGTAGTTGAAATTTTCAAGGGAATGAAGAAAATGAGCAATGAGAAAAAATCACATATCTTTAAAAATACTTATGGAACATGATTTTTCTCTAGGCTTATGTAGACAGATCAAGGTTTATATATTTAATCACAATATGTGAAAATCTGTACACTACTGCACACACATTCTGAATACATAAATACACACACAAATGTAAGAGTAAAATAACAGTACAAGTGCACAGAACACTGGATGTCACACAGCGAGCACTTAACTGTCAGTGATTATTTTACACTATTTTTCAAGTATGAAAACCACTCTCCAGGAATACGTACATATATTTCTCCTGTATTATTCCTTTGGTCTTATCTATTGTCCTTTGGCCTTAGGAGGATCCCATCATATTCCAGAGTAATTCAGTATTTTAAGACTATGCACACACCTGTGAATATCATTGTGCAAATGGGCACTATGACCAATAAATACATTTCTTTTCAATCTACCTATGCAAAGAAATAATTGAAGATATTAATCTTTTATCTTTGACTAATAAGTCTTCGTACATTATCTTATTTTTAGAAGTGTAGTGTTTTTAAGATAGAGGTGACACTTTCATTAGAATATCTAGCCAACATAAACAAAGATTCTATTTTAATGTTTTACAAGTACTGAAATGAAAAAAAAAAGTGTGTATATATAAGTAATATCACACTTTTTAAACCATATAAAGTAGGAAGTTCAGGAGCCCAAGTTTCTTCTCTACCCACTCATCTAAGGTATATGCTTTTTCCAATATTTTCTTATGTTTACAAAAGCAACTCTTTATATAAATATAGTTTTAAATATTAAACTCTGATGTGAATGTGGAACTGCAAATTATCTATAAATATCATTACTAGCTTTTCTGGACAGTATATGCAAATCCACCTCATTCTTCTATGCTTATATAATATTCCATTATATAGATGTAGTATAATTTGTTCAAGGTAATTTGACCTTTACCTTACGGAAAATGCTGAATCATTAAGAACCACCATGATGCTATATAAGACAAAGAACAAATATTTTGTTGTAGGAAAGAACAAAAATAACTAATATTTACTCAATGTTTACTATGTTCTAGTTACTATTCTAATTACATATGTTAACTTATTTAATCTTTATAACAACCCTACAGGTAGCCTCTTTATTCACATTTGAGATATACGGTAAAAAATCACTTGCCAATCACACAGGTTGTAAATAATAAGGTGGGATGTGAACCCACGCAGTCTGGTTCCAAAGCATATGTCTCTCAACTACCCTTCCATAATGTCCCTTAAAAAAAAGGAATAATTACCTTTACATTTTAAAGATTTGACTGAAGTGCAAGTAGAAGTCAATTGAAAATGTGAATAAAATATATATTTGCGAGAAGATTCACTAGAAAAAAAATTAAAATGACAAAAAAAAAGACTGAAAATACTGAAATTTGCAATAATTAAGGAAAATGTATCTGTCCCAAAATAACGGGTCAGGTCAACAGCCGGAAGACTATCAAGAACGGTGTGGAAATATCAATATCAATAATGGTCTTGAGATATAGCTGTAGGAAGTGGAAAAGGATACTACACTTCAAAAGGACTGAAACCAGAGAGATCTTAAGAAAGACCTATTTTAAGCTCCATGCCAGATGTTGCATGTGAATAGTTACACAAATAGGTGTGGCCATCAGAAAAGCAAGTGAAAATGGCCCATGTAAGGAATTTTTCCAAGAGAGGTCACCATCTGTGCAATAATTGCTTTGCCAACTCACTGATGTAGCTCCTTTTTTCAGCTCTTATGTGAGGGCTTAAATATTTGTATATACATGTACTTTTCTGATGACCTGCATTTATTTCTTGGCACAGACTTCTAAAGGCAATTTAAAGGCGGCAATAGTGTTCAAGAAGTCTACTTTTTGGATAACTTTAACAGAATCAGTATGTTAAAAACATTAGGTATCTCACTTGCCAACAAAACTGAACACAAATAACTCCCTCTGTCTCCTATTAAGGTTTCTTTAACCTCTGGAGGCTGGACATATTGCTAAACACTTCAGAAGTTTTGGATCCGTATCATTTGAAGATCCATCTTTGACAAAAATGATTCTAAAGTTTAATTCACTCCAATTCTCTCCTCTAGTTCAGGAGCATGAACTCATGGAAAGAAGACAAATTTTATTGTGTTGCCTAAGAAAAACATAATGAAAGAAATGAAGGGAAAAAAAATGATCTGATATCCCCCAAACCCTGCCAAAAAATTACATAATACATTCCAAACCCAAAGTGATCTTTGGATTATCCACTCCATCTGATTATGCCTACAACCTTGAGAGAATTATTAAATGTTGGGATTAAAAGAGCAATAAAAGAATGGTCAAAATAATTACTATTAAATTGGAACTTTGTTGATAAAGATAACAGAGAAAATCATTTATTTTAAGTTTCTTCTGAGCTCCAATCACTCCTACTTAATCAGAAGTTTTCTAGTTTGTGGACTTCATAGAACATATACATGACATTATAGATAAGGGGTTTTTCCAAAGTTGTAATCAGTGCTAATAATCTAAAGATTCAGCATGAAATATTATGACTCTTGGCAGATAACCTATTCATTTATTATTTTATCTATTTATTTCTTTTTACTCAAGAGACTGCTTCCCAATGGAAATGGAGTCTTTCAGCCTTGGTTTGCAATTTGCAAGTGTGCTGGTCAGAATCTTCTGCCTGCAAATGATAGAAACCTAACATAACAAACAAGCCAAAAGCATAATTTATGGGCGGTGATAAACAAGTTTTAGAAGGGCAGGACAAGGGCTAGGCCCCCTGGACAAGGGTAACAGAGACTGAATGCCATTTATCTCTCCATTTCATATCTCTGCCTGTGAGTGTCCTTTACTTAATGTAGGCCTGCTACTTCTATATTTTTTTATTAAACAAAAACAAGCCAAAACAAAAAGGAAAGGAAAAATTAATAGACAATTCATTCAAAAACATAAAATAGTAAATAAATCCTCTACTACATGATCCCAGATGAAAATCTCAAAGTAAGTCACTAGTCATTTTTAAAGGGAGCCCATTCAGAAATTCACTCAACAACGATTTCCTGGGAATCTTCTCTTCTGTGCTCTATGGATACAGCCATGAACAAAATCTCTGCTCTATGGAGATGATATGCTAGTGGGTGAGACAAATATGTAATATGTCAAGTGGTTATGCATGTTATTAAGAAAGGTCCAAGGAATCAGATGAGTGAGAAGCGATTGAATAGGAGGTTATTTTGGGAAAAACTGTCAAGTAATGCTACCCTGAAAAAGAAGACATTTCAACAGAGACCTGAAAAAAAATGAAAGGAAACCACATGGATAACATGGAAACCGCATGAGAAAAAGAGCATTCCAAGAAAAAAAATTGAATTAAGTCTATTCTTAAACCATCAAGTATCAATTTTCTATTGGAAAATACACGCTTCACTGCTATGATGACATCATTAGCTCAAAAGTGGTTATGCTGAACTGTGCTGACAGCAAAATTAATTCTTTCCTAATCCAAATGAATTCACTCTCCCATGAACAAAAACATGAGTTCTCTTCAAAGTTTAATAGACTCAATATACCTATATTTTCAAATGTATTTATAAAAATCAGCATAGAAGACAATATTCAGAATAGCCTCCTACCACATCAAAGAAATAACTTAGTTAATGCATCTACTAATGTGGTAAAACTTAAAAGTCACACAGACTTCTACAGAACATACAATAACTAACTTTGCAAATATCATATCTGGAATTTCTCTGGTTCTTCTTCCTTTGTTCACATTAAAGTTTTATTTTCTTTGTACTCCTCTTGATGTCTAATTAGCATGTTAGAGCTGTGTGTCTTTTAGAATACCAGTTCTATGTATATAAGTATTAAGCACAACAGAGAAGTGTTTTAATGGGAATATAAAACTATAGAAAAATAATCAATGATTTAGCTCTATGGTTTAAAAAAAAAAAAAAGGACAAATGGAGCATAAAACCATACTCAAAGGAAAGCTACCTGGTAAAATTTTAGAACTTGATCTTTGCCTATAGCTACAAAATATGCTCCTTCTTGCCCACTACTTTGACATAGCACCACAAATACAAGGAATCTTCTAAAAGGTTAAGTATATTTATTTCAGAGTTCCAGAACAAAAATTCTGGTACACTAACTTTATCATGAAAAGAAATTCAAAAGACAGAGCGAGATACTGGTACACTTGCTTTAAATAAACTCTAAAATAGGAAAACATGAATTTATAGAAAAATATATTTGGGGCAATTATTTTAAATGCCTTATCTTCAAAAATTATTTTCCACAGAAGTCCTTTACATAGCAAGGGCCTAAAAGTTTCATTTTAAGTGATCGATTTCACAATTGTTCACATATGTATACCATATTCACAAATGTATACCACAGTTAACTATCTTGCTATTTATCCATCTATACAGCAAAAGGGATAACTTCTAGATAATTTATTGATGTGAACACACACTAGGATTTTGTCATTATACAGATCTGGAAAGTGAGGTCTCTGCTCTGGTGAAAAAATCTCCAAAAGTCTTTGTTCTTTAATTTAAAAAGAATCTGTCAAAACAGTATCACCATTAGCCAAAAGTTTAAATTTAGGGTAATATAATTTTGAATTAGTTGAACAAATTTTGGGCAGACTCATGTTCTTACTTCCTTATTACCACCTCATCTCCCAACCCCCATCTTCACACCACCCAATCTAAGGGAATGCCCCATTTTTTCATCAAGCAATCAACACCATGGTTAATCTAGTCTCAACTTTATTCCTGAACCTAGACCAATTGATTATTCAGTGAAACCAGAACTTAAGAACAAGGCTATGGCAGTTTTAAAAAGGAAAAGACTAGCTATGCATCAGAAAAATATAGACATATTTAAACTCAGAAAATGTAGGTTAGAAACTGAAATTCTCCAATTCACTTAATTATTTTAACTCCACCTAAAAGACTGGACCACACACATTCACAAAACAACTGCAACAACACCAAAAATATATTACAGCTTTCTTTGTGGCATAATCTGAACTCAGACGTTTGTACTCTAAACCTTCTGGTCCAGAGGGGAGAAATGTGTATAAATTATGGGTAGCAGTTTATTTTCAGTCTGTTTGAGTAGGACCCAAACTGAAAAGAAGAAACAGCAGGGTGTTCTGAGACATTCCCTTAAGAGTTTACCCTATAGGAATCACCATTTGTTTAAAACAGATTCACACATACTCAGGAATAAATTCATGCATAATATTTTAAAGCACAAACAGTCAATATAATTTTAAAATATGAATTCAAAATATTATATTTCAATCTGATATGGCTGGAAAATATTTTAAATTTAATTTTACCTGTAAAATCCATCAAGAAACAACCGGAAGGGAACTGGTATTTTCCAAAGTACAACTCCTATCAAACACAAAATGAAACAGCTCTCTGACCAGGCAAACTGCTCTGGGGGAAAGCCTCTGCATGTGACATTAAGCACACGCATACTTCTGCTTATCTTGACTCAAGCTGCAATGGCCACTGCCCTCCTTTGCCTGTTTTTTTTAAAGTCATTCTTAGCAAAGTGTCTCTTAGAACACCATTAATTCTTCTCATTTTATTCCTGTTTTATTTGTTTAAAACCAGGGAACAAATTAATTCATTTTCTAAGTGAAAAGAACACAGATGTGTGTGTGTATATATATATTTATACATATATATATATATATATATATATATTCCATCCTAATACTCAATTCTACAAACCCTGGAACACATCTGATTAATTTGTAAGCAAACCTATAAAGATGATGAAAGAATAATCCTTTGAAGCATATCTGAAACCTTCAACTCATCTGTGTCCTGAAACAGACATCACATGGAAAGGACATACGGTCATTCCTGAAACACTCATTCTCTCTCTGATGTAATCTTTAATGTCACATTGACATATATCCTGAGCCATTTTTCTTTCATTGACAATAGTTTTGATCTTGAGTGTGGCCAGAATTTTAAACAAATGAGCAATTGGGACTTCATTTTCATACAATACTTTACTTCATCCAATAAATTCTAAAAATATCAGTTGTGTTTTTTTGGATTTTCTTGAGCAACCTGAATGGTTGGACAATTTATAATTCAGAGATACATTAAATACTTCCCTGAACGTCAGCTGATTTGAGAAAGATATAATGTTGGTTTTGTTGGAGTAGTAGAATGCTTTGTTTTTTACTTTTATTTTACTACTTTCTTTTCCACTGAATAAGTTTTTTTATGAAATAATTACAAAGTTGACTATACTAAAAAGTAAGATTCCTAATTTTTAATAAAATATCAAATTTATATAGCACAAAACTCTTAAAATTTGGGGGCACAATATCAATACATTTCATAAAACAATTTCATAAAATAAGTGAGAAAGTTATCCAGTCAATGTTTATGGGATCCATAAGCAGATCCCATTACAACATCATTCTGCTAATAGTCAAAAGCTGTTAATTTTCATCAACTTCATCTGTCACAGTAGCTAAGCAACCCAGTCTCACTTCTTGAGCCTTAATTCTCTACCTTAGTATAGGGTACAGATTGAGAAGCTTTCCATTAGCTATAAAAATGTGTAATATTTCTTCCTGGTAAATAAGAGGTACATATGGTTAAAACATTAATATCAGCATTTCTTTAAAATGGTAAACTCAAAATGCTTAATGATAACTGACTTAATTTCCACACAACTTACAAGTATATGGAAATACTGAGAGCCATTATCAGATATCATATGAAACGACTTTTTTTTTTTTTTTAAAGAGCAGATCCAGACAGGAACGAAGGTGACTTTATTTTTATTTAGGTGTCATCTTGCTTGTTCTCTGGCCCAGGACTACAGTTAGGTGATTTGCCAAACCTCAGAAATTCAGCAGATTAGTTAAGAGCCAGGCTTTGAGCTAGACAGAGAAGGTTTAAGTTGAACCTCAGCCACTTATTAGTTGGATGATCTTAAATTTTTCAATCTCTTTGAGTCTCAGTGTGTTCATAAAGTAAGTGACTAAGGGCATAGAGCAATGTTTGGGACAAGGTAACGAAGAGCTAATATGTATACAGCATTGAATGTGCACTAGGTATTGTTCCATGTCAGGTATGAAGTTATTTAACCTCACAACCCTATGAGGTATTACCCTCCTTTTACAGATGAGGAAATCTAGGCATAAAGGGTAAATAACTACACAGAGCAGAGGCAGGACTCAACCCAAGAAACATAGTTCAGAGCCCTGTGCTTAATCATTACATGGCACTGCCTCTATAGAGAAGACAATCAATACATGGAAGCAAAACAAGAAAAATCATTTCAAAAACACTGGTTCATTCTTTCCAATAAAACTTATCCTACAGTTTGCCAAATATTTCAGTTTGAAGTTTATAATAATTCTTTTTATATTTCAAGTTCAATTCCAACATATGGGAAAACTAAAGAGAGAAACACAATGAAAGAGATAAATGTTTAGTCATTGTGATCACTTAAAATGAGAGTTGCATTAGCCAGTAAAACAGAAATACATACTCAAGTACAGAAAGCTATAACCGTAAAAGGACCTGTGCAATCCCCTGCACTCCCAGCAACCACTAAGCTTATCCCTCTCTACTTTTCAGTTCTCACATTGTCACAGTAAATGCTAAACCTCCACAAGCATTTGAGTAGTTTCCTGACTATAACTTCAATGCTCACTTACAGGACCAGAGTCTCTACCTTATTCCCCCCAAATTTCTCTATCCCCATGTCACTTTCAGTAAAGGAGATGCACTGGTGTTCCTAAATGCACCCCTGACCCCTAATTCCCACAACAATTACATCAGTCTTTTCCAACACATAACAAGTCAACGGGATCACAGGTTCTTCTCATGTTACCTGTTCTAGCCCATGACCCCAGAGACCACTGTCCTAACTGCAACTTACTGACACAACTAAAACCCACAGGACACCTGAGAACGCAATCCCAGATTCCTGCTACAATTTAATCCTTGATGGGTTAAAGAAAGCATAGTTACTGAATCAAGAGACCTGGGGTCTAGCCTCACCACTAACATTCATTATCAGTTTGGTCTGAGCTAAGTCCCAGAATTTGCATAAATGTCCATTCCCTCATTGGTAAAATGAGGAGACTGAACAGAATGATCCTTAAAATTTAGTCCAATTCTAATGATCTAAGATTCCACTTTACACCAATTATAGCTGTATTAGAAAACTCAAGCAACCGACTACAGATAACTGCTTCTCTAGCTCACACCATCCCCTGTTCTGTCCCTCTGGGTCTTTGGAACAGCTTCACCTTAAGGGTAGGAAACGTGGGAGCCAGGGCTTATTGTCCAAATCCAGTGCACTTAAGCTGATGCTCTGAAGGAGTTACCTCCTGTTCGCAGGCACGCTGTTCTTCTCTAAACAGGTCCCCAGCCTAGGAATATGCAGCTAAATACAAACACTCACAAAACACTGTTACGCAAAAAACTGTTGGAGCCCTTTCCCACTAGAGGGTTATGGCTTGGTGGTTACCCCACTTGGGACAATGAGGCCTGGGTACCATCAATAAAGCTTCTGAAGGAGACCCTTCTTTCCAGGACATGTTTGAAATAGCCTAGACAGGGAGTGCTAAGTTTTCTGTAAATGACAGCTCAAGTGCTAAAACACAGTTCTCTGGCTCATCTACAGCTTTCCACCTGGAGTAGTTTCTGCTGTGCAAATCCAGTGCCCTTTATCTTCCCCTGAGAAGAACAGCATGTTCCCACCTCACTCTTCCATCTTAAACCTGAAACACATAGCTTTACTATTATAACTTATATCAGATTTCTGACTCAGACAATAACTTACTTCATGGCAATTCTTTAAATCCCCAGGTTGAATTATAACTGTTCACCCTGTTTTTCCACAATACAGAAATGATAAATGGGGTTTTCCTTTCAATTTCTATTCTCATCCTTCTCACCAAGACACTAGAAGTAAGTCAAGGGAGTTTAATGTTATGCCTCATTCCAACTTCCCCTTCCTACTAAGTCAGCACAAACTGCAACTAAGATGTTGCTACTCTCCCAGGCTTCTTATCACCTACTCCAGTTAGCATCTGTCTCAGCATTTCCTTTTCATCTCATGTCATCTTTCACTAGTTTTATAGACCCCAAGACAGCCTTATGGTCTGTGAGAAGACTCCAATGCAAAAAGATTCTCTAGATGAAGAATGTTCAGCGTGAGACCAGCTCTTCCCATAAGTAAGCTCTACCCTCTCTCTCTATCTCAAAACTTTTAAGAAAGCTAAAACAGAGAAGACTCAAGAGCAACCAGGAAACAAAACAGCCCTATGAAATAAGGAGGGAACTCATTTGCTCAACTCAATACCATAACCCAGACCAGTGCTATATGTCCTCCAAAGCAACATTAAGAATAACCCTCTGTAAGTACAAAAGCTAATTATAACCAAAGGCCTGGTGAAACCTGGTACAAGATCCACTTTATCAAACTCCAAACCTTCATATAAGGGCTCTTTCTGGATAGGAAATACTAATTAAAGATGAGAAATCAATTAGTTATTCTTTAAAGAACGACGGTAAGGGTGGCAAGACCTAAGCTCTCAGTGGCTGCAAGTTCAGATCTCCTATAAAGGACACAGCCACTTCCTTTCACATGTGCCCCCAAACACTAACAACATGAAACCACAACTGGTAAGTGGGGGGGAATAACTTTTATAAAGGAAGAGTCTATAGTTTCCCAACCATTGATGCTTTTAACTCTATCAGAAGATAAATGTAAAAAGAGACATCAGTTTATATGTTTAAGGTTAATAAAAGAATACATGTCAATTAATCCTGACTTAAATTAAGTCATGAGAAACATAACTAAAATTATTAAAATAGCCAGTAAAAACATGAAAGATTAAGATTTTCTAATCATAAATATCGACCCAACAATAAATATGTTAGTTCATTTTACAATTTGAAAGTGAGGGTCATTTTATCTGAATCAAAGCTCTAATGGAAAGATCAGAATCAAAATCCAGGTTTTGACAACAAACATAGACACGTCCCTCTGTAGAAAGCTTCTTTAAGCAAACCACAAGCCTTCCTGTGTGGTTTTGGTCTGTTTACCTGGCTGACAAAAGGAACCACTGGAAAATAAGCAAAGGAAGTAATGAAAAATAGTCATGAATGGGCCACAGTGGGTTGTCTCAGAGGGGGGAAAAAGAAACAGTGGAAAAATTTTTCAAGAAATAGAGCAGTATTCAGTTAGAATTTTCAGTGAATAAACACTCATAAATTTCCATGGTACTCCAAAACATATATCATGACTGATGTTTAATAATAAAGTCTACGTTCTTTCTATAAAAGACTAAGGAGAAAAAATATTACTTCGTGGTACTGTCCAGTCTTTGTCACAAATACACAACTCTGCCATTTTAGTACAAAAGTAGCCAATAAACAAAGCATAAATGAATGAAGATAGATGCGTTTCAATAAAACTTTATTTGTAGACTGCATAATTGGATTTCATTTAATTTTCACATATCACAAAATAGTCTTTTACATTTTAATCATTTAAAAATATTATTTTAATATGAACATTGTTAACATGCAAGCCATATAAAAAGAGATGACTCTTTACCAACAGTCTGCCAACTCATTTCTATTATCTTTATAGTAGTTGATTTGACCTTTCCCTGAAAGAGTCCTGATCATCAAATCAGATCTCTGCCTTTGCTAAAATTCACAAATGTAATGAATTCCATCAACAACCATTTGATGGATCAAGACTGTGAATTCAAGAAAATGTTTATCCCAGTTCCCTTCACTTTCAATAATAGTTTGAAAATACCTAGTATTGTTGGCCCACACCACTTTATTCATTCCGCATCACACTGAATTAGTGGTAAATGCGGCACTGACTGACTTCTGAGAAATCAGCTATTATCGCAGCATAATAGAAACAATTACAACCCACATATATCTGTAGCTCTGAAAGATTCTACAAAAATGAAAATCAATGGTTAAAATTTCTCTGTCTTCTCGATTACACTCTAAGTCAAGAAACATTTTACAAAGTATATTAACATAAAATACAAGTAATGGCTAATTTAGTGTGAGAAATTCTGACCCTGTTCACCAACAACAGCTGAAAAGAATTCTTGAGAAACAACTAACAGAATACAATCCTAAATATGCAGTTAATAATTGGTTGGCCGTTTTTCAACAATACCTCATTTATGAATTTAAAAAGTTTGGCTTATTTGTCTTTTCTAGCTCTAAGATGCTGGTAATGAACTATACCAGTGCTATATAGCCCACTGAGAATTTCAGCATTTTTCACTTTTCATTATCCTGCAAATAAGAGGTATATAATTTCCTCTATTCTTTTATCTCTGGCATTTGAAAGGTCATTAAAAATATATTTCTGATCAAGACAATTGCTGCCCTCTGAGAAATAACCCAGTCTTACCACCAGTATAAATGCTTCTGAGAAAATAAAATATAATAATCATAAGATGTTTCTAAAGACAGACATTTTTGCCTGCTGCAACCAAAACAATCCAAGTTGTGGAGTGTTCTCATAATAAAAGCATTAAACTAAGTCTTTTTGCTACCCCAGAAATTTGTCTTCAAAATTGCTTCATTTTCCTATAATAGTCACATCATTGACCTATTGGACCCACACTACAGTCTGACTCTAGAACGAAGAAAACTTGGATTTAGTCCCTGCTCTAAACTGAAAGCTTTTCACCTCTAGCCCTCATTAAACCTATCTGTAGAATAAGGATGCTATTCTTGGTAGCACTGGAAATTACACATGCATAAAGGTATATAAATATTAATGTCTTTGAGAACATATCTGCAACACATTGTTAAGTTTGTAAAATAATTTATAAAGCAACAGGAATAATATGGTAGCATTTTGGAATTTCTTTTTTAAGCATACAGTGAAAAAAGAAAGGAAATTTTGACATCTACTTCAATAGGGATGAACTTTGTGACATTATGCTAAGCTGAATAAGCCAGTTACAGAAAGAAAAATATTGTATGATTCTACTTATATGAGGTGCTAGAGTGGTCAAATTCATACAAACAGAAAGTAGAAGGGTGGTTGCCAGAGGCTGGGGAAAAGGGAACAAGGTAATTGTTTAATGGGTGTAAGTGCTTCAGCAAGATGAAAAGAATTCTTAAGATTTGTTGTACAGCACACCCTGGTGGCTCAGCACCAAGCCAGTGGCTGGGGTGTGAACTATGTAACTTCAAGGCCCAGGGTTCCCCACCCAGGGTCATGAAAAAAAAAAAAAATCGAATAAGCTAATAAAGGTGTTTCTTCCTCTTCTTCCATACTTAAACATCTTTCTTCCTCTTCTCTCTTTCTTTCCCTCTTTTAAAAAAAAAATTAAGGTGACTTAAAACTGGTGACTTAACAGTTAAGGCTACCAGACAGAATTCACATAAATAGCAAGGACCCGGGTCTGTGACCCGGGCCAAGGGAAACAACCAAGATGTACAACTAAAAAAAAAATCAATGAAGTGCTTCTTCCTCCTCTCACTTGCTGCCTGCCTGCCTCTGCTCCCCTTCCATTCCTGCCTGTATCTTTCCTTACAAAAAGACAAAAAATTGGTTGTACAATGTGAATGTACTTAACACTACTGAACTGTCCATTTGAAAACCAGTTAATAGTAATATTTTGTTATATATATTTCACCACAATTTAAAATTTTAAATAGAATTTTTAAATACATTTTAAAACACATTTAAAGAACCCACAGTAAATATCTCTGCAACCAAATTACATAACTTTCACTTTCTATTTCATGTTTTGTCATTGTTGCAAAAGTAGAACAAGTTCACTACGAAAAATACAAAACCCAGAAAAGAAAGTATTTCACTTTAGAAGCAAAGGAAGACTATACACTTGAAAGCTGTGAATCTAGTAACTAAGGAGACAAACAGTCTTAAAATACATTAAGGTTAAATACTGTAGCAGGCCCTGGTAGAGCAACAGTTAAATCAACCATTTCTGACAAAGGGCAGTCCACATACATCCCAAGGACCCAGGTTCGCATCCCAGATCCAGGGGAAACAACCAATGTGAATAACTAAATAAAAATTAAATGGACTGCTTCTTCTTCCTCTCTCTTCCTGCCTGCCCGACTGCCTGCTCACCTTTATTCCTGCCTGCATCTTTCCTTTAAAAAAAAAATACTGTAACCAGGAACTATACATATGATCAGCTCAGAATAACTGGTCTAAAGAATGACAAAGAATTAGTAAAAATGAAATAAATTTCTGTTCTTAAATTAGCATATACATGTATCTTAACTGGTTTTTATACAAAGTTTGTTTAAACTTAATTTTGAATAAAAAGGCAAGGTAAAAATATATAAAAATAAGAATGTCTTTCATTATAGTGCCTAGTAATGCTTGATGAGAGAATAAATGGACAAGTTTGAGTAGAAAGCAAGGAAGTCCCTAAACCTCAGAAAATGTAGACCATTCAGAATAGATGATTATAATCCACTGCTATTGAATAGATTCCAACAGATGGCATTCCTAAAATATAAGGACAATAACCCAGGAAAGAGTTCACTGCAGAAACTTAAAATATGGAAGAGGATGACAGTCTTCTAACAACTTTTCTTCCTTGAAAGCCATATTATTTCTAACGAAATACGGGCACTGTGCTTTAAAAAGGCACATGGACTTGGTTATAAATAACCATAAGAGTGTGAGGTGGGAAAACCGCTGTAATTAGAGCAAGATCCACTTTTGGATCCTATTTTAGGCAACACTGTGCCTCTGTTTTCACAAATGTGAAATATGAGTAGTAGGTTGTTGTGAAGTTTACATGAGATTCAGGTAAAAGCACCTTGTAAATAGCAAAATGTCAACATCTAAGATTATTTTTTACTATTTTTTACTTTCTTTTAAATAATAAATATCTGAAACATTTATGTTACTGATAAATCAGCTTATGAATATGTTAAATGCCTAATTAAAGATAAAAAGATAAAACTCTGTCCTTTGGCAGAGTCATTTTTTTATATGATACTCCATCTTCTCAATTCAATTCAGATTTTTTTCCCAGGATTTTTTTTTTAAGCAGCAACATGTCCTACATACTTTTCATGAGCATAATTTATTTTTAAATTGATGTCTGGGAATTTGGCATACTGTATCTTAAAACAAGACTCTGTGTTAGTCATTTTTTCCATCAGCACTTAGGCAGAAAGGGTAAAATGCAATGAAGAAGCTTAATCTCATGCAGTCTATCAGTAATGTCCTTTAGTATTTCTTAAAAATATGGTAACTAATATCTGTTAACATAACTAATCAGGGAAACTGGAAATGTTCTCATATTAATGGTAACAAGCAATGAAAAGATAAGAGAGAAAAACAGGAACCATATTATCAAAGTAGAAAACTGACAGTGATATGGACTGAAACTGGGGCTAGAGTTAAGATCAACGCTTCTAGATTTCCCTGTTCTGTACAACGTTAAAATAATTTCCCATTTTATATTTGCATAATATGAATTACTAACATCAAAAATTTTTCCTCATAATAAATCATATGTGAATGCTGATCAAATAAAATGCAGAAATTTTAAGTGATTTTTATCAATATTATAATGTATTAAATACATTTCACTTCAATGAAACAGATTCAACAGACCTATGTCTTAGAATTTCATTGAGAATATAAAAGACTCTGGGAGTGTGTTTCTTAAAGAAGGTGAAAAAAGTATGCCTTGAGAGGTCAGTGAACTTCCAGGTATTAAACTTCCAGGTATTATACAATAGTAATACACTTAAACATATCCATGTTTCAAAAATATCTAAGGAAATCAAAATACAAAGCATGTTAGATGTTCACATAGCTATGTACCTAAACTAATCTTAATTCTACCTGAATCTAGTCTTTATAGAAATATAGATTAAAGTATCACAAATGTTTTCTTCTACCCAAAGTAGTCCATGAAAAATATACTATATTTTCAATTGCTTATTGTCACCTAAACATTTAAAAAATTATTATTAGTAATCAGTAATAATATCTTAATAGTCAAAGGTACTATTTTTACACTAAAGTACTTATATCTGATAGAACTGGACAGCTAGTGGTAAACTCAATGTTTTATATACAGATGTTGATTTACGATGATGCACACTATATAATGTTTGATATAATGTTCTTTCAATTGAATTTTAACAATAAATAAAAAATTATAAGATAAAAATAATCACTCATAGACATTCAATAACACCAGACATAAAGCACAAGTGCACTAAAAGTAAAATACAAAATATAAAAATGAAAAATAAGTTCTATTTCTACTATCAAGTCTATTTTCAGACACCTATCAACTAGAATCAATGCCTATCCAGAGACAAATTTCTTCAAAGTGAATAAATTACTTCAATAATTAGGAGAGTTCAATGATAATTTCTACATTCTTCTCCCTGAGCAAAGAATAAAAATTTGGTTGACGAGTCCCCTAGATTCACTCAAAGAATTAGGGTTAAGATGTGAGGAAGGCATGGAGCTTCTGAATTTGGAGTCAATGCCTATTAACTAGGGCATTCTTTGTTGGTAGCTCATTCTACTACTAGAGAGTAAATATGTATAAATTGACAAAAAAAAAATAACTGTAGAAATTCTGTACTGGAATTATATAAGAATTATTGTTTTATATTTTCAACAAAAGAAAAGGTTTTCAATGAAAATGAAAGAAAAACTAACATTTATTGAGTGCTATGTATTAGGGACACTAGAATACTATGGAAGAAACTTTCATATATTATATTATCAAAATTATTTTCTCCATCTTTGCCATGAAATCATGACAAACTATGTTGAAAGGAAGAAAAAAGTCAATCAAGAGCTCTAAATTATTGAAATGCCCATTTGTCAGTTTTTAAAGATTGTATGAACTATTCATGTCTTTTCAACATAACAAAATATTTCTGAATTAAGAGATACGACAAGCTGAATATTTCAACCTTTCTCTCTAGAGTCCAAAGGCAACGTGATGGAAAGATAAAATTTTGAACTAAGTATTACAAAAACAAGATCAAAGAACTCTTATGCTATCTCCCTTATCTCTGATTTATCATCTGAAAAATCATTTTCGGAACATAGGGGGTTTTTTCCCTCCTTAATTAAATAGTTACTGCTATATATCTACAAGGCATCATTTTCCATCTGGATTAAGTTACTCTATCAAAAATATATTATCCATATCATTCAATATTCATCATATGACCAGAAAGAAAAAAAAAAAAGAGAGAAAGCAAAAAGGAAGGGAGAAAGTAAAGAAGGAAGAGAGAAAAAAGGAAAGAAGGAAAGGAGGGAGGGAGAAGGGTGGAAGGGAGAGAAGGAAGTATCTAAAGAGAATTTATAGTGGGATAGCATAAAGATTCAATTTTAAATTGGACACAAAAATAATGGCAGCATCATTTTGAGAGATCCTGACTTCAGATTTGTAGAGACAATTGAAAATGAAAGAGCTCTCTAAACAAATTATTGTCACCCTGAAAAGACACCCACACATGACATGAATCACATCAGCAGCAATTATGACCTACAGGCAACCTATTCAGAACTCTTAAAAAACATTTATTTAAACCCTTTAGTACATCACAGGAAAACAAAAACGCACATTCTAAAAAACAAATTCAGTAAGTCCATCTGACATTGTAAAAAAAAAAATTTGTTATTATTGATTTGTATAATTTTTTCATTCAGTGGTTCATGATGAGGGGATTCTGCCTTTAACACACACACACACACACAGACACACACACACACAGACACACACACAGACACACACACACACCCCCCTTAGGAAGCTAGCAGAGATTACATGTACCTGATCACTTTGAAATAGATTGCATTGAAAGTATGTCCTATCAGCTAAAGACAATTAACAAAACCTGAAACATAACCAAATACTTTATAAAAACACTATGTATGAGAAACTTGCACTTCCCCCCCAAAATAGAAAAACTTACTTGATTTTCAGCTAAGGCTATTTAAATAATATTTAGGAAAGTATGTTTCTAAAACAATGTTTTTTCAAATTTCCATATATATTTTATTAAATTTTGTCTTTACACAAAACAGAGACCTCAGATTATATTTGGTTAGAACAAGATAAGGATCTTACCCACACTATGGTATCGAGGGGAAAAACAAGGAAGATTGGTCATCTTTTCCTTTTTTTATTATACTCCTTATATTGACATTAATGCTGGTATCAGTCTATCACCCATAGTAACAAAAACAAAACAAAACATAACACTAGATTATAACAGAAATGGTCCCTGATTACTATGACAGTTACACAAAACACACCTTTTCCCAAGCTTGGCCCCAGGCACAGTCTTGGTTTGTAGGCTCTGTTAAAAGCCCACATGGATTGCTTCTGAAAGAATCATTTCCTGATCCCTGAAATTTTATCATCTTTAGTAACTACTAGTCCTTTCCTTAATTCACACAGACATTTCCAACTCATTTATCAAGGGAGAGGTTCCTTTTGAGGAAAACAGAAACCTAAGCTCCAGGGACCATTGCAGCAGTAAAACCATTCAACTGCATTTAACATTGGTAGCTTTGTTTTCTACTGTGTTCTTTCAGGAAGAAACCAGTCTCTGAATTTGGAAATATATTCTACAAATACTTGCTTTCTTCTGCATAATACTGTGGTAGTTTGATCTGTCTTTTAAAGCAGAGATTGGTGAATACTGATTGGGTGAGGTTTTAACAGATGATGGTTAGACATGCTTTCTTCCATTTATTTACAGCAAATCAGTTTGCTCATCCCACAGAGTTTTATGCACACTAGATAAGGTGCCAGTGTCACTGCTTCTACTCTAAACAAATACCAAATAGCTTATTTTGGTGTTTTCCAACATCAATATTCTTATGTTCTACTAATTGGTTGGTATTGAAAAGGAATCCTCGATTCAAATGCTACAAAACAGAAAAACTTTTTAGCCAGAAACTTTAGGGAATATCTTCCAGATGTCTGAGTTTTTCAGATTCCTTTGGATGCTAGGATTTTCAAATTTCAGTATAACTTACCAACAAAAAAGATGCCACAGTATTCCTTAATGAGGGTGCTATGGGCATTCTAAGCAGGATATTACAGTTAACATTCCTGGTCCCCAGGTATTAAAGACCAGTAATTGTGGCAACACAAAAAGCCCACACACACATTTCCACAGGGCTCCTAGTCAGATAGCACTGTCCTCCCAACCTTAGTGATGTATTTCCCAGCCATCTTAAGAAAGCTACACAGCTCTGAAGAAGCTTTTCTTAATCATTCAATTATTTCACTAGACTACAGAAGTAACTGGAGATCAAATACAAACGATGCAGGATATAGTCTAACCCATAAATGATCCCTTTTAATATGCTGCTTGAAAAAGTCCCAAAGGTCACTTTGCATTATGGTCACTTGTTTCTCCTTTATGACAGTATTAAAATTATGTCTAAGCCTGTGCTGTTCAGTATAGTAGCCACTAGCTATGTATGACTGTTTAAATTTGAATGAATAATTCAGCTCTAGACCCAACCAATCACATATGCCTGAGATGCTTTATAATAAATATTTCCATTATAGCTGTATTGGACAGCACTGCTCTAAGGCTTTCTAAGAACATGGCAAGACATTTTGAGGGTAGGTCACACCAGTCAAGTCCAAAACTACCTCCATATTATTTGCTTCGAAAGAGAATTTAAAACCTTGGAGATATTATGCCAAAGAATGAAATCAGTCACAAAAGGATACACGTTGCACAATTCGTTTTATATTAGGTTCCTAGAGTATTCAAATTCATAGTCGGAAAGGGAATGAGAAGTTTTCATGTTTAATGAGTACAGAATTTCATACAGAGAAGATGAAAATGTTTTGGAGAGAGATGGTATTGATAAGTGTGAATGTACTTAACATCACACTTAAATACACCTTATGAAAGTTAAATGGTAAAAATTTTATATATATTTTACCAAGAAAAAAAAAATACTGAGAAATTAGGACATCTACTTAACACTAAGGAAAAAAATTCATCTAGTGTATCTGCTACTCGCTTTTTCTATCGAAAAATACCTTTTAGACAGGTTTTGGGAAAAAAAAATTACCAAAACTATTCCGGAATGGAGATTACCAAATAGGCATCAACAGCAGAATGGAAAAATAAAGCATGGTCACACAGCAATGAGAATGAATGAGCTGCTGGTGCAACATCATAGATGAAGCCCACAAATGTAATGCTGAGGGTGAGAAAGGCCAGGTAAAAAAGAATATATACTATCTGACTTCCTTTACATGAAATGTAAAACAGGTAAAACTAATACAGGATGACAGGAAGTAAGAGAGAACTAACCTTTGAGGAAAGGGTTTCACTCAGGATTAGTGATATGAAGAGACATAAAAATGTCCTCTGGAATGCTGAGTATGTTCTATGAGCAGCACACGGCTATGTGTTCTTTTGTGAAAATTCATCAAACCATAAACTTATGATTTCTTCCCTTTCTATCTTAATGTTATAGCCAATTAAAATTTTACTTTTAAAATTTTCTGTTCTTAGCCTGCCCTGGAGGAGCAGTGGTTGGGCACAGTCCACACACATCCCAAGGACCCAGTTTGCATCCCAGGGCTGGGCCACCAAGATGAACAACTAAATAAATAAAATGTTTCTTCCTCCATTCTTTGCTTCTCTGCCTGACTCCATTTTCTTTCATTCCTGCCTGCAATTTCCCTTTTAAAAAAAAAAATTTGCTATCAACTTGGGGAGGAGATAAAAATTAAGCACATAACATGTCAGATGGTGATAAGTGCAAGAAAGAAAAAAGCAAAGGAAGGGAATGGGGCCTCAACATGTTGATAGGTGTGGAAAGGGATTTACAGTTTTAAAGGAGCAAAGACAGCTGAACATGTGACCAGAAACCTGAAAAAGTGAGGGAAGGAGCTGTCAAGAGGACAGTGCATAGAACAGATAGGTCAACCGATGCTTACACTCCACAATTTATATAACACAAGGAAAACGGTCCATTTATTTTCTACCTTCCTTTCTTACTTTAGTGGAATTATGACCTAGATCATAATAGTTTTAAAAGGTGGTTGTAGCATACACACAACAGAACAAAACAAGACTAAACCTTCAGAGGGAGAAGATTCTTGGGCATAGACATAGCTAGCATGCTGCACAAAAGTCAAAGAGATGAGTTTACACAAACTAGAATGAAACTGACCCAAAATGGAAAAAGGAAAAAGTTAAAAGAGAAAGCACACATTTTTATACACTTATTCACTATACAGTGAAGCCAAGGCTAACCATCAAACTCTCCACCTCTGAAGACTGCCACACACACACACACACACACAGAGAGTTTTGTATCAGTTAGGGATCATCAGGCATAAAAGGAAATTTTCAAATAAAAACAGTGACCAAAAAATCCCCACTTTTTTAAAAAAAGCATATGGATGAAACAAAGACAAAAACAGAAAATAAATTGTTTTGTTTAAATATATATCCAAGGGAATGAATTAGATCCTTGAAACAAGAAAAAAATGCTACTTTTAACAGAATGATATACTTACAATGGGTGAACTTCTTAGCTTATAAGTGATACTTACATAAAGATAGTGGCAATGACCTAAATTCCCTGGATGTATCCTGATGAGTGTACTAAGAACAAGAACTGTACTCCCCAAAAAGTTGGTCAGAAGCTCCATGTGTCTACTGGGCACTTGAAATATGGTCAATCTGAGCTGAGATGTACTCTAAGTATGCACTGGATTTCAAAGTCTTAGTTCAAAAAATATTGGAATTATCCCATTATTTTTTATTTTTATAATTTATTGTTAATTCAGTATACAAAGAATGATAGTGCTCTGGATATAATGGGCCATGTAAAAGGTATTATCAAAGTTAATCTCACCCGTCACTTTACTTTTTTAATGTGACTTCTAGAAAACTTAAATTTTCATCTGTAGCTTATATATTACATTTCTATTGGATAGCTCTGCACTAGCTCAGAAATTTGTTGACAGTAAGGATTGCAGCCAAGCAACTTTTAGTCCTCCAGGAAGCCTACAGCACAGTAGATCCTCAGTAAACATTTGCTGAATAAATAACTATGTTTTCACAGCTTTTGAAAATGTGCTTTTTAGAAGTACATGGGAGGCAAGGTAGATAGCTAAAGTAACCTGAATTGCCTATGCTTATCTTTTATTATTTTAAGGTATTTTAATATAAATGTATAGATCATGATTTATTCATCCCACACTTTACTGGAATACAGCAATCATTTGAATCATTAGCTTCTATTATTTCAATAGCTATGATCACAGATTTCTAAAACCAAAATATAAATCTATTGCCTTATCTTTTAAAGTCTGCCCTCTAGTGCTGTCACATTACAATAAACTTACCTATCCACAAAGATCCAATTTGCTTTACAATAAAATTGGAAAATAAATTTAACTATGAAATCTGCACATAACTATATTAAGAGACACAGAAAAACATAGCAAAAACTAAATGTTGCACAGAGCGAAACTATTAATCTCAAGTGAACCAGTTTAATGAAAAGGAGTTGAAAAGAAAATATTCTTCAGTGTCATTTAAAAAATATCAGTAAGTGTTCCATTTTCTTAAATAGGCAAACTTGCCACCAACCTTGTCACCAATTCACCTCAAATATTTTGAAATAAACACTCTGGGTACTTGAGTCTCTAAAGAAACTAATGAAGTTGGGAGAGGAACTGATTCAGAAAATACTTATGAGGGCTTCTAGAGAATTATAAAAATGTCTCAAGCACGTTGGACTTTTACAGGGCACAACAAGGGTTAAATTGCTAGTACCCCTAAACCAGCAAAGGAGAAAATGAATGATTAGTACTAGAACTAGCTAGGAATGTTGGGAAAGTAAGAAAAAGTAGTCATGGTGGCTGATTCTGAGTGCCAGATAAAGATCAACCCAGAAGTGGGAACAAGAACAGCTCTGGTGACAGGCTTCCTCTAAGGTCTGTCTGAGCAAGTAGCAAGGTCAGTAATACACCTCCAGACCTATGTGCGCAACACCAATCATGTGACAAATAATACATCTAAGTTCAAGGAGTGGTACAGAGTCTAGAACCAAAGCAGGGGCCAGCTTTCAGTGACAAGATACAGGACTGGGAACAGAATATTAAAGGAGAAGCAGTTTTTCCAGAGGCAGCTTTGAGCAGTCAGGTCAGTGATGCCACTGCAAGTCAAAGGCCTGAGGAGTTTGCATGACAAGACGCATGCTCCCGATGAACCACTGCTGTCAATGGCCTCATGTCCCTCAACCACATCCTGGCTTTGTGGAGAATTACCCAAAACTTGGTTCTCCATGAATCCCCATGAAGCCTAGGAAGGAAAAATACCAAAAAATACCAAGCCCATATAACACCCTGTCACTCGTTATCCAGTTGACAACCATTCTTTGGAATGACTCAGGACAATAAAGAAGGGACAACCTGAGGTAGGCAGAACTCCAAGTAATCTATCTAGTCATTCTGACTGCAAGAAGAAAAGGCCTAGGTCAGAATCTCTATAAATTCCTAGGTTGTAGCTCAGGTCCTTCTGAATAATCGAGGAGTTGAAAGAGTAGTACTGGAGAGTTGATTGGTGACCAGGAAGGTGGAGACTATGGAATGGGGAGGGACAGACAACACTCAGAGGATAAAAACACACATGCGAATTCTTAATAAAAGGTCAGACTTCAGAAGACACTCTGAATCATCCTTCTCGGTTCCTATGCTGGCTGGTATCCTCCTCTACATTCCGACCTCTTCCAGTAGGAAAGTACCAAAATTCAATCTAGGCCTCTTCTCTTCCCTATACTGACTCTTAGTAACCTTATCTAATCTGTTGGCTTTAAACATTGTGTACAAAATCTCTCTCCCTATCCTCAGACTCAAAAATCCAACCACCTACCTGACATTTCCATTAGAATGTGGAAATACCTGCTAATTAACATATCCAAAATTAATCTCCCTATACCTGCTCATATTTTTCCTTCCTATCACATATGATGCCAATTAGGATAGACATGAGACTTTCTCTAAAGAATCTGATATTTAGTAGTGATTTTTTTTTTAATTGAAATAGCTGGAATTTATTCTTTGAGACAGTGGCATCTAATAAAACTACCCATTTTTTCCTGCTACTTAGACCCCTGAAAATGTCCTAGACTGTGTCCTTTCTGAAATCTTCAACTTTTCACTAGATCTTAAAATTTTTCACTTTTCCTTAAATTGGTCAGTCAGTTTCTGTTGAATGCAACTAAAACCCCTTACTCTGTACAACCACCAACTCTCAGTTCACTTTACCACCACCAACTCCTAATCTTTCACCAAACCTGTCCGCTATCCTCCCTTTCACTTCTAGTTAGCATGAAAAAGCAGCCATCCCACTTGCAATTACAATAGACTCACCCATACCCAGCACTGTTTTGTATGTTATCTCAGACACACAAAGAATTAAACTTATCATTCACCAAAATATTTGTTCCCAAAGTGACTGTGTCCAGCTATTCATGGAAAGCACAGTGAGCAGGAAATCTCTAACAGAATTTCCCCTGCAGCTCACCTAAAATAATCCCGTACCACAAATTCTGATGATCCCTTCCTCTGATCTGTCATAATCGCTATTACATGCGCTAACCTGAGTCAGGTACAATTAATTATTCATGATTTCACAAAAGGAAGGGAATGTCTACTCATCTCTGTATCTCCATGTGAGGCAGGCTTGATAAAAATTTATTGAATTTTGTCAGAAAGTAATACTGAAAATGCTTCACATTTTTAAAAACAATCATCTTACTTCAAATGACATGCACTCTGATTTGAACATGTTGATGATCCACTACTAGTATATTTAAGTATAAACTGTGCTATCTTTCTGCTCATTTTGAAAAACTGAGAGAATTATATATGGCTATACAATATCTATTATTCTGCTAATTCTAATTTCCCCCTTCATTCTTTTTTAATAAATGTCTTATACTTAAACTTGAGAATTATATGGATGTGTGATATAAAAGAACTTTAAAACTCCATCTAATGTCTACCCTTACCTTACATTTTAACCTTACACTATCTAATTGACAGGTTGAGTAGAGTATCAATACCATATACACAATTCTCAAAGGTTAACAAGATGTGGTTTTCCTTTAATAAAATTTTATGAGAACCTCACAAATGACAAGCACCATCTAGTGGCAAAAAAGAATAACTCCAGGTAAAGCTCACTGTAGTAGAGCTAAATTATATACCAAAGGCTAAAGAATGGACACTTTTTGTTCAAGGCTCAATTTTGCTAAGATGTTTAATAACCATGTGGCTACTAAAACAAAAATAATACCAGGTGTAAAATAAAAATTAAAACTAGTCATTGAGTTCAGAGTTAGCTGTTTTAACATACTTGAAAAAAAATTTTTTTGCTTCTTAAAAATGTACTTTAATGTTTGGCTATTTTTTAATATACTATTTTTCCAACTGTACTCTGATATAACTTATGTGTAACACTGTATAACTTTTAAGGTGTACAAATGTGATGATTTGATGCATATATATATATTATGAAATGATTACCATAGTAACGTTAGTTAACAGATCCATCACCTCACATAATTATAATCTGGGAGGGCAAGAATATTTAATATCTATTATTTTTATAACTTTCAAGTATATCATAAGTATTGTTAGCTATAATCACCATGCTAAATATTAATCCCCAGAATTTTTTAATGAATCTTTTGAATGAGAAGACGGAAGTGAATTAATGCCTGTAAAGAACATCCACTCTGCCATGTATTGGACACGTTTACATATGCACATCTTTCTAATCCCCACAACAACCAATAAGGAGATTATTAAAGATCCCCATTGTACAAATGAGGAAACAGAACCTCAGATACTAAATAACCAAGTCAGGTAAGTGATGGAGTAACCTCCTCATCTGATGCTCATTTAACCATTATTGGGTCCTTGGGAAGAAATGAATAAAATAGGTGAAGTATATACAAATTCACTGAGCACTTAGTTTAGGCCATAGTTCACTGACCTTAACATGGGTTTTGGAATACAGATAATCCCTCAGATTGTGAGATTCATCGGACTGCTAGCTAAATCAGGACAGAGCCCATTTTAGTTCAGAGCATAGTAAAATGTAGTAGAAAGATAGTGGACTTTGGTGTCAGGTCTAAGTATAAACCAGAGCAAGCAACTAGGGTTGGGGACACAACAGTGTCCATGCAGATGACCTGCTCTCATTCTCTAGAGTCTTGTTCCTGAATAATTTCCATTCTAGTGGAGAAGATAGCCAACAAGTAGGACCTTTAGGCATACTTGGGGAAGTAACTTAATCCATAGCTTATGGGCAAAAAAGAAGACTTTCTTCCAAAAAAATTAACTGTGTAAAGATTGTCCCCTTCATAAGAGAGGACTTTATAAATGATTCATGTCAACTTTTAAAACTTCTCTGTCTCTCTCTCTTTCACATACACACACACACACACACACACACACACACACACTCTTCTTCTCTCTCTCACACACACACACATACACACACACAGTTTAAATGAATATGTGTAACCTGGGGCTTGCATTCAAATTTCTGCTTTCTAGCAGACATTCTTTTGCAACAAGTTTCAGTTCCAGAAGTCCTTACATCTTCACAGATTTAGATCAATTCCAGTTTAAAAATTGAAGGATACTGATATAGCTTAATAAAAGAGGAAAGATGAAGAACAAGGAAAAAGGAGGGGGAGGGAGGAGAGGAGGAGCAGGTGGAGGAGGAGTAGAGTTATACAAGGTTATGTAGGGCATTTAGATTTGGAGTATTTGGAACCACACAGAATCAGGTAAACCAGAGCTATCCAATTAGCAGATGATCATTTAGCCGCCATTATAAGAAAAGTGAATTGTTGTTTTGTTTTTCCTTCCCCAGGTCCTAGGTCTTGATCCCAGGTCCTTAGCCTTTACATGGCCTGTACCTTAGCTGCTGAGCCACCAGGAGTACACTTGAAAAGTGAAAATCTTTAAAATGATTAAGAATATGAACATGATGGAAATGATGCTTTTTACATGAAGCCTACTTTGAGTGGAACATGAAATTTCACTGGAGCTAATAAGGCCTAGAATATTAGATTTAGCTGCCACTAATTTTCTAGGCAACATAAGACATTAAAGGATTTGAAAGCAAAACCCAAGTAGGTAGGGTAGATTAAGAAAGATTAGAAGCAGTAAAATCACTTGGGAGATAACAATAATAAGATTTTAATGGCTGAAATAAAGGCAGACATAGGAATCAAAGAGAGATTTATGAAGCACTACATATTTGGCAGCATTCGCCAACTAAAACACTTGTAAATAAAAGAATAAATGAAGATTATTATGAGCCTTGGAACTGATGAATTCCTTAAAAGAAACTGAGTTCTGTTAGGAAGAGACAGAACTAGAGATCTCTACCTCAATGAAAATATCAAAGAGGCAGTTGAAAATGTAATCTGGAAGTTGGGAGAGCATCAGAAAAGAAATATAGATTTGATTTTTCATCTACATGAGATTCCTGAATGATACGGCATAAGAAAATGGTGATGGGATGCATTGGGGAGGTTTGGAAATTTATAGTGGACATTCTTAAAGTTATCACAATGGGTGGGAAAAATTTGTGGGGGGCATTTTTAGTCATCACAATGACTGGTTTAAGAGGTTGAGGGTGATTCTTAGTCACCTGCAATGTGTGTATCTGCTTGTGTCCCACATAATTTTTAAAATATCCTCCTCAGGATTCACATAGGCAAAATCTCTATTTTTAACTACCTGACTCTAGAACCTCCATTTTACATATAAGTATAAAGTGTTTTTGCAGGGATCTCCTTGTACTAATGTCTGATTTCCCAAGGATACCCATGCAGCATTCACTGTTATGGAATGTAAAATATATTTACACAATGGAATATTATACAATTAAAATAAATGAACTAAATCCACAATGTGAAAAAAAAATCACATACATACAAGGTTCCATATCAGAAATAAGTTGCAGAAGATAGGTATAGTAGTACACTGCTCTAAATTTTATAGTCACAAATATTACAAAAATGTGTTTGTTAATACACTAAATACAAGTGAGCAATACCAACTTCATAAAACAATTACCAGTAGAAAGGGGGAAAGGATGTGATACAGTTTTACCTATATAGGTAAGAGTTTATTGTTATTTTAAAGAGACACATGGGGCAAGAAATGTACACGATGAATTGGGAGCAGACTGCAGAGCTACAAAGAAGCACTAAAAAATGAAACAAAATAAAATACCAGGGGTTGTCAAAGGTATACAGCAGTCAAATGAAAGAGCTCCCACAGATCAAAACTGGAATAATATACTATGAGCCACAAAATAAATAAAGCAGTATTAGTATAAACCAAATTTCATCATCCAACTTTGGATAATGTTCTATATCCTGTGGTAGGAAAACTAGGAGAGGGAACTGTGGGCCTAGGAAAGGGAGGGAGGGAGAAAGGAAGGGGTAGAGGGAGAGGAAGAGGAGAGAAAGAGGAGAGGAAGAGGAGAGGAAGAGGAGAGGAGCGGAGAGGAGAGGAGCAATAAGAAAAGGGTGAAAGCAACGTGCCAGGACTAAGAGACAAGTTATCAATTAAATGGAAGGTAAAAACATCACTTCACAAATACATCTGGGCTTCCTGCCTAGGAGGGCATGTGCACTAGCCTAAACTATGTACTGGAGCTAAAATCTCAATTTGAAAGGACTATATCATCTAGCTGCTACTTTTTTGGTTGGTAAATCAAAGCTAAACAGAGATTTCTACAAAGTCAAATATCAATAGCATTTACAGATCCACAATACATTCTAATGAAATGTAACAGTTATAAAAATAACAAATGATTGCAACAAAGGAATATAATTCACTAATAAGGTACTATATTGTGTAAACATTGTGTATCTTCTTTTGTTCTCACAGGTGTTACAAACAGAAGAATATACCTTAAAAAGAACTTTACACTTTACTTTTAAATCATGTTTATTCCTAGAAAGTAAGCTAGATAAGAAACAGGGAATGGTCATAAAATTTAAGACATGCCTATGATCACTGTTCCATTTCATTTCTCTGACTAGTCCCAGCCTGCTAATACTAGTAAATTAGTAAATGTATGAGAAAAATATTAGTACTTAGTAAATTAGTAATATTTAAATTTTCCTCTTACACTAATAATAAATGATTGTTTTCTCTTAGCAGCTGGGCAGTTTTCAAGCAGCTTTGAATCTAGAACCTCTCCTGCCTGAACAGTAACGTGTATGTTTTATCTTTTTAAAGTATCACTACTTTTCTGCATCACAGATAGTCTTGTGGTTAAAACTAACAACAACAATTTTCAAAAATTGTTACATTCTTTTCTGTATATAAGGACTAAAAAATTACTGGTAGAAACTAAGCATTTTTAGGACACTTTTAGAGCCCAAATTATCATCTTCATATCTCTGCTAAAACTTAATTGGTGTTAAGTTGTAATCACCTCTATACTTAACCTTCAAGAATTTGATGATTCAAATAATGTAAAAGAAAAGTAATAGGATAATGACTTTTCTCCTAATTAGATTTGCTAAAAGATTTTTTATACTACATTTTCAGACTTACTGAATGATAATGCACATACAACTTTCAGTATAGAGGGGGAAAAACAATTGAGAAATGAATTCCTAGTACTGTAAAATGTTTAATCTCTCACATTACCATTTCTCAAATGTAAGACTGCAGTTTTAAACTATCTTTGCTAAAAGAGTCAAACAATCTAAGAAAAATTTTCTCTCTAAACCGTATTTTCAAGTATTCTGAGCTTCAACTGAGAAAAGTGTAATATTTTATTTTATTTTAAATAAAAGATATCAATGATAGAGAATTAAGATTCCCTTGCCCCTCCAGTAATGCCCAAAGGAAAAGTACAAACCAGATCACAAGAGTTCTTACTATGTGAAATTAAAGGAATCTAAATGTGTATCAGGCACTCCCTGCTGGAGTTGTTAGTTCCACAGCCTCTGGCTGAGCACAGTTCACATACATCTCAAGGACTGGGGTTTGTATCCTTGGGCTTGGGGAGAAGGGGGAGGCAGGGGCCTGTGTAACAACTGAGATGTGCAACAAAAATTAAATTTATTTTTTAAATAAAAAATAAAAAATAAAAATTTTAAAAAAGTAGCATTTTTTTAAATGCTACTTCCTGCCTACTTCCTGCCACCTTCATTCCTGTCTGCAACTTTTCTTTAAATCAATAAATGAATATCACAGAGAAGGCACCAAATGAGTCAAATGGGTGTAATACATTGTAAAACATTAAAGATAATTACTTTATCTTTCCTACTGGTTCTTTGATAGGTGCTTAATAAAGAGCATCTATCAAATAAATGAAAATGATAAATTTGGCAACTAAGTAAATTTCATTCTCTCATTCCCAAGAGAAGGAGACTACAAACTGGAAAACCTTCAGAGAAGAACTATAAGCATTCTATTACCTACTGCTAATCAAACAACACTTTAGAATGGTACTCCAACTGACTTCAAAACAAAACATCCCTCTTACTACAGACCCCACAAAAATCCAGACCTAAAGTGTTTATTTTTATAAGTCACCTTTCTTTAAGTATTTTTATGGCTCAAAATGTTTAGTTGGTACTCTTTAAAACTGATGTGTCTTTATTAAAAATAAATAAATAAATAGCTCTTGCAGGACTTTAAGATATTCCTTTAAAGTTGTCTCCAGGCCTGCTCAAACTTTCAGAAAGACTGATATTTAGTCAAGATTTTTCATTAGATGTAGAGGTCAATTTAAGATTTTGTTCTCCACAGAGTATGCCTGTTACTAGTAGATTTTCAGTTTCCCAAAATTCAGAGAGGGGATATGCTCTCTCAGATAAATGTTGCCTTATTTTGCTAACTCCAATTAATCTGTGACTCCTCTGCCTAGCGCCAAAGCTAAAATCAAGTACTGCCAGAGCTAAATGGGGCTGGTCAGCTTCTTATTTTAGCATAGTAGGTAGTGGAAGAATGCCTGCGATATTTGAATGATTGGTAACTAATGAATAAGCAACTATCCTGCTCCACTGTAACATCAAAAATGACTCTCGTCGCATAATCTCTTTCAGAAGACAAAACTCTTTATAAGTATCTTTACAATAACATTGCTGGGAAATATTTCAACTTACAACAAATATTTTCAGTAATATAGTTACAAACACTCTACTTAGTCATTCTTTAGGCAGAATATCCAGGATAATTAAGTTCCCATTATATATTTTAACATGTCATTTCATCCTGAGAAACAAAGCCTATTGAATACAAGTTTCTAGAGAAACAAGCTGCTCCTTGGATACAGATAGCAGTTTACCGTCTACAAAGCACTTTCTCATTCTTTCTACCATCTTAAATGAAGTTGCATTCTAGCCAAGGGACCAATTCTTCACCAAACTAGGACAAGTCAAAGGCAACTATCTTAAGTACACAAATATGCATAGAATGCCCATGGCTGTGCCTACTACAGTCGAAATAAGAACTACAATCACTCTTTGAGTTATGGTATGTGTCCAGTTGCACCCTTCTGCCAGTCTCTGTCGAGACAATTGCTGATCCATCCTGACCCAACTGACCAGTCACGCTTATTTATACCATACTCTCCCTTCTTTCCTTCAGTGTTTTCCTGCTCTGAATGTCTCCATTATCTCCACCTCAGGCAATCACCTCCTCTGAATATACAAGAACACTCTTTTCCATTTCTTGTCTTTGAACTCTACCCCATTACCTCAGAAGAATTCCAGCTCTCTGAATCATTTTGAACCAAATCATAAGCCCAGCCTTGAGTGCCGAGTATTCCCAACAAAGGGCAAAAACGTTAGGTAGTAAGAAAAGGACTACGAGTGTCATCGATCTTGAAAAGTCTTAAAAATACCCAAAGTAACTCATGCACTCATCTTTTCATGTGTCACCCTGAGCAGTGAACATATGATAGATAAATAAAGATGAAAAAGTCATAATCTTGCTCTCAAGTTTTCCTGAGTATGCTAAGGAAATAGTTTCTTACAGAAGTCTCCACCAAGTTCTCATCCTCACTCAAATTAAGGATGCTTTCACATCAAAATACATTTTTAGGTATGTTTGCTTGTATTGTTCCCTTTAATGGGACAATTAGTATTACAACAGTACTCGTGTTGCTTTGAACAATTTCCATTCCAAATGCACAAAGAAAATATCAGCTATATTCTGAGATATAAACAGACTTTTGTGAGCAACCAATGATAAATCAGGCAGTATGGTGTCTGACACTTGTAAGAACTCAACAAAGGTTAATCCTCATTGCTTCCTAGTTCCAATCAACAGATTTACACTTGATCTTAATGTTTAAGACTTCTACCACACATGATCCTTGCTCAGAGGGAGCAAAACATACCTGGAAGCTTTAATGAATAAGACAATATATTAGAGGATGTTAATGGGGAAAAGCCTCTCAGAAGTGAATTTGAGCAGAGATGTAAAGAGTATGAAAGTAGGAAAGCTTTCAGGGTGGACAGCACAGCTAATGTGAAGCAAATGTAACAGATAGGAACTAGCAAGACTCTTTCAGAATAAGAAAAAATGACATATCTAGATGGTAAACTCAAGAAAAAGTGGTGACATTCAGATAGGAGAGGAAGAAAGGGGTCAGATCATCAGACTCTGTAAACCAAAGCAATGTATTTGGATTTTATTTTCAGTAAGACGGAAAGTCACTGAAAAAAGTCACATAAAATGTGGAGTTGTATTTACTAAGAATTAGAGTCCAAACTTGAAAAAAATATATACTCATTAAATCCATGTACTTGTTTGGTTTTACATTCTGGATTCAATAAAATTTATCCGGAGACAATGAAACAGATCCTAGAGCTAGAAAGAACCTTAAGGAATGTAAGCTATCATTCATTGTACACACATGTAAACTGAGGGCCTATGAGAAAAGCATCATCAAATTGCTTTGTTAATGGCCAAGAGAAACAGCTCCAAAAATAAGTAATAACTACTAAGATGTCTGGAATATATCTTAAATTCAAAGCTGACATTAATCAGAAAATTGTCTTGCAGATTCATAAAATGGACCACCATGAATTAGACACATATGTCCTATCATAGAATTTGTGAAGTTTTATGATAGCTTCTGACCTAGATCTAAAGCTGGAAACGTAGAAGAAGCACATACCCAGTGATTGTTTTCATCAATTCCATTACTCTAGCCCCAAATTATTGGGTAGATAATAATTTTGGAGATTTATTCATCCAGTGAAAGGTAAAGATCTATAATGTGCAAGGAATTATACTGAAAACAAAGAACTACAATCTAGTAGAAGCTGTAAAACATACATACAGAATGAGACAGATACACACAAATACTGACACATATATACACACACAACTATAATGCATACAAGGTAAAAACTGCCAACCTGTCTCTCAGATAATGCACTGTGAAAGCAAAGGGAAGTAACACTTTTATGTGAAACAATCAGAAGTCAGCATTCAAGCTGGTCTTTGAGTTGGTGTTTATAGATGGGAGGAACATTTTAGATAAGTCACAGAGCAAAAGAAGTAGGTAAACTGCAACCAAGCCCTAATGTCAAGAAATCAGTGTTAATTAAATTTACAGCAATATGAAAATACTTGAAGCTAAGCTATACCTGCAGTTATCTAAATATTACTTCAGTTCAGTACTATAAGAGCTATGCATCTATTTATCATCTTAAGTAACACACGAAAGTTTTATAATAAAGACAACCTTAAGCCTAGGTCAGACTATTACATTGTTTTCCAAAAATAAAAATAAAGGAATTGGATTTCACGGGTTCTTTGAAAAATCTGCTTTTCAGCAAACAGAAAAAAATTGGAAAACTATTTAAGTTCCTTGATACAAAAATGGCAAGTACGCATTTTAAGAAAAGGTGTTATCATTAACAATGTTTTAAATTCATTATTTAAAACCTCACATCACAGGATAGATGAGAAAGTGCTATCAACACCACAAATTATGGTGCCATTTTTAAAATATGTATCTATTTTATTGTTTTTCTTGAAAAATATCCTACATGACTGAGCCTATCTGTAATGAATTTTCTGCCCTTCTGAAAAAAACATTGTTTTGGGCCATCAATTTATTTGAAAACTGACAAATAATAATATAATGAGTTTTCTAAATCTTGTTAAAACTTCATTCTATTTTCAGTAAATCAAAGTTATTTTAACACCCTCCTATGCAATTCAAGTGCAGAGCAGCAAGAATCATTTCTCAAAACTACATCAAAAAGCATAGAAAAAACAAGTGCTGGAGAGGATGTAGAAATAAAACAACCCTCCTACAACGTTGATGAGAATGTAAATTAGTGCAACCTCTTGGGAAAACAGAATGGAGATGTCTCAAAAAAAACAAAGGTAAATCTACCATTCGATCCAGCAATCCCACTTCTAGGCAAATACCTAGAGAAGACAAAAACTCTAATCAGATATAACATATGTACCCTTATGTTCATAGCAGCACAACTCACAATAGCCAAGCATAGACACAACTTCAATGACCGTCCACAGATGACTATACAAAAAAGATGTGGTGTATGAACTCAATGTAATTCTATGCAGCTGCTAAAAAAAGTAATCATACCTCTTACAACAATCTGGATGGAGTCAATATCCTAATAAGCATACAGTAATGTGAAATAATAAAATAATTCAAAAAACCACACAGTGTGCTATTTCTAGCATGTTTTCCTTCTCCCTTGTCTTTCTTAAAATTCATTTTTCATTATAAGACTTTGTTGCCTGTGTGAAGCTTTCTCTGTGTGCTCTAACAGACTATGGTGGAATTCTCTGAGCTTTATCCCTAAATGGCACAGACTCAATAAATGGAAGGTCAAGCAAACCCAGAAGGTAAGAGTAGGGAAGTAAAACAATGAAACACACTATAAAAATAATCTTAAAGGGATCTTCACTTGGAAAACTACACGATATCAGAGCTAAAAAGGTATCACTGTACATTAAGGTAACCTTACTGGTTTAAATTCCCCATGATTCACTGTTCTCTAAATCCGACCTGTGCCTCTGTTTGGGGGCTCTACATCTTCCTGCCATGTGTCCCCAAGTCAGAACCATGGGATTCTTCTCATCTTCCAAAGCTTTATCCTGCACTCTATCTCCACTCTGTCGTGCATTATGGAAAGTTGTTCATGTTGTAAACTGGTTTAGGAGTTTTACGAACTTGTAGCTCTTTCCCATGATATCCCTTGTCATCTGGCCCAAAGTATAGGAGGCATTCATGAAATTAAAAAACAGAGTTAAGCACATTTCCTACAAAACATTATCAAATGAAATTAGAAATAATAAACTTGCCAGAGGTAATCAAAGATACTGAGAACATGCCAAGCAGATATCCAGAACTACAGAACATTTTTACCAGATTCCACAACCTTCTAAGTTCAATGAGAGGCCTGCGCTAGGGAAGCCCTAATTCCTGGCTGCCTCTCCTATCCGCCTTGCTACAGTGGTGTCCTTGGATTCCCTAAAGGAAGGAGGCTTGCACCACCAGCAGATCTTTAAAACAGCTCTAGATTCAGTGGCCTCTCCAGAGACACTTGACTTCACCATCACAGGAAGAGCAAACACCACAGGGCTTAGGAACAGCAAAATGAGTCCCATTAGAACCCATTTAGATCTCCCTGCAAGGACAAGTTTCACTGGGAAGGGCTGTTCCTGTCTTGCTTAGGGAGAGGGGAAGCCTTCCCCTCAATAATTCAGGTACAGAAATTTTCCCGAACAGGGAGGCAAGGAAAGTGGGGAATTAAGTTGACAGTGATCTTCTGGCAATTGTCCTATTGTAACATCTCACTTTTAGATAAAAGGAAAGAAAAGAGGCCTCAAATGTCTTCTACTGCCTTTTGAAAAATCTAATTGATCTGGGGTGGTTTGTTGCTATAATTTCATGTCTCATAATAAATATCAAAGTCACAGAAATAGCAGCGAGATATATGCTCTTTGTGTTCTCCTTTTACCTGCCCTTATGACTAAGATGTGTAAAAAACTACACTGAAACAGAAGTTCAGCATCATGGGGAAAACAGCCTCAGATTCCCTCTATTTTGTGTCTGATGAGGTTCAACCCAAATGGCCTACTCATCTTCAATTTTTCCTCTCTTATAGGCCTAAATGAGAAATGTACCTATAAAAATTAATAAAGATGTGAAAAATGTTACTTAAAAGATGCTGGGAGAAGACCAAATAATTTTCTTTCTTTACAACCATACACTTTTCCAATAAGTATTTTGCTTCCTGTCTGCTCTGTATAAAGCACTGGTATGTGGCATTTATGGGCACATGTACACATATACAGAGATTATTATCTAAACTATTTTAAGAAAATGTGGTTTACAAATGCGTTTTGAAATAAAAAAATATGTAATGTGCGTTAAATAAGAGCATTCACTTTTTTCAAACAGTACAATAAATCTGGAAAAAAAAAAATCAAACCCACTTACCAATAAATAGAAGACTGCATTACTAAATATGTTCAAATAACTTCATAAAATTATAGGACTCTGAGACAAGAAGATATCTGGGAGCTATATTTGACTAAAGCAAAGTTGATAGTATTGTGACAAGCAGCACTCTCAAAGATGAAAAGCCAGAAAATCATTGTCTCTGGATGACTATCTTCAAGGGCTGAGAAGCACCTATTAAAAATGGTAAGATGATTCTAGGGTACAGAATCCAGTTTCCCAGGGATACTATCCCAAGGGATACTATGAAACAAATGGAAATAGGAGCGTGAGTTCAAGTTAAAGTAATCAAGATGTCTGGGGTTGGTATTTTAAAAGCCTAAGTACATTGCCTAAAAATTGTTTTAGTGCAATTAACACTACACAAGAAAAAACGTTTCCAGATCTAGTCCCTGAGTATGTAAATCACGCTCTTGATAGACTACAGACAGATACGTTACATATACATATATTCAGGACTGTAAAAATCCCCCCAAGGTCTACAAAATTAAAAAAAAAAAAAAAAAAAAAAAAAAAGACCCTAACTTGAGTCCCACAACTACTGCCAGACGTCAAGGATTGTAACCGTTCCTGCAAAATACACTTTGTGTTTCCGAATTGTCTCTGGAATGTCACTGTTGTGAGTTTTCTCTGTTGTGGTTGCTTTTGAATGATTTGGTTGACTGATTGCAAGTTTATGAAGATCCTGTTGTAATTACTTTCTGCACTAAAGGACCGCGGATATGAGATATGCAGGGTTACAGATCTAAGGTTCTGGACAGGACTGGTGACCAGAGCCCCTTGCAGGAGGGAGAGAGAAGGGTAGACACCATTTAAAACCATCATAAACTCCAGATTTCCCGTCTCTCCTTTCGTCCCCTCGACATTCCCTTCGGTAACCTGACACGTCATCCCTAGAGTACCTTCAGGAGTCCCTCCCGAGTCTAAACCAGAGCCACGTCGCCCCCTCCCCGGGGGGCTCAGTCGGGGCGCTGCGGAAAGGGTCGCGAGCGCCCAGATCCCAGGACGCCCCTCTTCTAGGGCCCAGCCGCCGGGCATCCCGCGGCCCGCCGAGGAGAGACGCCGGTGCGACCGCACTTCGGGCGTTCAGGACCACAGCCGAACGGGTGTGAGGAAGGACGCGGTCTCACTCGCGCGCCCTGGGAGTTCCCGCGCAGACACCCGAGAGGGCGTCCGCGAGAACGCCGCAGCTCCGACACCCGACCCCTCAGCAGCCCGCCGAACAACCCCGGGGAGGGCGGCCCGCAGCCGCACTGAGGCGCGGTGCAGTCCCGCGGCCCGGCCCTCCTCGCAGCGGGTGGGCGGCGCGGCTCCTCCTCCGCCGCCGCGAAGGCGCGCCGCACCGCGTCGCTCGGCCCCGAAGGCCACTGGCCGCCCCCGCATCCTTCCTCCCCCAACCTGCAGCGCCGAGCCTCGGGAGGGTGGCCGCGAGCGTCCGGTGCGCGGGCCCGGCGCGGCCCCGAGCGCGCGCCCGCCCCCGCCCCCGCCCCCGCCCCCGCCGGCCGCGGCCCCGCGCGAGTTGCACTAACTTTCCGGGGCGGGGGAGGGGCGAGCTCCGCGGCCCGGCGGCCCGGGCCTTACCTGTGCTCAAGTTGTCGTTGATTTTCAAGGGCACCCGCAAAATGTAGACCAGGAAGAGCACGATGAAGAACCACACAGTCCAGAGATAAGTCCAGGACCAAACTATGCAGGACTTGAGCTGCTCCAGAAAGCCCGTGCCTGCTTCAGCCATTTTTCGGCGCTGCTCTCTGCTGCCGCGGCTCTCGGTGTCTGCCGGGATGATTCACCGGCCCGGAGGCACTGCTGCCACTGCCGCCGCCGCCGCAGCCCGGGCGCCTCCGGAGCCCGCCCGCCCGCCGCCCGGGACGCGGGCGCGGCGGGAAATCGCGCGCGCGACACGGGCGCGCTTGCTGTTTCTTCCCAGCCTTATTGCTAACTCTCGGAAGGCCCCTTACAAGTGGCTTTCGTGGAGGGATCACGTGGCCCCTGCCCCCTCACGTTCTGAAACCATTTATATTTGTGATCCTAATATGTAGAAAGACAGGCCAAGTGGCGCGCTAAGGAAGAAGCCTGACATAACCATAACTCACGTATGTTATGAGGGCTTACTACATGCCAGGTGCTGTTCCAGGGTCGCTGTAATCATCCACAATCTCCATTCTATAGATAGGGAAACTGAGGCACAAAAGCAATTAAGTAATTTTCCCTAAACGCGAGTCAAAAATTCAGTTGTAAAATGATGCATGCCATGGCCTACAGTCTGCTTTTCAGAATTCAGGCTCAGAGGCATGAATAATACCAGGCAACTGGAAAAAGATAGATGTGCTCCTGTCACCAGTTAAGAGGTCAGAAGATAAATTACTCTATTAAACAGGTTTAGAGTTGCACACACTATTTTCCTTTGTTTTGCCTTCCTTGAAGCAACACTGGGGTTTTCAAAAGAAATATTGACAAGATGAATATTAATCCTCCAAATGTTGGGGCAGTCACAGTGCAAAAAACTCACAGCCTATTTTTAATATGAATAATTACCTGGATTAATTTTGACTTACTCTGAACCAGCTACCTGTAACAAAACAGTAAATTATAAATGTTTTGTCTGTCCTGAATGAAATGCTGCCTTTATCAAATGAAATTTAAAGTAATTTCTGTTTATAAATAATTTCACCTTCTGCGTGAAATGGTAATGAAACATTTGCAAGTTATCCAATCTACAGCCAGGGCGTTTTTTAGAATTCTGAGTTGTGTAATATTTTGGTATAAATCTCCTTTTAGTTTTTTACATGTAGGATCTGCTTATGGCATACACAAAGCAGAAACTACTCTTACATTTTTATTAACTCCATCCTCACACTCAGCTACTGTTTTCTTCATATATTTGATCCACTTCGCAGTGAGATAAGGCAAGGATAAGAGGAATTGACACACATCCTTTTTGTAGTTCTTTATGGCAGCGCACTACTGAACAAAATTTGGAAGAAAATCCCTTTATTCTAATTAATTAATGATAACATCAGGAAAGCTGGTTTACAGAAGCCGTGCGTTAGCTCAGCCTCAAACCCAAAACCATCTCAGTGAACACCCTCTTCCATTGCGATTCTGAAACATGGAAGCTATTAATGAAAGGAGAGGTTTAAATGGTGATTTTACACTTTGTGTTTACTATCAGTTATATTTTTATGCTAAATTAACTTGCTCACTGGAGGTGATTTTTCCATGTCTTCAATATGAGCTTGAGTGACTTGGAAATCTGCACAGTTTCAACACCTCCCTGAAATCCTCATAAAGTTAAGGTCACTCTGGTTTTGCACACACTCCCAAAAACTGATTCATATCTCGTAGTGGCACAGGCCAAACTGCTGTTGCTGCTGCTGCTGTGTTGGTTGGGTTCCCTGAGGCCCCTAGTAGGTGATGTCAAGCCTTGAACATTACTTCCTCCACTGAAGCCCCTGGTGATAGCATGACCTATTGTGGGCCCAACCACAGAGCCCACAGCTGCACCAGTTTCAGTGATTGTCATCTGGGCCACTGCCATAGAGCAGCAGCAGGTGAGCCAACAGCAGATGGTGGAGCTGCTGCTGGTGGTTGAGCTGCTGGTCTGGATGCAGCTCTCATATGAGGTGCCTGGCTGGCTGGAGGGGCCACCCGCGAAGTGTGGCTTCAGCTACCATGCATCATGGCAACATCGCTGTGGCTCAGCGTCCAGAAATGGGAAAGTTGAAGGAAACTGCTGGCTTCTGAACAATTTTTATATTTAACAGTGATAATACCTGGATTCTCAGTAGACTAAAACAACATGAGTACGTGAACCATCCCTTTTATGCACCTCAACAAAGGAATTCAACAAATTCTCTACAGTAGGATTTTCTATTTAATATAAAGCAATCTCCTAGAACCTGGCTTGTGCTGTCTGTTAACCTTAAAGAGAAAGGACATGAAAATGACTTGTTGAGCCACAGTTTCCTGATTGTCAATAGTAGCAACTGGAGGTTCAACCCTGGTGTACACATCATGATTCCTCCACCTGGCACGTAGCCAGGGATGATGGTTGGGGTTGAAGACAAGATTTTATGAGAAATCACAATCTCTTCATAATGCATCTGCTTTTGAATGGGAGGAGTTCAGGCTCTGTGTGGAGTGGTATCTAGAGAGAGAGTGAAGACACACCAAGTGTTCACAGTTATTTGGCATTGCACACCGTAACCCAAATGACCAATCCAGATACTCACGTATTTAAGGAGTATAGAAATATTAAGCAGGTAGACTTGAGGAACATGGTGACAATAGGACAAGAAAGGTAAAAATAAAGGGTAAAGTGTGACTCTTGGGTGGGAGCATACGAAAAACAGTGACAACCCATATATGTCTAACCACCTCATGGCCAATCTCAATGGAGCAATAGCTCACAGTTACCGAAGTTCAGCAAAGCCAAAACTGAACAGACTTCCTTACCCCCAGTTATTCCTCCTTCTAGAGTTCCAGCAGGTCTGAGGCACCACAGTACCAGGTCCCTAATTCAGAAATCTGAAGATAATCCTACCCAGATTCCTTCCTCTTACTCACCTCTTACACTCAAAGTAAGACTCTAAGGTATATCTCAGACCTGTCCTGTCTCTCTATTCCCCTGTGACTGTCTTAAGTCCCTTAGAGCCTGATCATCTCTCATGGAGAAGAAGGCAGTGAGCTCCCTGCCTCCAGTTCTCCACAATCAACACTAACGACCCTGACCACTGCCACCTCTCACCATGCCCCTCTTCAACCCACTTTCTTCTGCACTTTTTTTCAGTTATTTTTTAAAGCATAAATCTGATGACTCACTCCCTGCTTAAAATCCCTTAAGGCTCCATCCATTCCCCTCCTACTGTACCCCAATACGATATACAAGGCCTCTTGCAGGGCACGTCTACCAATGAGGCCACAAATCCCATTCAAGCACTTCTTGTAACATCAGCCTTTTGGAAAACACTCTTTCACACCTTTGGACCTGCTACACAGGACCTGCCTGCAATATATTTCTCTGTGCTGTCTTCCACCCAACCTTCTCTCCCTGCCATGACTGCCTGATAATAGCTCATTTATAAAGATGTGCTTGAAATAGCACCTCCTTTGTGACACCAGATTCCTCCAACACCCAGAGTTTACTGTGTCTTCCCTGAGATGCAGAACCTGGAAACGATGGTGGGCTGTTGTTTTAGGCTTGGAGCCAAACAGTGATGGACTCTATTCCTAATGCAGCCATTCACCAATTGATACACTCTTTCTAAACCACTGAGTTTCCCTAAGTCAGTTTCTTCATCTGTACAATGGATCACACTTGTACCTATTAAGTAGGATTGTTGGAAGGGTTCAGTGAGATACATGCCAAATATCTTAACACAACACCTCTTTGATGACTTTCCTCTCTCTTAGTTGAGGTCTTTAATGTTTTTTCAGTTTAATCCATTTTACTTCCTAGTAGAAATAGTGATACATTTAATATTTGATATGCTATATGGTAAATATGATAATATGTTCAATAAATACTTACTGAATGTTGTATCAAGGAAGGAAAAATCGATTCTCTAATAAAAAATTCCAAATTCTTAACATTTTACCAAAGGTAACATTTTAATTCAAAGATAAGAGTTCAGATTTGGTCTTTCAACATATGATGAGCTTCCTTGAAATTTTATATCAGGAGCTGTAGCCATCTGTAGGTTGGAAGATAGGAGTTAAATAACCATCTGTAGGTTGGAAGATAGGAGTTAAATAACCATAGCTATATGGAAATCATATAAAAAGCAATATAGCCCTACATTGATTTATGTTTTTGGTTCAAATGTATATCTTATTCTGATAACAAAATGTGAACTAAATAAGAAACCAACATATTATGAAAGAACTTGAAAAGTTGTCGAAAAATCACTTCTCTATTATTTCTTACTTTGTCTTATAAGTGGTGTTTGGAAGCATATATGTGTATGTTGCCTGCTACAGTTTTTTTATACTTGGTTCTGAGCTTAAGAATCTCTTTTTAAAAATAATTTTCAGAGTTCCTCTGAAATTAAATGCAAGAAATAAACAGCTGTTCTGACTTTTTGTGTTTAAACATTTTTAAATTTCATCCATGTTTGTTGGCAGAGTTTATAAATTGGTTGCTGGCCTATGTTCATGAATAACATCCTAACTGGTGGTATCCTTATTTAGTGCTTTATCTAGAATTGAATAAGCATGATTCCAACCTAGTTAGTTTTGAGAACTAGTAGAGAGGAAAAATGGGCTTAAGAGGGAATTTTCCATTGCTAACTTCTATAAGACAACATACACTTTCTCATGGAGTATTAAAATATGGAATTTCAACTAGTCAGATATAGTTGAATTAAATGGCCAAAAAGGAGTATACCCTCCAGATGAAATACTGTGTGCATAAATGCACCTCTGTCATCAACCTACACATAAATGTTAATTTTACAGTGAAAGATTCACAACGACCAGGTTTAGAAAGTATGTAATGAATTATGATCAAATTTACCTTTTATTTCCCCATTCCTAAAAAACACCTCTTAATTTCTAAGTAAAGTCCAGTACATACATTTACACATTCACTGAGATTCATTATTATCCCTGATTTGCTTAAAAAATCAAAATTATTTTAATGAGATAAGTTTTATCGATATACCGAGTAATTCTGACAGCAAAGACAAAAAGAGAACAGACAGAGCCTTGTATAAAGAATCTAGCACAATCATTACCCTAAAAACCTGCTCCACGTGGTTTCTTATTTTCAAAGGAAAAAATCAAATTATTTTGAAAAAAGCAAGTCAACAGAGTCGTCTCCTTTACACTTTAAATGTAATCAGGAGAAGAATGAATGCAATTAAAAACAACAACTAATAACCCAGAGAAAGAGTAGAGAGGTAAGATTTATTGAACAAAACGAGATCAGAAATAAATGCTATGAAACTATCTGAAGTTTTGTCTGATCATTTGTTTCTTGGGCTAACCAACCATGAGAAGTAATATTACCCATTTTATTTATTTATTATCTTTATTCCTTACTATGGTACTCAATCTCTTTATTCTTGATAAGATATTCTAAGATGAGCTAATTTTTCAATTATACTTTATTTAGTACAGAAATGATAAGGACATATTCTTTCGTTTTTTCTTAATGCTCAGATCAGGAGATTTCTTTTTATTATAACAAAAATAAAATTCCATTTACTGAAATTGCCTATATATTTTAAAATGCCATGTTATCCTTATTTTATCATTTTGTTTTCAGTCTTCATATAGGGGCAGGCCCTTGTGTCGCAGGAAGCTGAGATGCTAGCTTGTAAGCCATGGGTGACCAAGCACCTAATTTCAAGACCTGGGAACTGGATGAAAAACCAAAATGAGCAACTAAGTAAATAAAAACCTTTCTTCCTAAAAAAAAAAAAAAGAGGGAGAGAAAACAAAACAAGATGAACCCTGCATATTTTTATGCAGGGATGTGAAGGAAGGAAGAGGAGGAAGCACTTTTATTTGTTTTTGTTTTTTTTGCTGGTCCCCTCCCCCCTACTTTACCCCTAACTCCATGAACCTGGATCCTGGGCTTTACACCAGTTTAGGACCTGAGTCACCAAGGTTCACCTAAAGCTACATATTTGTGGTCCATGATTGACTAGAATTTCAGGAACCAGAGTCACATATAGCTATCTCTTTGCTAAAATTTATATGATTTAAAAAATACCCAGCACTAGTGATAATCATCATATAAAATAATTCCAAGACAAGCACAAAATATAATATCCTGCCTATTTGCTTGTTATCTACATAACAAGTTATTTTGTGATTTTGGCTTCAAATTTCAAGTTCATCAACAAACCTGCAAAGCACCTGAAAAATACATAGACATATTGAACTATCTGCTGCATTGAAAAGGATCCAGATATTGGGTCAAAATGATATTTTAGAATTATCAGTAGAATTAAGAAAGCACTGATATAAGCTTAAATTTGTTTTTATTGATGTAGAGAATTTATTCTTTAGTTTTTGAGAATTGATTCCATTCTTTAACCAAAATCTATTCCCTTACACTTTATGGGTTACATTTCATTTTGTTCTCATTTTTAATGTGCAAGACTAAACTTAGGCATGCAAATTAAAGTGGAAATTTCACAATCATCTGGTATATTTGGCCTATGCAGAAGCCTAATCTAAAACAGGGAAAGAAAGAATGAAAAAAGTCATTATTTTTATCTTAAAACACATTTCAGGCCAGTATTAAATGTTGCATTTGCCCATCCAACCAAATTAATTATATTTCAAATATTAATTCTGACCTCTCTGCTTTGCCTTGCAAAAATTATTTCAGGTTTCCCTTTTATTCTGCATTTCTATGCTACTGTTCAGCTGCTAAATTTAGCATCTTATGCACATTTAGCTATAATGAGTTTTATCTCCCTGTTAATAATGACATTAAGTGAATATGGATTATAACTGAAGCTGTGGTTTCCCTTGATTTTTTCCTCCCCCTCAAAATTATCTTTATAATATTATTTTTACAGTGTTTTTCTTTTTCAGCAAAGTTTGTCATTCAGTTTTTGCACAGAATATGTCCACATAATCTAACTGATTTCAATTAAGTTGTCACATTTAACTGGGTAAACTGCAGCAAATAATTTGCTATAGTCTAGATTTAATTATCTGTCCTTCCATTTTTATATGCATTGTATTATTGTATTATTTCAAAGGAGGTTTTTGCCTTGGGTTTCCATGTTTAGATACATTTATCAAACATTCTTTTAGATTTGTTCATTGACCCATGTTCTTTTAGTGTATTTCCTCCTGGGCCCAGTACAGGCCTTGTGCTGAATTGAATTGAAGTGATTATACTGAGTTAGGGAGAGAAGAGATAGGGTTTATTTTCTGGGTTTTCTCAACTTAGAAAATATAAGCCCTATGTGATTTTCATGTAATTAAGGACTAGTGCATGCAAATAAGAGGGGGAAATTTTTCAGATTACAGAAGCCGCCTCTAACAGACCAATTAGTTAGCTTTCCATCTCTGAGAGATTTCTAAGGGAGGTTTGACTGACCACCAGCTTCATCTGTAAATAGGAACAATAGCCTACTTTTATGTGCAGAAAAGGATCCTTGCAGAAGATGGGTGGTTGCATAAGATTTGCTGGGACTTCCCCACTTTAACACTGAAAGTTCCATGTCCTGACTGTGACAACTGGGCTAAATGACCTCTAAGTGTGGTAAAATTCTAAGATTCAGGACCTATCCCAGGCAAAACTGGGAGGCCGAAGAACAGTTGTTTTCCACACCTATTAGTGGGTCTTCTCTCTTCCTCAACTGCCTAGGGCCTTCACTTGACCTTCCTATGTCTACTCTTAAAATCTGCTCTCAACTATCAATTTATTTATGCATAAATAACATTTATGTCAGTTCAAAAAGTTACTCTTCCACGTGTTTTAACATATACCAGATATTAAAGTCATAAAATAAAATTCAGTTTCTCAGGTGTTTCCAGACATCAGCTGCTCTTGGGAGTCACCCCTCACTGAAGCTTAATATACTGACACATTTAATTCCATCATGCAAGGCCAGAATAAATGTATGAGTCTATCATATATCTGCAATTTTAAAAGATCACAGCTAAGAGCATGTATCCATTTTTTTAAAGTACACATAAGCATACCAGCTAAAAAAACTATATCTTACTATTCCTTTTATTATGAATTTACTACTTAAATTCACCTTTTACTGCCTACTAGATCCTCAGAAACAAGACAGACAAAGGTTTAATAAAAACATGAGGGAAAGAAACTTGAGAAAACTGTTCTCTTTTGTGCAAATTAAGATTGCCATTTTAGTTTAATTCACAAATTCCAAGAAATTATAGATGGAGAAAACTGAAGTAAGTAAATGAAATTCCACATTCAGATATTAATCATCTGTGGTAGAATTTGCAACATGATGTAATGGAAGCAACATGACTTTGTAAATGAATATATAGTTTAGAAATTTTAGACACTTTAGTGGTCTAAAAATAAAAAAATAAAAAAATAAAACTCACTCCCAAAGTATGTACATCATTTTATTACTGTGTTCCATAATATTCATATATTACACACACACAATAGAAGACAGAGGCATTTCAAAGGTGAGTTGAAGATAAGTTTTATTATGTTCTCCCTAAAGCTCAAGAGATTGTATACTTCTGGAAGCCTGCACACTACTTTATAGCTCAGTGGTTTGGAGAATTTATATATTTACTGTTATTTCATTACAGCCAAGTCCCTTGAGTCACAGGACAACTTTGTGCCTATTGCAGCTAATTCTCACATAAGCTTGAATGGGACCCTTGTTTTGCTGGCTCTTCTCCGTGGGTGCCCTGAGCAGCATCATTCACATCTAAGCCTCATCCTAGCCCTGTGCAACCTGCTGTGGCTTTAGTTCATCAGTGTCTGCTGACCTCTGACCTCAACAGCAGTCCTCTGTCTCTACAAGTCTCATTGGTGCAAAGAGATCCAAAGGGGAGCTGGGAAGATTGTTATCCCAACATATTTTTCTCTTTTGTATCTCAGCTCACACTTAGCAGGGATGTTTTTAAATGTATGACAATAGTGTGATTATTGTAATTTACTTTCATTATACAACATCATATTCTTCTTTTAGATTCCAATTCTTTGAAGGAGAAAGAAATCTTCCTTCTTTTTATATGTAATTTTCTTGAAATACTTGTCAGTTATTTTAAAGCCCATGCCTTTTAACTTCAATATCTAATCACCTGAGGATCTATGATTTTTATTTGAGGTGGTCTTTATTTTTATTCCCCTTTTCTCTTGACTTTATTGCAATATGTCAAAGAACTTTTGAATGAATGCTTAGCATGCTGAATAAAATGAATTATAGAGGCTCCTCCAGATGGTGTTAACTTCTGCTAGAGAGGATTTACCATTTCCTTTGCTAGGCAGAGCAAAGCAAAAGAGTGTTAAAAATGAGCTTTGACTTATGAAATGAGTGGTAGTCAAGATAGGACATTGGCTAAACTATATTAAATATATACCACTTAGAGCACCAAAAAGAAACCATGGGAGAGGAGGTACAAAAACAAAACAAAACAAAACAAAAAACATGATCCCAAAACAGTTCTGGGCCCAACTAATAATTGGAAGCTTTCTGATTACCTTATGCCAACTATATCATTAACTAACTCCTGTTTATTTCATAGTGATTTTTCACATAAGGAGAGGGGACTTACAACCCCAGAGAGCCTAAGGACCCCATTTGGGATCTCACCCTGGCTTGGCGAGGGGGTGGTGGTGGTAGACAAACACTAGGAACAACTAAATGGATGGATAGATGTTTCTTCCTCCTCTCTCCTTCTGCCTGCCTGCCCACTGGCCTTCATTCTTGTCTGCTGCCTTCCTCTAAATCAATCAAACAATCAACCAATCGATCAAAAATTTCAGAGTGGGGATTCCATCCAGCTTCTAGAGCAAGTTAAAGAAACTCTTTTAGTATGTTTCTAATAAAGTCCTTTTTTTTAAGTTATTGATATTTATTATCTCTTTTGTTCATAATGCTACATTCATTTTTGAATACTGACATTGTATCTCAATCCACCAGCGTCCCAGTGTCCTTTACCTCCATTTTTTCCCTCTCTTTCCTCTCCCCTCCCACCCCCCTGGCAGTCATCATCTTGAGTCCTATGAGTTTTTGCTGGGGTTGATCTGTTTATTGGTTTAATTTCATTATATTCCACATATGAGTGAAACTATCCTATATTTCTTTTTTTCTTTCTGACTTATTTCACTTAACATGATCACTAATAAAAATTCTTGAGCACACAACAGAATTTGGTCTGAGACTTGCTTTCATTTTAAGATATTACCTATTGAGGTGACAGGGGACAGAAAGGGAGAAGATCTGAAGCTGCACATAGCTATTCATAGCTACTGACGACAACCAACAAAATAAAACAAAAACTGTGGTTGAGCATGATTACATTGACTTTGCTTAGTTCACAACTTGAGTCCTAACAATCATAATCACATCTGAGGAAAAAATTAGAAGACCCCTAAGACAGACACCTCTGTACTTCTTCCATTAACAAGTTTTCTGATATACTTTTTCCTATCAGTTTCTCCATGCAAAATTTTTACATTGTTTTAATCATTCTCTAAGTCCATGTTTGTGGACTGCTCTTACATATTGTGAAAATATTTTCCATGTTAATATATAGTTTTCAAAAGCTGCACAATATTCCATAGTATATAGAATTTTAAACTCTTCCATGAACATACCTTACAAATATTTTGCCACTGTAAGTATTCCACAATGAATGTCATTGTGTTTATAACCTTTTATTTTTAAATTTAGTGTTATTGGGAAAGATACACAGAAATGAATTTGGTGTTCAAAGTTAAGAACATTTTGAAGTTCTTTGATACATGCTGCCCTGTTGTTCTTCAAAAGCAATTTTGAGAACTTCACTCATCTAGACCCTATAAGATCTTAACCACAAGTTCAAGGAATAGTGTAGTCGAAAATGATCAAGTAACATGCATATGAGATTTGTCCTGTGATTTTGCTAAATCAGATCTGTGGCCTGAATTTCATTGTAACTAAATTTCTATTTCTATTAATTACTCAGTTATTTTCTGATGTTTGGGGGGAAAACTGAGAAATGGGGCAGTGAATTAAAGAGGAACATTTTCTAAGTTTCTCATAAACTGTAATAGAAAAGAATTCAGTCCTCAAAACAACCATCGTCTTCTATCAGTCTATTAGACACATTCCAAAATTTGCAAACTTAAATCATTCTACTGCAGGAACTGTTAACTTGACATTATCCAATGGCATATCATCCCCTTGGAAATTACAATTTACTCTGGAAAGTCTGCGTCTGCTGGCCAGGAAAGAGTCAATGAAAATCCCTCTGAGGAGCAACCCTTCACAAAAACAGGTTTTACTGGTTAAAGGGAACCCTGTCTGGATGGATTTTCTAGAGTTGTTGGAACAAATGAGTATAAAGGGAATTAAAACAACACAAATTGATTCTCTCATAGTTCTTGAAGCCTGAGCTTGGGAGTCAAGGTGGTAGTAGAGTTATGCTCTCTCTGAAGGCTGGGTGTTGGGGGGCAAGGGGCCCTTCTTTCTATTCCAGCTTCTGGTGGCCCTCCTTACCTGTGGCTGCTTCATTCCAATCTCTGCCTCTGTCTTTACACGGCCTCCGCTCTCTGTCTGCATCACCTCTCTCTCTGCCTTTCTTTGATAAGGACACTTGTCTTTGGATTTAGGGCCTACTCAGGTAGCTCAGGATGGACTCATTTCAAGATTTTTAACTTAATTACATCAGCAAGGATGATTTTTCCAAATTACTTCATATTCACAGGTTCTAATAATTTTTTTTTTTTTTTTTTTTAGAAGTCAGGCAGGCAGCAAGTGGGAAAGAAAGAGAAGAAAGAAGCATTTTATTTATTTAGTTGTGCATTTTATTTGTTAACCCTGGTCCCAGGCTGAGAACTTCAGTGCTTGGACTGCACGTACACTGCTTCCCAGGCATGAGCTGACCACCTGAGGCATCAGGGCACTCCAGGTTCCAGAGATTTAATGTGGATATATCTTTGGTGGGATCATCATTCACTCCACGCTGCCTTTCAACTTCCATTTAGTAAGCAATCACATTTACCCTGCAGATGTCTATTCTTTCTTTTTTGAATCACGAACAACAGTCTCAAGATGTGGAATCTATGTCTAATAAGGAACAATTATCCTTGAGGTAATTTTATGGCTACTAAAGAAATTAGGTAATAATAAAAAGTTTTATTTTTCACTTTGATTCTTTAAAAATTATGGGTGGGGGAGCTCTTCAAATATTCAGCATCTGTAGAAATTACATTTCAATTTAACAGAGAAATAGGATGCAATACTATTTACTGGTCAATTTTTTCCATTCCATTAATCTTTGTATTTCCTTTGAGTCTTCTTCTTAAGTATAAATGAGAGAAGCTGTAAAATTCAAAGAACCTTTGCTTTTCCGGAATATGATAATCTTCCTTATGATATTATCTGCTTAAGTAACAGAAAAATGTGTCTGTAAAATTTGAGAATTGTTAAACATCTTCTAATTTTTTTCTTTACAGATGAAAAAGAACACAACTGAGGTAATTTATGCAAGACAAATTTCTAAATAAAATTTATTTAAAATATCGTGTTCTTTATCTGAAAAGTCTAAGGATCATTTAAATAAGGTAGAATTCTGAGCTTATTAACATCTATCATTGTACATAGTTACAATATTTTTCCCTGTAATAAGAACTTTTAAGATCTACTCTCTCAGCAACTTTTAAATATATAATAAAGTATTATTAACTTTCTCCCCATGCTGCATATTTCATCTCCATGACTTATTTTTTTTATAACTGGAAGTTTGTATCTTTGACCACCTTGTTATGGTACATAGTTAAGCTAGTTAAAATAGCTTAAGCCTTTCAGATCTTGCTTTTAAGATTTGCTAAAGGGGACTAGAGTCATGCTAGTTGAGGGCTAATTATTCCTCAGTATCCTGGTAAGATGCTCCTGAGTGATCTACGCAAAGCTCTGTGAATTATGACATCTTATTTGGCTATAGTCTAGCCCTGTGTAGCATAGGTACTTGCTCCTCTGTCCTCAGTTAAGAGGTGGTCTCTCCCCAGCTTTGGAGAGTTTCCTCACACATGCATTGATTAGCACTCTGTTAAATATTTTCACTGATCCCTCTATCGAGACTCCAGAATTTTCTGTCTATGTAGCTTTCTCCTCTCTTGCACTCTTCCCGACAAACTCAAGCTATCTTGGTTTCTCCAAGATTCTTTTAGTAATGCCACCTCCATTCAGGGTGTCTGTAAGTGCTTCAACAGTCTCTCCTCCATACACTGTGGCCTGGAGATTCAAGGCAGTAGTCTGGGACAATTGTTAAGTCTCACATCATTTCTTTCTCAGCTCTTAGGGATCACTGTCCTGTACTGCTTCCTTTACTGTCCAGTATCCTGAAAACCATTGTTTCATATGCATTTTCCATTCTGTTGTTTCAGAAGTGAGGGTAAATACAGTAAGCATCCCCTGAGATATCCCCAAAATAACTATAATAGGATTTACAATAGGATGACTCTTTTAAGAGATGTACAAACCAAGTGTTAGACAAATTTTTTTAAATGAAGAAGAAGTTAGTTTAAAGAAGTCTTTGCGGGAAGGACTGCCCTTGGGCCAGCCCTAAGGTTTGAGTAGAATTTGGACTTGTAGAAAAGGCATACAAGGTAAAGGGAGGAGAGGAAAAAAGAGGCAATTTAGCAAAGGGATGAGTATAGGCAACAGTGAGTATGAACATTTTTGTGAAAATGGTTCCAGAAATAATTCTACATATTTCATAATGCATAACAGAATTAATCTTCTATGCATGAAATTATTTATTCTAATATTTCAACAATTTTTACAGACTGCTGGGTCTACATGCAATCATGCTGTCTTCTGCTACAGCTCATTTGTTCTTTCATCAGGAAGGATTCATAGGTGCTGGTCAATGTTCTAGATGCATGGGCTGCATTGTTGAAGAAAACAAACCCCCCCCCCCACCTTCTGGAGCTTGTATCTTGTACAGGGGAGCCCTGGGAGAGTAGAAGGTTCAATGACTCTCCGTACCCCTTCATCATTTTTAGAGATGACTCTCACATTTCTTCTGCTTAACTCCATGAATGACCAGGCTTCACTTGCTGAGTGACTTGTCTATCAACTGGCATCTAGCAGATCTTCACAGGTGCCCTGAGGCTGTGGAAAGAGTGCTTTAAAGTGTACCTAGTAAAAATAAACTATACTCCTAGGCCTACGTTTAGAATTCAAAAATAGCTTCATGTTATACCGCAGATGAATAGGACTCTATGAGTGAAGAAATAGGTGTGCTAATTGGCAGGTATGCTGTGGCTGAAAGAAGAAGGTAGTTCCATCCTGTACACTAAACGGTGCTGGATTTTAACTTGGAAGTTGCTGAACATTTACTAAGGGGAAGAGCACATGGGTCTTTCCGTTCCATGTCTTGAAACTGTCCAATGAGATGAAAGCAAATCATGCTCATGGCCAACAATACGATGTGCTTAAAGGAGGCACCTAACTTTCAGTTTATGTGGTTACCTCTTTGTGACTGAAAACAGTGCCCTTCTGGTCATGGTTTCTCAGAAAGGGGTATTACAGGAGATCTGTGAGGTTTTTCAAGAACTTTCCCAATAACTTTAATTTTTTTTTACATTTACATGATAATCACGAAAAACCAATATATCTGCATTTGGGATGATGCGGACAGTGCCCGTTCTGTGTGTTTCCTGGGGGAGCGACCACAGTGTGACATGTGCGCTTTCCTTCTCCGGAAGGCTGTTAACACAGACTAGGAGATGAGGAGGCTCTGGATCGTGCGGTTCTGGGGTTCTGCATGTTTTTACTACCTTGAAACCATCTGGTTAGTGCTGCATTTGAGTTTCATTCATGTGTTCTACAAAAGATCACGGAGAGCTCCACTTTCGGGGATGGGAACTCTGGTGTGTTTTTGTTAACACTGTATTGAGAGGATATAACAGAACATCGAAATAAAGCGGTTTGACCAACAGGTAGTTTCTTTTTCTCACATAACAAGAAGTTCAGGGTCACAGCTCCTGCAGCTGTCCCAGCCCAGAGCCCTTCTGCTCAGTGCAGCCTTAATGCACGCTGCAAAAAACGATGGCAGCATCTCAAAAACAAACAAACAAACAAACAAACAAACAAAAAAAATGGTCCACACTCCAGGGAGGAAGAAGGGTAGAGGGCGAACAGGTCAAAGAGACAAAATCAGAAGAGTTTGGTTCCTTTGAAGATTTTCCCAAAGCCCCACCCAGCTACTTCTGTTTACCTCTCAACACTTGGTCATCCCTGAATGCACAAGACACTGGCAAATGTATATTTAAACCCGGCATGTTGTAACTCCCAACAAACTTTGCAGTCTATTATTAAAAAAAAAAAAGAAAGAAAGAAAAAGAAAGGAGGAAGGAGGAATGCGCTTTGATTGCGCATGCATGCAGAAGCATGTGTCACAGTATTGCAGTGACTGAGGCAGGCAGAAGCTGATACCTCTTCTCACGCAGCTAGTGCTCTATTCAGGGAGACAGTTGACAAACTATTATCTTTAACATCTTAATTTCTATCACATCTAGATTAATTTCTAGTCATGCTCAGATTAACATTGATCACATTCAGAATTTTTCCTCTCATTTCTCACTGATGTTATTTCTTATTCTGTTTTTCACAATGAAACTGGGAGATGTGCCCATCTGGTCTGTGCTGGCCTTGGCAGTATTGTATGATTGCCTAATTCTGGTCTTTTGTCATCAGCATGTACTTCACATCGGCAGAAATGTCTCTGATCCCTAAATGTGCAGTGTGTGTTTCTTTTTTCCTAACAGCTGCAACATTTGGAGCTACAGCAGCCATTTTGTGGCCAAGAGAAAACCAAATAAACACACAGCAAACAATAACAAGAACCCATATCCTATGACTGATGAAACAAAAAATAGAAAAAGGATTAGTCCTTGACACCATCAGTGAGTTACTGAACTAACCCTGGAATTATATACATCTGGACTGCGGTAAAATTTAAAACTGCCCTTGTTTTGTGTTTCCTCCCTCTTTCTCTCAGGCAATTGTAGCTCCATGTCTTCTGGTCTGAATAAGATTTTTGGAAGGAAGGGTGAAGGTACTTAAAGAAACAAAATAGTCAATACTTCAAATATCTCACCACAGCACTAAGCAAGATAGAGAGAGATTGTTATAAGAAATATAGAGCAGTTTTGTTTGACTGCCTAGGAAATAACTTGAAGGAGGATGAACACCTTCACATTCTAAAAACAGAAAGGAGGCCAGTGTGCAGGGGCCAAAAGGCAAGGAAGAGGGTGTGAAAATGTATGAGACTGAGGAAGTTAGCAGAAGCTTTGTTATAACAAGGGGTGTTGAGGACTTTTAAGTAGGGGAGGAAATTGATTAAATTTGTATTATAAAAAGATTGCTCTGCTGTAGTCGTGTGGGTAATTGAGTGGAGAAAATCGAGAATAGAAGCATAAAAGCAGGTTGTTTCCCGCAGTCTATTGGTTTGTATTAGGGCTACTGGGAATACAGATATGGATTTATTAAGATATATTTTGGAAGTAAATTGACTGGATATGGATAGATAAGAATGGGCATTTTCCTGAGAAGAGGAACCATAGATGGCTTTCTTCAGATTATCAAATGTCTCCTTGACTTTAAAAACAGCTAAATACTGTATTCTTAGCATGAACTAAAAAGCTTTAGAAGGCAATACCCTAATTTATTGCTAAATATTTCTGAATTTTAAGGGCCCTTTCCTCAAATGCTGTGGAGTTTCTTTTTCACCACCAACAATGTCCTTCCCTTGAGTAACAGTCATGGCAAAGCAAGCTCAGGTGAGCCACGTGGTCAGCCATAACACAGGGTGGCCTCGCTGCCGTTTTTCAAGTCTTCTTGAACAGCCATCAGCCTGAAAGGAGAATGGTGACATCTATTGGCAACTCTGAGGAACTGCCATCTCGACAATTTCAGAAATCTCATCCCATTCACATATACTCAGAAACAGAAACTACTTTCCCTTTCAAGTAGAATTTTGAAATGCTCAGTGAGATACACTGTGATACGTTATGACCACAAAAGAGGCCACACACGAAGCTGAAAAATATAGGCAAGTGAAGAGAAAAAAATACTTGTCCAACTAATCATTCTTTTTCTGTAGTAAAGAACACTTTCAGAAATCTGCGAATTTTTTTGACTTCTAGATTTTGTCTGTTTTTTAATAAAATAAGGTTTTCCCTAATTCAAGATAATTAGTTCCAAAAATGTTCACCATTTTATTTGGTTATACATTTATCCCTTCTGGAGGGAGTGAGGGAGGAAGGAAGGGAGGGAGAGGCATTTTTATTTAGTTTAATTTTTGATTGTGTCTCCTGGACCTGGGCTTTACATGATCCACACCGCAGCCGTCTTAGCTGCCCGAGCCACAAGAGTGCACCTGGAAGTATTATTATTGCTATTATTAATATCAGATGGGATGGGGTAGAGGCTAGAAGTCCGTCTTTTAAGATTAGGTTAGATTACAGGCGACAAGAAACTACATAGCAGTGGCTTAAACAAGAGTTCATGTCTCTTCCAGGTAAAAGCCCAGGTAGATGATTCAAGCTGGTATGGTGCTTCCAAGTATGAGGAACAGGGTTCACACACCTTGACCTGATGACCCAAAATGGTGACATGTTTCAGGCAGCAGGAGGAAGAAGGAAACAAGAAGGGAGTATCTAGGTTCATATCCCTAGCAAACTTCCTAGACATTAATTACCCTTCAAGACTTCTGGCTTCTCTAATTCGCCGGAATTTAGTCACATAGCTCTAAGGGAAGCTGAAGAAGGTAGCTTTTACCGTCTATGAGAGCAGATTAACAGCTACAAATACATACAGGGAAATAACTAACAATTTCTATCAGATAACCCCTTTCACTGACATGAATGCATCCTTAACCACTCCTCAAAGAAGATAACATCAAATACCTATTCCCTTACTCTAGCAGCTCAACCCGTGTCTAGGAATGCAGTTCGCATCAGAATATATCTCCTCATTGCCCAACAAAGCAAAAATTAAAAGGTGTTATCTGTCCCAACACACCTACTATAAATGGAGGTATTAAAACAAACCAATCAATTACAAATGGAACAAAATTGAAATTACATATTATTATTACTTATTAAATACCACTGTGCAGGAACTTCAAGGTGTCCTTGCTGGTAGAGTGAGTTCCTTGATTTGCGCATGGGGTAGCCGATTCTGTTCTTTGGGAAGAACCCCTTGGGCACACTTCCTAGGTTCTTCATTTTCAGTTATTCTGGCTGCATCTGGGGCCTGCAGTTTTTAAATTTCACTGAGTTAATTAAAGTGACTACATACGGTAGTTTGTCAGTATAGTAATGTTTATATTATTGATGCAATTTATTACAAATTCCCTCTTGTTCTCTGCCAACCACGAGCTTGGAAGAGAACCCCAAGTAGCAGATGGGATTGCACTCCCAGGCACCACTTTTGATTTCAGGCGGGTGAAGCCGTGAAGAGGACCCAGCTAACACTTGGACTCGTAACTCATGGAAACTGTCACATAATGATCATGAATTTTCAGAGCAATCGAAAACTAATACTTTCTTAAACAATGAGCTTGAGTGGGAAGGCATCATTTATTCTCACCTTTCTTATGTTCTGTTGACGTTATGGCTTTGAACCCGCTCTTCATAAATTGCAAGCTAGGGAATAATACTGAAAGGTTCAGTGAACTAGGGTACATTTTTGGATCAGCAATTAGTACACGACAATCCTTGCAAGACCTGACACTGCAAGTTCAGCTGGACTCAGATGTCTCTTCACCCATCCTAGACAAGGGAGGAGGGATCCAGTACAGCTGTTAACCACTTTCTTCCATCTCAGCTTATACATTAACGATCTTCATCAGCCTGAGGGCACAGATCACTGTTTTGTATCCTCCTGCCACTTTTCTTAGTCAAGTTAATCTACTTAGTCCAAGGTATTGGAGGCAAGAATATCAGTGTTTTGTCATGGCCTAATAAGGGCCATCAGCTTTCCAGTCCGCATTGTGTCCTAGTGAATGCCCCTAGCCAATGAAGCAATTGTTCCTTGATATGCGAGTTATGTTTTGATCATCACAAGGATCAGGAGGCATTGCTGGCATCTGGTAAGGGCAGTGGGTGATAAATGAACTAGAGTGCAGTTTGCACATTGCACTGTATTCAGTTCTGCAGAATCCCTGTTGATGTACATTGCCTTTAACCAGTGAGTTTAGGTTTTGCTACTAGTAGGACCCCACTTCTGCTACCAAATCCTGTGTAGGATGAGGCAAGTCACTGAAAAAAAAAAAAATTTCAAGCAGTGGCTTAAACAAAGCAATTTACTTCTCAAGAAAAGGCAGTCTAAGGCTAAGGCTATCCATGGCAGTCACTCAGGAGTCATAGGATGTTTTTCAAACACTGGACTCTTACATTTGGAAAAATAATCACTTGTCAAATACATTGAAACATGTTTTCTACTGTGGGTGATTCGTCTTTGATTTTGCTTAGAGCATTTTAAGCCATCTAGAAAAGCTTGGTTTTTATAAAGTCAATATGTTATGATTACGGTGTGGATTCTGATGGTTTTGTGTTAGAAAGTTTTTGTAGTACTATTATTCTATTTTTTTTTTTTTTTTAAGAGAGTAAGGGAGAAGAGAAAGAAAGAAAAGCAGGAATAAAGAGGAGGAAGCAACATCTTTATTTAGTTGTTTCACCCCAGTCCAGGTCTTGAACCTGGGTCCTTGGACTGTTATGTGTTCTGCACATAAAGCATCTCAGCGGCGTGTCACAAAAGTGCCCTGAAAATTTTTAATTGTTACCATGATTTCAAGTATTTTTTTAAATTTTTATTTTCAAGGAAAGGTGCATGCGGAATGAAGGAGTAGGCAGGCAGGCAGGCAGCAGCATCTTTAGTTGTTCATAGTTGTTCACACTGATTGTCCATCACCGACCCTCCAGCTCCTCACTCCTTCAGGCCCCTACCCGAAACTCGAACCCAGGATATGTGGCTTTCTCTTTTAGAAGCAATTGACCTAACCACTGCTCCACTAAGTCACACCAAAGAAATTTTTTTGATAATTTGTACCACTGAAACTTTGATCAGATTTTAACTTGGTTTAAGATACGAGCTACAGATCCAATAAAAAATCTTGTTTCCAGCTCACTAAGTTGTCCCAACACCATTTTTTTAGAGTAATTCATCTTTATCCCACTGATTTGATACTGCCTTTAAAATCAGAACTGGGCACTAAATTTCCTAAAATGTCTTAATGCTATTTACTGAGACTGTTTTCTTCCTTTGATATGCAAATAGTGAGTTACATTATTAGGTTTGCTAACAAGGAGCAATCATTTCATTCCAGTGATAAATCCTACTTGGTCATAATGTAGTATACTTTAGTTATTACTTCATCAAGGAATTTTGTTTTTAATTTTGCAGGGAAGTTTCAATAGTAGTCTTTTCTTGGTGTTATTCTTAATATTATATCATAAAATAGATTTCTACCTTTTTCTGCCAGCTAGAATTTCTCTAAAGTAGAAATAATAGGTGTGTGGGAAGTCTGTTAAGTCTAATGACTAAAAATATACAAACTTTCAATTCATTTTATAGTTATGGACTTGCTACTATCTTCACCTGAGTCAGTTATCATACAGTATTTCCTCTCTGAGTTCCAAGTATGATGGCCTAAGTTATATGTCATAAATTACAAAATGTCAGATTAAAAAAAAAACAAATAAACACGGAGAATGTGGTAATAAACACACCCATATACCGATCACCCAGTTTAAGAAATACATTCTTAGAACTACAATTGAATGCTTCAAGTCCATTCCTCAATCCTATTCCATTTCTCCCCACACGTACCCTAAACTGATTTGCATTTTTTACTCCATTGAATATTTTGTTACATATAAAATAAAAATCTATTTATTGCAAGTGTTTAAACTTGCACTCAAAATATACTACTGCACTTAACTTTCTGTAATTTCTCTCAATATTTATAGTATATTGATATATTAAGCTCCAGTGCATGAGTTGAAAACTATGTCTTTGAAAAAGCTACGACATGGCCTTCTCGTCATACACCTATTTTGTTATCCTCTTAGAGTATGAACTGCATGATAACCTCATACAATCAAGGACAGGATTGGACAGTTGGTGGTAAACTTAATGTTGGTAGTAAACTATATGTTGACTGACAATAATGCACACCTTAAATCCACAGTTACAATGCAATGCTCAGTCATTAAAATTGAAACAAAGAATTCTGTGATGGCAAAAAATAAAAGCTGCATGTGACCTCAAAGTCACCCAATCACTATATATGTATTCATTCTGTGTTGCTGGATATTTAGATGAAGGTTTTTGTATGACATGCCTCTGGCATGGAATTTCTTTCAAATTTTTTTCTTTCTCTTCTATTAAGTCCCAAAGGAAAAAAGCGTGCATGGTGAACAGGATTTTCTTTTCCTTTAAAAATAATTTGCTTTTTCATCATCTGAGATACTTTCAATATCCTGGAACTCTGAGATTCTGTTTTTCTTAACATTCCAGTTCTAAAGTCTTCCCTAAGAGTCAATTTTGCACTATAGCTCTTTGGTATTTAAGATTTCATTTTAAGCCCTCATTTTTAGGTAGAGGTCTCGAAGAGATATGCATTAGTATTCAGATTCTGCTAAGTTAGCAAGTTATCAGTACGAAATTTGAAGTCGACAAGAAAGACAGTGATTTTTACTGTCTCATCAACAAGGTTTTTAGAAGTGTCCTTTTAGTAAGATAGCTCCTTGGGTATTTGTTGTAAGAGCTAAGCATTTTACAAATTTCCCTAAGATGTCATCTAAAGCATAGTTTTGTTTCCTTAATGGTCTCCCATTAATCAGACAGCTTTAACTTCAGGTAGTCCCACAGCAAATGAATGAAAATTGTAAAAGAATGAAAACTGATAAAAATTTTAATACTGTATGATTAAAAATACTTAACTTGGACACCTTTCTTAGATTAAGCCAAAACTAGGAACATGTTTTAGTATCTTATTAACCATACTATAGTTTTATAAGAACACTTATTTTAAATTTTATCCAGTGCTATGATTTCACATTTTTAAACTGTGATGTTTTTAAAAAGGGACACATTTAGTTTTGAATTGCATAACACTATTTGACCTATGATATACCAAAAGGAATTATAAAAACATTATCTGTGTATGTTTCATTGAGATACAAGATTTCCTGCCTACCAGTTACACGCATACTTATTAAAAAAAAAACCCAAACGCTGAAGTAGTTTTAATATATCCTTTCAAGTTTTCTTGGTTTGATATCTTTTAAAGCTACTTTAGGTAAGATCTTAGGGTAACTTAAATGAGTTATCTGTGGTACATAATCCTAAATTGGTAAAGGAAGTAAACAAGAGCTCTCACAACAGGCCAGTGTGACAAAACACTGGTGTAGACTGCTGGCAAAATATGCCTTTATATTTTATACCCATTGGCTGGCAAAGGCAAACTGATTATTGATGCATACAGAAAGTCTTTTCAAAGAATTTCTATTGTTATTAAAAGTAAAAAATAATTTTAACCATAGAAAAGGCCAGGCATGTGCTAGAGTTGTTCATAATTACTTTTCTAAGTATTTTAATTTTCAAGAACATTTGAAATGATCCCAAACTTCCAGGATACTTTTTTTTTTTTTTTAATGCGCCTGATCCCCTTTTAGTTTCCAAGATACCAAATGAGGAAGGTCTCATGAATATCTATATTTATCTGACTCATACAAAAATGTATTATACATGTATATCCAGATTTAGCCTGGAAAAACACCATTCATCTCAGAACATTTCTATTGTAATTCTAGATTTGAATATCCACAGCAACCTCAGGCTTTACAGTTGCTTGAACTGTCGTTAGTTAGATACTTCAACATACTTATTACTAATAACTGTTACTCCTCGAAATCCCAATTTTAAGCATATCACTCAAACCAATACTTCCCTATATTCCCAGGACTTTCCTTCTAGTACCCCAACTCTCAAAATACCCATATTTCATTGGTTGTGCCCCATTTTCACTGTCCTCCTTTCCCTTTATGTTGTCATTCCCCCACGGCCCCCACTCTTACCTTGCTTAATTTCCACAGACTAATATAACCTTGCCCCTTCTCCGTGTGGTTGATCAGACTCTTTTGACAAAATCACAGCCTGTTAACTTCAATTATTTTCCTCTATAACTTCAGTCAAGCAGCTTCACCTGGTTGAAAAACATGTAGGCACACTTGCTACACGTCTCACCACCCTTGAAGAATCTTTAATTTTGTGTAGTTATCAAACTATTTCTCAGGTTCATTCAATTTTCCCACTCTAGATCAGAGCACACTCTTCTATCTCTTATCACTAGATCTAGCTGCTATATGATAGTTCCCCTGCAAATCTAAAACTGAGTTAATGACTAGGTCTTCTCGTTTCCCAATCTTTCCCAATTTCTCAACCCCCAAATGTCCTTGACATTTCTCTTTATCTTATATTCCACACCAGTCTTTAGGCAAATCTAGCTGACTTCACCTTACCATATACCCAAAGTCAAGTAGGCATTTTCTGTCCACTAGATTACTGCAATAGCTTTCCTACTAGTTCTACTGCATATTGCCCAGCCTCCACACTTCAGCCTATTCAACCTAGTAGATACTACGATTCCTATTAAAACTATATCCCTGAGCTTCAGGGTATTCTGAGTTTCTATTCTTCTTCCGGTTTAATAAAATGCTATTTTTATAACATAAAAAACTAGTCTATCAAACAACCATTATTTCAGACTGCTCTGAGTTATTTTGACAAATATTACCTTTTACATGCACAACACCTTAAAAACAACTTCATGTATTTTCAAGAAAGAACTCTTGGCCATAAAAAGAGCCAAAGTAATTACTGATCCTCAAAGGGATACAAAACCTATGATAGACCAAGTGAAAAAAACTGAGCTCATAAAAGAAAGATTCATCTATTATTTAGTTCAGAAGCACAATCAGACTTTTGAGATGGCTTTAAAAGGGGGCGAGGGAAGAGATAATTGTCATTTCAAGTTCATTTTCTTTAGGATCCCCAATCTTGTTTTTTAAAACTAGAGAAATCAATTTAACCAAGAATGCTATAATTTCATATTATATTCTCAAAGCTTTCAAAGCCCAACAGTAGTTTTAAAAATAAATTAAACAACATGCTTTCATTGTGAGAATTTTTAAAATCTGTACAATTCAAGCTAATGAAATATTTTATTGTACATAATAAAATTGGTGTTAAAAAAAAAAAAAATTTCCAGGCCCAGACATCTGCAGGAGTATGTGAGGAAAGGATTTCACTGGAGTATAATAATTCACCCTACTCCCTATAGTAAATACTAACATTCACCACAGGCTATATTCCTGTAGCATCAGTAAAGTAAATGTAATTTTTAAAAATATAACAAACATGCTCATGGTGCCTAGGAAGATGAAAATTTAGACTGTAACTGCATACCATAAGTACTCCCAGCTTTTCTAATTTACAACCAGTTAAGAATCACAATATCCAAATAAAATATTTAAAAATAGTATATGACTCACTGGCAAGTGATTTTCTATTCAAATAACTTCTCATTTTAATGTCACAATGAATCTCAGTACTTTTCAACCCAAGGAAAAAAAAATGAACCGAGACATGGTCATAAGTTCAGGATTATATATATTACAATTTGCCTTGTTATAATACATTTGTGGCTTTATGATAAAAATAACTCAGGGACATGGAATTCAAGCTAATTTGCGCAACTATCACAAGAAAAAAGCATTAAATGCATTTCTGAAATAAGTATTTTCATTTAATTTCAGAATCTCAAAACAGCATTAGACCTTGGCCTTGTTTTAAAAAAAAGTTTAGTTAAACCACTAAGCTAGCTAAATAACCTCAAAAGGTTTAAACACAATTGATATATAAAATGCTTTGAGGTGAGGGCGGGGGGAAAGGTAGACAATTTCTTTAGCAGCATATATGGCTAAATCCATCAACCACCTTAAGCTATAATGTCCATTATTGACCCCATTAAAAAGAATTGGGCAAATATCAAAAGTTGCCCACTTCATAACCAAAACACAATAATTTTAGGGTTATAGTAGTACATTATCTTGGAAACACTTCAAAAACTTTTAACATTAGAGAAATCGTCTCTTCACTGTAAGAAAGAAAGGAAAAACAGAAAGTAAAAGACATTTAAACTAAATTGATTTTCAATCCTCTGAACAAAAGAAATGAAAAATAATGGTTGATTAGCTAAGCTTTGTGCTCTAACCAAACTAATTAATTACAGTGATTTTAAATGGCAACAGCCCATCTGACTGGGTAGCTCGACAGTTCTGAATACTTTTGCAATGATTTTTTTTTTTAATGCAAAGACACTAAATGATCCGGTCATGCAATGTTCATCTTATGCATTCTGCATCTCTTTGCCAATCTTGTAGCTAAGAATCTTGTTCCAATCAATCTTAGTACGTGTAACTGGCAACTGTCGACGTAAGGCTTTGAAAGTAGTGTCCGACATTGTCTGATAATTCTCACTGATGGCAGTCTACGAAAAAGAATAGTTAAGTTTAAAGTAAATAAAAAGAACAATTTATGAGACATAAATGTTTTTTGAAAAATCCTTATTTAAGCATTTGTTTCAATGCTTTTAAAAGATCAAATTAAAATCTCCAACATTAAAACAGCTAAACAGTTTACAATCATTTAAAATAAATTTAGTGAAATGAAATAATTACATTTAATATAGATATATCCTTATTTTGGATCTATTTTGCTTAGAAAAAGTTTATAAATTACTGCTTGCAAGGAGTGGAAACTTGCCCAATCCATAAATCAAATGCTTAAGTTCAAGAATACAGTTTAGAAGCTGATAAATAATGTAAAAAGTAGAATGCAAAATGAAATAAGATCCAGGCATACAACACATAATCTAAATGCTCTAGGAAATGGTACCTAAATAAAAATTTCTATTCAGAAGCAAATATCATTTAAAATCCTGGCATAGTTTGACAATATTCAAAAATTACAGCTGGCTGTAACTGAGTTTTGGCTATACTTTAACAAGTTTGCCCTGTACTAAGAACAAACAAGCAAACAAAAAAAAAAAAAAAAAAAGTTTGTATTCTGTTACAGTAACAGTTACAAGAATGCAAGCTTACGACTAAACTTAAAATTTCAATGCCATCATTTAGAAATGACTATAGATTACATAATATTTTGAAAACCATACCTGGTATTCATTTTCTGCAGCTTCTACAATCTTTATAAATTCTTTTGCTGTTTGCATCTCATTCTGAATAAAAAATAAAACCAAAAATAAGTGAAGTATTAAAATGATAATACTATTACTAATACTACATTAAAAAAAGGAGGTACGTCAATACGTGACAGGCTAACGATTTGCCAGAATTTAATTAACAAAGATGGAAATTCTGACAAATAAAGGGAAATGCTGTAGGATCAATTATTCTGTCCAAGGCAAACTAGGCAAAAATATTTAAAAGTCTACAGGATAATTCGCAGATATTTATGCGCCCCCATATTTATTGTAGCCCTATTCAGATTAGCTAAAACTGGAAATTACCTAAGTGCCCAATGTTAGATGAATGGATAAATATGTGGTGTTTATATATACATATATACAAAATGGAATACTACAGGGTCCTTAGAAGAGATGAATTCTGTCATTTGAATCAACATGGATGTATCTAGAGGGGATCATGCTAAATGAAATAAGTCAAAAGAAGAAAGATAGATACCAGATGACCTCACTCATAGGTGGAATGTGAACAGACAAAACCAAACCAAACCTTGAACACTTGAACTAGAACTGAGGGTACCAATAGGGAATGGGACAGGAGGAGGAGCAAGTAGTGGCGGGGTCCACTGGACAATGGTGAAGAACACTTGGTGATTTGGTGGAGGGTAATGTGTGTTGACATATATCTGACAAATGGGGTAACGTCACATACAGGGAACCTACACATGAGTTTATTTTAATTTGTAAAAGTTACTGCAATAAAATACTAAAAAAATGTATAAAATCAATAAAAATAAGTCTACAGGGTAAGTCTGTCTCTATTTCACTGGTTAAAGAAAGTGAAATATTAATACAAATGCAATAAAAATTCAACTATAACACTTCACATGCATTCTAAGAGATGATCTTTGCAGGTAAAAAGTTGGTCTTAGATTTTTTCATTAATGACTACCTTTATTGCTAAATATATCCTGAACAATATTTGCTACCATAATGACACATTTAAAAATAGTCTAATTTGGAAGAGTATATTTTAATTTTAACACCAGTGTTTAAATATTTTCTGGAAAAAATTTTTAACATTCAAATAGATGAGTTTCTTTGCTTTTTTCCTAACAGTAAAAGTAAGTGGAATCTAGACTTCTTATGAAACAGTGTTCACGCAAATTCTCTAATACCTTATTTATGTTAAACATATATATAGATAGATATTTATTTACATTTCTATAGTGGGTCCATAGTTTTCCTCTCTCAAAGAGCAATAAAAAACAAAAAACTTATAAGATAAAATGAAAAATTTTTTTTTAAACTCGAGCACAAAAATGTGTATTAGTAAAGATTAATTACTATGATCGTCTTTCACAACTGCAGTCTATAATTTTGTAGACAAAGCTATCTCAGGAAGACTCTTTGGTCACTATCAAACTCCTCAAAGAAGACAGTGCTAAAAGCCCAGTTATACAAGCAGTATCACATGAAGGCATATGATTTAGAACTATACCAAATACAATGTCTCATGGAAAACCAGATATTTGTTTCTTTTACTGGAAAATTTCACAAGGGAAGCAACACATAATACAAGGAGAAATTACCTACGTGATAAAGAAAACTTGAAAAGGAAAAAAAAAGAAATAATTTTCTTTTCAGGTAAAGTATCTGGTCAAACACATTCATACCTGTTTCTTAATGTGAAACACCTTCTTAAATTAAAAACTTATCTTTGTAGGTTAGTCAATTTTGTATATTAGCAGCTAATGTTTAGAATACATTGGTAACTTTTAATATACAACACGAATGTTTATGATCAAATATTACTGTTAATGTTATATTATTAATATCCTTGGGGCAAAGAAACAGTTGAATGTGCAATGGAAAGATGCATTCTGCAGGGAAATAAAATCAAGTTCCAATTCTTGAATTTGAAAGCGTTCACTTCAGAAAAATGTCATTAAATCTTGATTCAAATAGAGAGAAAAAAAAAAAAAAATGACCATATAAAAGTTTGTTAGGTACAAGATCACTGACCTAAATTTATGAGCTAAATCTATGAAATTCTTAGAAGAAATCATTGGATTATGTCTGTATGACCTTGTTGGGTTAGGCAATGGTGTCTATTAATATAACAAAAGAAAAAATAAATTGGATGACATTACAACTAACAAATTTTGTTCTGCAAATTATACCACAAATAAAGTGAGAAGACAATAGAATGGGAGAAAATATTTGCAAATCACATACTTGATAACTTAAAACTTGCAGACAGAATACACAAGCAACAGTTACAATTCAACAATAAAAATAAAAATAACCAGCTAAGAAATAAGAACAGGCATTTCCCAAACAAGAAAAAGAAATGACCAACTAGTATATGAAAACAGCATCATTAGCCTTCAGCAAAATGTAAATTATACTATATTACTTCATATTAACCAGGATAGCTATAATTTAAAAAACCAAACATGTTCTGGTGAGGACATGGGTAAAGAGAAACCTAAATACACTGCTGTTAGGAGTATGAGTATAAAATGGTATAGTTACTTTGTCAGTTCTTCCCAAATGTTAAACAAGTACTACACATGACTCAGAAATTCTACTCCTAAGTATATATATAACAGAAATTAAAATAATGTCTACACAAAAAATAGTACCCAAAAGTTCACAAAAAGTAAACAACACAAATGTCCATCAACTGATGAGTGGATAAACAAAATGTGCAATATGGAATATTATTTGGCAATACAAAGGAACTGATACATAGATGAACCTTGAAAACATTATGCTAAGTGAAAAAAAAGACAAAAGATCACAAATTGTAGGATTCCATAAATCCAGAACAGTCAGGAAATAAGATTCATGGTTGCCCAGGGCTGAGACGGGTTTTGAGGAAGGTAGATGAATGGAAATGGAGAGTGACTGCTAAGGAGAAAGGGGATTTTGCTGGAGGAAAATGTTCTGAATTAGATCTTGGTGACTCTTGTACAATGAGATACAAAAATCAAAAACAAAACATTGAATTTTATTTTATGCTTAAAATAGGTGAACTGAATGAAATCTTAATAAAGCTGCTAAAAAAGTTAACAACTGATTTCCAATTACTTACCGTCTTTAATTCACCTGAAGCAGAATTATGCAAAATGTTAATTCAAACACTTTTGGTTTTACAGAACTATTAGGTTGTTTAAATGTAATTTTGGAACTATGTACTTACAGACACTGTTAGAGAATCTTGTATATCTTTATGACTCACTAGTTGAACATTACCATCTTCATAATAATGAACCTATTAGAAAAAAATTACAGAAATCACACTACAGTAATCATCAGGATTCTCAAGGCTTCAACAAACACACGAATGCAGGTGACTACCAATTTCAGTTCTAACTTAGATTTTCCTGTTTAGCTCCTGACCTTCCAAACTTTTCTTGCCCTTAAGTCGAGTGAGGAACTAGTTAGTAAGTCCTTCACTGACCTGAATGCTGGACATTTTTTTTTACCTCACAGAAATTCTACTGGTATCTAAAATTGATATTTCCAAAACTGAACTCACAATAGTCTCTCCTAAACACTGCTCCTCTTTTATTTCCACCAACCATTTAATCGCTCACATTAAAAAAAAAATCAATTTATTCAATAATCATTAATTACTACCTATGGTCTAGATATACATGCTTTTGAAAAAGACAATCCCTGACTTTCTATTTCAACAAAAGATAAGAAGTATATACATTTGAAATACTCTAGATTCTTTCTGGGAGTTAAAGGACTTCATAAAAGAGGCAACACTGTACCAGGGTTTAGCAAAATGAGTATGACAACAATTAAACCAAGGAAGCTAGGTAACTGAGTTTAAAGAACAGCATACTTTAAGGAGAACTTGGGGGTATGTGTAGTTGGAATGGGTGTGAGGTCAGGAGGGAGAGAAGTAGTTGAAAAAAGAAATACATAATGTGACAAGTCAACTTTGAATCCTGTATTCTAAGCATTTGCTAGACATATAGTCTAGACATATTTATGTCTAGACTAGCTGGTAGGTTAATTTACCACTAAACCTGTCTTAAACCTGTCTTAAAGAGACAAGATGTCCATATTTAAATTTAAAAAAAAAATCACCTTTCTGATGGCAATGCAATGTGAAAACGAATTAGAGGATGGCAAAGGGTCTAACGATTCAAAAAATTAAAGTAACAATTATATGCCAGGGATCATGCAAACTGTTGAATACAATTACGGCCTCAATAAGCTTTGGTTGAAGAAGGGCAGCATTTTCGAAATTGTTAAAATTATCCAGGTGGACAGTTACTGAGGTCTAACTGAAGGAAAGCATAATGCCAGCAACAATGGTTATTATTCATCAAGCCCTTTGTGCCTGGTTCTAGTCTATCATTTTGGTCATATTAACTAATCTACTAAATATCAATCTTTTATTGTTGTTTTTCTTTTTTGTCTGATGAGGAAACAAACAAAGGGAACTTAAATGACTTCTTGATGTCACACAACTAGTAACCAGCAAGTCTGTGAATCAAACTCAGGCACTCTGGTTTCAAAATCTATGCTCTTAAACCTGTATTCTTTAGTTTCTAAGGGACAAGTTACCAAGATATAAAAGACTATATACAAGACTAGAAATGGATAATAGATCAGCAGCATCATCTGATTCGTCTTTATTCCTTTATAGATCTTAGCACAATACCTTTTGTGATAGTTGATCAACAAATGTATTGAGTAAGTAGGTGAATTAATACCAAAAAGATCAGAGAGGATTTTCTTTTAATTTATTTAGCAATATTGTAGCGCCCTCTTATCCATCCACAAGGATACATCCCAATACCCCCACTGGATGGTGAAACTGGACAGTACTGAACCTATATATACTATGTTTTGTCTATACATACATATGTATGATAAAGTTTAATTTATGTTAGGCAGAGTAAGAGATTAACAATAACTAATAATAAAACAGAACAGTATGCTGAAATAAAAGTTATATGAATGTGGTCTCTCTCTTTTTTCTCAGTATCTTATTGGATATAATATTTGTGTTGACTGTGGGTAACAGAAATTGTGGAAAACAAAACCTCATATAAGGGGGATTATTGTACTTCTAGTCAAATACATGGTCTTAGTTATTAAAGTCTCCTAAATTAATAATTGAGCTTAGAGTCAAAGGGGGATGTACACAAAGGTACAATATTAGTTATAAAATTAGTAAGTCCTGAGGATATAATGTATAGCATGGTGACTATAAAAATATAAAAATACATATTTGAAATTTCTATGAGAGTAGATTTTTCATCACAAGGAAAAATAATATATGTGGTGACAGATGTCAAATTTATTGTAATGATCTTTTATAATATATACAAATATTGAATCATCAAATTATACACCTGAAATGCAATGTTTGAAAAAAATGTTTGAGTCAAAGAATTCTAGTTGGTTTAAGAAGTCAATGTAATATAAAATATATTTGAAGATATATAAATATATAATATATACATCTATTATTATATCCATATAAAATACAGCAATACACACATTTTATTAATATTAAACTTCATTTATTCTACCCCCTTCAGAAGAGAGAACAGCACAACTCAAACTCAGATGTTTGGATGAACAAATTGTATGAAGAGCAGACCAAATGGTAGCATCTAATTTTAGTGTTTTCAGAATTTGTCAGCTACCCTTGCAGATTTTTGATGACAAGGAAATGAACTGCAAAGTCAGTTAAAAGATGAAATCAACACTACTTATTTTTTCCCCATTACCCCAAAGCAAAGATCTGGAAAAGAAATGGCTATTGTTACTATGAGCTTATCATCTAGAGATCAGTAAACAAATTTTTATTATTTCATACCTGAATTTTCAAGATGCCAACCACTTGAGTGGTTGAAGGAGTGATTGTAAACTTCCACTCTGACCTCCAACGACCATTCCTTAAAAATAAAAACAGCAGCTGTAAATAAGGTAGGGAAAATAATTTGAATAAATTTTAAGTACCAAATTTAAAATTAATGCTATAGTATTAGTGTGAGGGATGGATACTGGACATTCATTTTTTAATCATAGAACTATGCAAAAGAATGAAAAGGTTAATTAAGTTCAGTTATGAGCTACATTCAATTTAATCATCATAATGGATGCAAACTCAAAATGCTAAAGCTAAGGGTTAAAATACAGTTCAAAACCAAATCATTTAAGCTACTTTTGAGAAAAAATTTAAGCTACTTCAATTGACCCACATATACACTAAATCAGAATAATCTGAAAAATGTTCAGATCATCAGAGACTTTCACAAATACAGTCAATGCAGTTTACTATCCAGGGAATGTAACAAAGTACCAAATAGTTTTTAAAGAATGGCTAGTAAAGACAACATTCTAAAGTAAGCTCTGATATCTGGAAAGAGAAGTTATAAAAAAGTTATAAACGCATAAAAAGTTATGACACATCCCTCTTTCCAATTTAAAAGTTTTCCACATATCAGTCACATCCTCCTCTCACTTCCCAAAGTGATTTCTGCCCTATAAATTAATTCATATTCATGGTAGGAAATTTTGACCTTACAAATAAGCAACAGGTATGAACTCATTTTTGGCTCCCTGTTAATGAATTTTATCCTGTTCTTTCCTACACCCCTTTCGTAACTCCTTTTTTCTTTTGATCACTCTTCCCATGCTAAAAATATATACAGACATGCAAATTTATACCTCTTAGGTTTCCTACATAGAATCAATTTCAAGAACAGTCAAGAGGCCTATTGGATCACTATACTAGCTTGCTTTAATATACTTCATTCATTCTACCCAATTCAGGAGAACAGCACAACTCAAACTCAGAAGATGTTTGGATGAAGAAATTGTATGAAGCTTTGTCCTGGTGGCCAAGTGGGTAAGGTCACTGGATGATGTTCACATATATTCCAAGGACCCAGGCTGGCAGGTTGAGGTGGGGGAAGAGGAGATACAACCAAGATGAACAACTAAACAAAATGTTCGAAAAAACCAAAACAAAACTGGGTTTCTTTTACTATTCCTGCAGTCTTTATAATTTATAAGCCCAACATTTGAAAAGTACTATTAGTACAACAATGTACATGTTCTAAAAACTGGAAAAGAATCTTAATTTTGAGTGACCCAAAATTATCCACAGAAGCTTGGTTGGAAAAGGAACCTATTTTTTATTCTAAAAGAAGTTTAGTTCCTTTATTTTAGTTATTAGTATCAAGCCCTAATGAGTTCTAAGTATACACATTACTGATTATGATAATATGCATATCACTACTGATGGTGAAAAGAAATAAAGAAATTCCAAATCAGTAATGGTACCAATTTGAGATTATTTCAAAAGACCCTCCCAAAGGCATTACTATACAGTAACAGTAAATGATGCTTAGCAATAGCTTCCTTTCATCAATGGAGTGCAGTCAAAATGACCTATTCTTTAATTATACTCTTCTATTAAGACTGTTATGAAAAATATGTAATGATTCAACAAACATTAATGAAATCCTCAATATTACTTGATATTAGGGAAAGAGTAGACACCAAGAAGAGAAAGCCAAGTAAAATCTAAAAATTGGCTACAACTAGTATCTTCTGATTTTTATTCTAGCTTTCCTTTAGGTGAATTGCTGTGTATTTCTTTGTACCAAAATACTTAGATTTTACTGTGATTATTGTGACATGCAATGTCTGGCTCTTTAGAGTATCATACAACATTTGAAATCATTTTAAACTTCAATGTTATAATGTTCATAGTGGTAGTTTTGAAAAAAAAATTCAGATACGTAAAGTGAAATAGAATAGAAAACTCAAGGACAAACATCTTCAATATATATATGTTAGACCTCAAATATATTGTATTTCTGAACACTAATTAGCAAATTTACTATAATATCTCCAATATACTCTAAAGCAAAACTTAGTATCAAGAATTTTCCTTTAATAATAATTCAATCTCAGCAAGACTGATTTTATTACACATACCTAGCACAAATAGATAAATTCATAGTGATTTTTGTCAAGATATATTTTCTTTAGGATACTTGTAGTTAATGTTAAATGTTTTTAGGCCTAAGAGAAACTGCATTCATATTAAGTCCACAAAAGTAACTTTGTGCACCAGACTCTTTAGGGAATGATAGATTGACATTAAGGCATACATTTATGCATAGAATTGATTTTCCTTCAGTAATAATGGCTCTATTTGCATTCCTCCAAACACTTTTGGTAAACTTTGTAAACTTGAATTTATTTCTGAGAAGGAGTAACTTTAGATCATGGACCAATCTGGTATACAGATGATTACTGATACCTGTTACTTTACCTTTAATACTACCACCAATTAACTTGTTTAACAAGTTAAAGATGACTATACTTAACAGGTACATGTTAGACTATACTTACTCTGATAGCATTAGCACATTTTAACATAAAGGGGGATAAAGACTAAGATTTTATTCAGTTCTGAATTTGTAAAGTCTAGGAGAACCTCAACATTTTATAGCAGAGACCTCTCTTTGACCAAGAACAAAAAGCCCAACAACTTGTCAAAAGTCCAAGACTCATAGGAAAAGTCAGTGCTTTCAGGGGCTAAACTTTAATAAGGAATAAGGAAATTGTTTGTACACAAAAACTATAGGTCATGATTATAATTTGTCTCACTATATAAAACATGGTATTATTTCTTTACACTGGCCAACTAAGCAAAAAGCAATTCACATAAAAACCCCTACTTCAGAGCCCCGAAAGTTCACAAAGTTCTTCGTGTATAACTATCTATCCTCCTCCCCCTGTAAGTTTCATTCAGGAACAACCCCCTCTCAGAATGAGCATATGGGGCTGCCAACTGGTCTGTTCACAGGCACACATGTTCCCTTAGGATGCTGCTTGCTAGTCTCTAAAAACATTCTACATTCGCCCACACTCTTCACTAAATGTTAAGAGGATTTGCTGCTACCTTGACATGAGTAGGCCAATTGTGGAGTAGAGAGTTTTCTTATAGCAACAGGTTGAAATTTTATATTATATTTAGATTGCTTGGTCAATCATATAGAAACAACGTACAGTCCATGAACATACAGACAATGTATTGTCTAATCAATAAAGTAAGAACTACAAAGAATATAAAAAATGTCAAAATTCACCAATACTCAACATTTTAACTTACCAAAAGTTTTTTGCTTGGAACTGATGGCTTTCTATGCATGCAATAATAGTTTGCTGTCCATCTATTTTTTTACCATATACCTATTTGACAAAGAAAACAAACACAAAAGTGAATTTAGGGCCACAGAATACCCAACTTTAAATATCTATAAAATACTGAAAATTGTATATAGCACTTCGGCAGGAATAGAGAATACAAAGTGACTCATCATTCCAATATTGTAGTTAGAAAAAGTGCTCAAATATAAACATCTAATCACAGAATATCAGATCACAAGAGATCAATTAATAAAGTATAATTTACTCAGTTAAGCTAATTGTACTCATATTGCATTCATAAACATCCTAGATATATCATAATCTTCATTTTAAACACGGGCACTGAAAAAATGTGGACAATTTATTTTAAACATATAGATACCAATCTGGCTGTTTCCAAGTAAATAGAAACTAGACCTAGATAGTGATTACAATCTTAATTTGCTTCATAAGAGATTGTTGTTTCTCTAATCATTTAAAAAAGTATCAGGATAGACATAAGAAAGTGAATTTACTTATAACTGAGATTGGTTAAGAGAATAATGTCTGTGATGGTATGACCTTATTTCACCTCTTGTTTACTTCTTTAAAAGTAATAATTTTGCCTTTCAATTTGCAAGGAGCTTATTCTAGCCACCTTATTCCTACTGAGTTAATCTTATAAAATAATACTAATCAATAAAGTTAAAATTCAAAGAATTGGAGGTATTTTAAGATTATGTAGCCATTTCTGACCTAAGTGGAAACTTCTGAGAACAAAATGGGTGCTATTGATAACATTAATAATTATGTCAGGACAGCAATAAAACCAGGATGTACGGTCACAGTGCCATATAGAACCATGTTCAGAAACTTGGACTCTGTACTTTAAGTGCAGTGGGAAATCTTGAAAGGATTTGAAGCAGACAGTTTTCATGATCTGATTTGCATCTCAAAAAAATCACTCTAGTTATGAAAAAGTTCATAAAAGCAAAATCAAACTGAGTGGACTCAAGTCTATCTGGGTACAAATAAACTTATGAAAGAAAAAAAAAGCACTCCTATTGCCTACCATATTTCATCCCGAAAATACAAAAATACATTAAACCCCTAAAAGAATCACATACAGAAGAAACTATTGTACAACACACAAGGAAATTATTCCACTTCAAAATAATTTTGTTTTATTTGTTTTAAGATTTCCTAACTTAAGGAAGTTTAATTAAAACTTACTGGGAGATAAATCATGAACATGAGATTAAAGGAGCTCATCATACCCTTTTCCTTTAATAACTGAGTGTTATTGAGAATTATATAACATAAGGATTACATTTTTGGCTCCATATTTACTACTTGGTTTCCTGAAAAAAAAATCCTCAGAAATACTAATTTTAAGTAAAAAAAAAAAAAGTGACAAGTTATCAAATGTCAGTTCTGTAAAATAATGTAAATTTCAGCAAATCAGAAAAATACTTATCACATTTAAAGAAGCAAAAGAAAAAAACAGCCCAGTAATGACTTACAGTGCAGACCCCATTTGGATAATGCTCTTTTACATAAGCCCGCAGAGCAGTTTCTACTGAAGTTCTCCATGATTCAACTGCATTTTCTGCTTCATATGGTCTTGCATCAGTTGCTTCCTTTCTTAAGTGATCGAATTTGAAACAGATTCTGTTTTTTGGATCCAAAAACTTTCCATTTCCCAAGTCGCCATGTTCTGTTATCAATACCTTCATTAATCATGCAATGAATTTTGAAAAAATATTTTAAACAATATTTAAGTACTGGTACATAGTAATATAAATAAATTCACTTCTTTCCCTATAATTCTACTCTAAGCAACTGGTTTAACTATATGGCACACTATAATACTTCAACTGATTAAACTATTAAAATAATGAGGCTACCGTCCTTCAGCTCATATCAGTGGATCTGATCCTCAAATATAACTTCCAACTACTGCTGAAAAAAAAAAAAATCTAATATACTGCTGGAGCCAGTTTGCATTTTTAAAATTATGAACAATTTACTATTTCAGTTATTAGACTCCAGGTTCTCAAAGCTAAGAAAATTACAATAATCTTCAACCAGGGTCATTACAAAAATGGCTTTTACCAAGAAAGAATCCTCTTTAGTGTGTCCTACATTGTCCCTGTGTCCACAAGCTCATCTAATCTGCTGTGAAGTGGCTGTTTCTTGTTTTTAAAAGTTAATCATTGACAGTTATTTTCAACTGACTTCCAAATTAAAAAAAAATCAATTTGTCCATTCTTGTACTCTGAAATCATACTTGCATAAATTGAGCAGCTTATGCTTTATTTTATTTTTTTAAAAATCCCTCCTTTTTTTTCCCTGGCAACTCTTCCAAGCTTTGACTTCTTACCTATGTCATGCCCTTCCCATCCCTCTGCTCTATCTCTGCAAACACAGGATGTATCTTTCTGAATTTTTTCAACCAATAATTTAACTCAGTAAATACATATGTACTATGTATAATATACACATACAGATATGTTGTTTTTGTTGCTTTCCAAGAATGAAATGAAGATGGACGCATGCACTTTTTGACATAAATACCTTATGGAAATCCCTCAAAGTCAATTTTGTTATGTTACTCTGCCATTACACTACTGATGGACCATCTCTTTATTTCCAAGCTGTTTTCTTTTGGAGGGGAGGCATGGGACATTAAAAATGCTGAAGTAACTGTTAAATATATTTTAACATACTGATGTTTTTATTTTCATTGGCTGCTTCTATTTCTTTTGGATAGAGTGTCAGTAATGGGGATAATAGGTAAAGGTTTTATACGTTTTAATATATAATAATATATATCACATAACATATAATATAATAATTATATTCTAGTAAGCTATCATATTACTTTAGAAAAGTATATGTTAATATTCTTCGTCACTGGTGGTGGGGCCCACTGGACAATGGTGAAGAACTCTTGGTGATTTGGTGGAGCATAGTGTGCTGGCATATATCTGAGGAATGGAGAAACTGTACATATGAGTTTAATTTGCATTATACATCTGAGTTTAATTTGTAAAACAGTCACCACAATAAAATACTAAAAAATTTTTTTCATCAGGTTTATCTTTTTAATTAATCGAGAAGAGTTCTTTGTTTAAAGTATGATTCTACTGTAAAAATAATTATGCAGCAAAATGTCTACCTTGCCATGTAGAGTTTGTAAGTTCCCAGTCTTATTTAGATGGTTTCTCTGCCCTCACATGGTACATGTAGATTCCATTCTCCTAAAACTTTAGTCATCTACCAAGTTTTTAACCCACCTGAAATTTATTTCCGTATATTATATGAGATAGAGGTCCAACTTAACTTTTGTCTTGATGGAACCAACGGAGTTAGTACATTTTATTATAACCTTGTCAGGTATAAAAATTTTCATATATTTAGGGCTAACTTCTGGTTCTACATGATGCTCTGATGATTTCTTTGTCTATTCTACACAATACCAATCTGATTTGATTTTATATTGATTATAAAACATCTTTTGTTATCTAGTAAGGTAATTCCCTCTATCTTATTGTTTTTCTAAGCAAGTATTTTTTTCACCTAAACTTTGAAAATTTTGACCAAGTGAAAAAACGATCAGAATGCTAATCAAATTTTATCATTTATGATACTTTTAAAATAATTTAATTTTTATCTAAAAGTAGAATGCAGTATGCTTTTCTATTTTCAGATCCAATTTTATGTGTTTCAAGAAGACAAATATAATTTCTTTCACAAGTTATGCTTATTGAAGTTATTTCTGGGTAATGTACAGTTTCACCACTTTTTAAAATGGAACTCTTCCCCCACAATCATGTCTAGTTTAAAGTAGTTACATGCTGGATTAGAGGAAAGCTAATTAGTTTTGTATACTTACCTTAAATCAAGTCATCTCAGGAAATTCTTTTTAGCAATTTTTTTTGTTTTGGTTGGGAGGCTAATTCTAGTTTCTTAGTATTTCTACATATATAAACCATGTTATCAGTTTTCCTTTCACAGCTTTAAAAGTTCTCATTCTCTTGTCCAATTTGCTAGACTTGCATTTATGATAAACAATGGTGATAAGACCCTGACTAATTTTAAACTAAAATGGTGCTAGTGTTTGTAATTTATAATATTGACTAGTTCTTTTGGTTAAAAAGTCTATTATATTTAAGATACTTTCTTCTATCCCTATATTACTAGGTATTTTTATTTTTTAATGAGGACAAGCTGCTGAAATCTTCAAATCCTTTTTCACTGCCTATTGCTATATCTTAAGGGTTTTTTATTGTTTTGTTGGTCAACAGATAAAATCAACATATTGCCTTACACAGAATAACTTTTTATATTTCTGTAATAAATTCTAGTTAGTCTTGATGTATTATTCTTTTGCCATATTTCTGGATTCTATTTACTAGCATTTACTTAGTTTTAAAATCTATAGTCACGTGATATTACTGTAGTATGCTTTCTTTTGTTTTATCTTTATTAGGTTTAAGTATTAAAATTACGCTACAGCATTGTTTACAATAATTTTTAAAAAATCAAGCATCAAAATCTTCTGAAATAAAGTTTAAAAGAGTAACGAAATTCTATATTTCCTTATCTATGTATATTTAAATACATGCACGTATATATGTAAAATTATGCTTTCCCATCAGTACCAAGTCATATTATCTAGTCTCACTTTTCCCCTTTAACTATAAGACTACATATTACATAACAATGCCAACTGCAAGCTTTGATATCATTAGCCACTAAGAAGTAATTGTTATCACGTTTAATATACCTACCAATTCTTGTTTTACATAAACTATGCTCTATGTAGGCATGATACTAATATAATCACTAATTAGCAATTCTTAATAAAAAAAAAAGAAAGAAAGAAAAAAAGGGATGCCAGTGACCTTTTGTGGCTTTTCTTAGCAATTTTAACTTGCATTTTGGAAAGATTTAATAATTACTAAATGCTAAGTTACTCACATGAAGAACTGTAGAATTCCAGAGCAACCAAATTATGATATAAATCTTACTAATATACATTCTAGATTTTGGATTAATATAGGATTGTTTTTTTCCTATAAAAAACAAGAAAGTAAGTTTAAAGCAATTATTTTCTTAGAAGAATTACATTAGAATAGTTCTAAAAGGAACTTTCTGCTAATAGCACTATTGAGCTAACAAAAGAAACTAAATTTTTCATTATTTTGCCCATAAGTGGCTCTATTAAAATGAAAAACTTTTTCATTTTTAAATATACAACTTCACATTTCTTGCAGGATACATTAACCATAGATGAAACAAAGACTAGCCAGATCTTGAGTTTATATGAAACATACCTGATCTTCATAACCTTCAATTTTCACTGGAGTAAACTGGTCCAAGTTGTACTGTGCAAATGCACTAAAAAAGAAAAAGGCCAATTCCTTATACTTATATATTTAATATTTTAAAAAAGTTACAGTCAAAAATTGAACTATTGATACAAGTCTCCTGCATTGCATATGGTGAGATAAATAAAATTATAATACTGAGATTGCAAAAAAAATTAAGTCAGTAAATAGTTATTTTATCAAAACCCTGAAAATAAAGGTTATCTATCAAATACATATTCAATTATTCAAGTATATAATTAGTATATAAATATCAGGAAACAGATGAGCTTCTGTGATAGATACAAAGAATAATCAGATAGACCTTATGATCACAGGGCTTACGGTTATAGGAGAAATTATAAGCAAAACCATAACTAAGTAGAAAGTATAACAGAAGAATAACGATGGAGAACATATTTAAAAAAAAATTACATTCCAATGAGGCAACATTAAGAAGAGAAGAGAATTAGGCATGATTCCATAATGGATATGAAACTGAGAAAAGGCTTGAAAACATAGGTAGGTTCTTTGGTCTTGTAAAAATTGAGGAAATTAAAAGAAAAAGTGTTTCAATTAGAGACCAGGATAAATAAATGCATGAAAAGACAGGCTAATATTTACAGAAAGCACCAAGTTCAATGTCTGACACATAGTAGACATTCAATTACATTTACTGAATTCAACTGAAAAGTCCCGAGTAAATACTTCATATGTGATACAAAACAGAATCACAGAAGCTTTTTGAGAAAGGAGAACCTAGAACTACTTCTAAATAAGATTAACTTGGCAGCATTATGTATGATGAATGGGGCAGCGGTTCATCCAGAATCAAAAAGAAGTTATGCTATCAAGTATGCTAAAACTGAGAATCTGGGAGAGGGAGGACTGAAAAAAAAAGGCTGAGAATCTGAATAACATTGTGACAAGATGGATTTGAGAAGAAAGACTATTCTCATTTGAGGAAATGATGATATATTACCAAATAATTACATATTTGTAGGAAAAATTCTCAAAGTACAAAGTTATCTAAAGACATATAAAGATCATACTATACTGTATTAAATCCACAGTCTGGAGGATTTCTCCCACTTAACAGAAAAGATAGTAAGAATCTTAAAACTTAGGAATACATCTTTCAATGTAATATACTTAGAAAATTACTCTGGGTGGCAAGATGTCTACCGAATTTTCAGGCATTTGTCACTGAGTCTTCTTTACAAAAGAATATTGGTTGAGCAAAGCATTACTGATGAGTTAATAGGAGATTAATAAGTATCAAAACAGCAATGTAAAATCAAATTACTAGCTGTCAAGTTTCTGACACTGAATGTTCAAAAATAGATGGGTAAGTACAGAAGTATATGCAGAAAAAGGGAAAGAGATAGGTATTCACTTCTGATTTTCTTAATTTATTAAAAACTAGTTTTCTTAGAAAAAAACAACATAACCTGGCAGTTACAAACCGTTAGTCTCAAGTGATGTTTGATATTAAAAAAAAAAAGTATTCTAAACCACTTAGGTTTTCATTTTCTAGTAAAAGCCATACTTAAGTAGTAATTTGATATCAGGCATTAATATCAAACTTCATCCATCTATAACTAGGGAGTGGGGAAAGAACAGAAAATCTGAGAAAACACTGAATACGAAATATATATATAAGTTGTATCTTAAATGCTTAAAACAAGTTTAAATAGGTGACAATTGCATAGTGTAATAAGGAAAGGTATTCATTAATCTAGAAGTCAAAATATGTTTTGTTCTAAGTCTGTCATTAGCTGATATGGCCCCACTTACATCAACTATATAAGGATGGATTTGCACTAGATGACTTCCACTCAGATCAGAAAACATCATCTACTCATCCTCACTCACCGCCCATGCAAATATTTAGTTGTTAAGCACTCAACTAGAAACCACGAAAACAATGATTTCTCTGCCCTAGTAAAGATCCGTAATCCAATCGCTCTCCCCCACCCCGCCACCAAAAAGGGAAAGGTACAGGCAGAAATGAAGGCAAGCAGCCAGGTAGGCTGGAAGAGAGAGGAGGAAGAAGCATCTTTATTTTTCATATGGTTGTTCACATCACACTGTTTACCTCAGGCCCGGGACCCAGAAAGATGTAGTTTTCTCCTTCAGAGGCAACTGACCTAACCAATGCTCCACCAGGGCGTGCCTAATCATTCATTTTTGAGTCATCTGTTCCTGCATTTAACTTACAGGTCCTATACTATTAATCCTTCATTAATCATTTTATACTTTTAACCAGATGAGTCCCTCAGTTTAGCCACATCATTTCTAATTTCAATTAAAATACTGTTTACCATTTAAACCGAATTTAAAATCACCTCTAAACAGAAATAAAACATTTCTTTCTTTGGGCTCCAAAGGCCTTTGATTTGCCTCTATTATAGTAATATTTTTATTTTACTTGGACTGATATTTAACATTTCTGTTAAATGTTGGAAAGTCACTAAGAAGTTCATTTATCTCATCATCATGGTGAAGCTTGGTATTCATACTTCTAATGAATAAAAGACTATTTTTAAATATTTCAAAGTGTTCTAAACTTGAGAGTATGAATTCTTCAGTATGTCTTATTTCACTATGAAACATATGAAATTGGTGCCCTTTAGTAAAGATGTTGTCCTATTAGAACCAGTCTTAAGAGTAAGAGTCTTGCTTTCCTCTTGTAAAAGATAAGGGGAAAAAGATTAAAAATGAAAGAGGAAAAGGTGGGGATAAGGAGGTGAGTAAACACAAACATGTGAGGGAAAAGATGTACATATATAAAATAAATTCCACATAAAAATCTAACAAGGAGAAATAGGACTATGGTTATATTGTTACTTCAGTGAAACAACTACTAGGACACATTCTAAATATTTTTACAATGTTTTCCAAGCTTTATGTTAAGTAGTTTTGGGATAGCCTTAATGATAGGTGATAAATTATCTTTTGAAAGAGAATACAACTTTGGAGAAGTGTATTAGGATAAAAAGTAGCTGACTGAATGAGTATACAATAATACTTGTAAGGCACTTAACAATCTGTTTAATCATCATTTTAAATTTAGGTTAGCCTAAAATGTGAGTACCAAAACTGTACTTGGGAGATAGGAGTGGGAAAAAATCAATTATTTCTCTAAAACTCTAAAATAGCTGTGGTAAGCCATGACTGTGGTCATAGGTTCCCAGATGATACATTAGAATTGAGAATTCCCCAGTTCTTTGAATCACTCAGAAATCTAGTAAACATTTATTATGTAACTATGTGTCAGGTACTATGTTAGGTATTCATGGTTGAATGAAATAAAGTACCAACCCTCAGAGATCTCAAGATCTATTATGGTCAAACATATAATGAAGTAAAATCTGCATAAAAATTAATGTAATCACAATTTCAAAAGTAAAAATTTCTAAATAATTTTATTCAACTTTGCAAAGGTTAAAATATAGTACTGAGTATATAAACTACTGCCAAACACACAATTTCATGTTGTAAATATTTCTCTGTGATAAAAAATATTTCTCTTCTAGTCTAGTGTAATATGTCATTGTGTATAATTGAGCTTGATGTGCAAATATCTATTTCATTACTTAAGATCAGTTTTAAAACATTTTCCCCTATGTCACTTTAGTTATGTTAATATGACATAATATGATAAAATATAACTAATATACTTACTGGGCTGCTCCTTCCCTGAGAAGATTATCATTGTTAAGCAATAACCGAACATCTGCAAAACAAATATTAAGTTTTCGATATTACTAATTTTCTCTTTGAAATTTCTATGTAATAAATGTAAGTTATTTTGATCCTTTTGTCTCCTAAAGCAAGCAAAATTAAAATGTCACTGGTCTCCAAAATAACCACATACTCTATGGTATTAATAACAATCTAAAAAAGATTTTGGAAAGGAAATAGGAGAGGGGATGAAATAGAATTAAAGGTTATTTTATACGCTAACAGTCAATGCAAGCAGACTGTAATGTATCTCTAAAGAACTAAAGTGGAGATAAGCTACACCAAAAAGATAGTGTGATATGATCTGCAGAAGACTTACACTATATTTAATTTGACAATACTGAGTTTCCAATGAATTTGCTCTACAGAAAAAGTGATTAAAATAAAAACCAGCTCATGAACAGAGTATAGTGTTTCTGTCCTCAGACAGCTCATGATCAAGCAACAGATGAATGTATTTCGGGCAATATGGGTAAATGTTTTATTTGATGCAGTAATCTCGTTTTGGTTACTGATTCTTAAATCTGTCCTAATTTCAGATTCCATTTATTATGTAGACATTTATCTATTAACCATTAAAACATGACTTTAAAAATGACATTTTCATTGGAAAATACAGGTAATTTGTAAAATATAAAGGGAAAAAGGACACAAAATTTCATCAACAAAAAAACTGTAATTTAGTCTTGGTGTATTTTATTTCACTATTTGTCCCATACACTTGGCTATTTTACAGGATTGTTATCATACATACATAAAACAATGTCGCCTAATTTTTCTCATTAAATTAACACAAATAACCTAAGTGTCTCCCATTAGGAAACTAAGTAAATATAGATTATGTAGTTTTTATAAACTATAAAATTGGGCAGTCATTAAAAATGATGTAGATATGTTTTTGTCAACATGGAAACACATTCATAATACAATAATCAAGAATGGAAAAATTCAGCATGTATAGTATTATATTTATGTAATATTGTTATATGTGTGGTGGCTGAAATGAGAGACAATGGAATTATTTCATTCAAATGGGAATCTAAAGGGTAGAAATATGTATGATTTTAGGTTATTTTTGTACTCTGAAAAATTAAGAAATAACTACAAATCTTTTTACAAAAACAACAAAACCATTCCAAAAGAAAAAAAAATTGCCCTCTCACATACCTCTTTTTCAGTAATAGGTCTGAGTTAAAAAAAACAATCTACTTTGCTACTCACTAAAATAACACCAACTTCTAAATCAATAGATTTTAAACAATGGAAGCTTTTGGCAAAAAAATACAGACATTTACAAACTGTAGTTATTCCTGTTCCACAAAGAAATTCTATTTGGTAAATATGGTTCTTTAACATTTTAAACAATTATTAATGTAAGTATTATAAGGTAATATATCTTCCTCAGTTTCTAATGGAAACATAATTTAAAGGCAGAATCCATTTGATCCAGCATTTTACTCTGGAGGAAAAAAAATCCATGCTTTTTATCATAATGAGTACAGTGGGATGGGAGAGAGGACAGAAAAAAAGAGAATCTGAATAAATAAAACGCTACTATTACAGAAGGGATTAGACTATGGTTCAATGAAAGGCTACACATCAAAAACAATTAAGGTTGTCAATGGGAGGCTTAAAAAACAAAAAGTATAGATTTCACAGCTCTGCTCCAGACTTACAAATCATTTGCTGAGAATAAAGATCAGAAATCCATATTTCAGTGATTCTAAGATAGCCAGTCTAGGAAACAGCATTTGAAAACAACTGAACTGACAAGATTTTTTGATTTTGCAATTCTAAAATTTTGTTATTTTCTTAGAATCATTCAGATGTCAATGTTACCAAGAAAAATAGTAATGAAATAAAATTCATGAGATTTCCCTCTTGAATACTAAATTTCCTTTTGACTCTATATACTCCATTAAAATTTACTGTATATAATATCTTATATTCTATTTCTTTTCCACAGCTCACTTTCTACCCTGGCCTGCAGAATGGTTGATTCTAAATGTTCAAACTTATTGCCCCTTATCAAAGAACATGTCAACTCAATGTAAATTTCAAACGAGACTTAGAAAAGCACTTTCAAGGACTCATACATTATTTTAGGATCTTTCAGAATAAGAATTTTGTGGAGCATTTAATTCAGGGTAAGAATAGTAAGCAGAAAATTTCGAAATATAATTGATTCTGTGCTCTGTGAATTGTATAGGAGTTTGGGGGCTACTGACTTTAGTTAGTACAGATTCACCATTATCAATTTAAAGTGCATGACAACTTCTGAACCTTAAGAGGAGAGATAGTATATGCTTTAACCCTCCAACTGCCAAATGTATTAATGCATATTTAGGTTATAGGGGTGAACATTAAAACATAAGTAAACCCTAGGGGAAGCGGAAATACTTATGAATTCAGCAAAGCTTCCACATTCACTACTTCAGATTTTTATAGTTCTCTTCAAAGGCAGAATTATTTTAAAAAATTCCAGATTTTCATAATGCAGACTTGAATTCTTCCTCTTCAGTATAGATAGGCTCAATGGTTAAATTTACCTATTTTTTTCTGAGGTGAAATTCTATCATACACAATAAACAAAAACGAGTGATTAAAAACAACTTAAATAATTTATTATGAAGTAGACTTCATTGCTTAAAAAACAAAATCGAAGAGCCCTATGTAAATTAAGTTTTAAGAATGGTGAAGATAAAATATATATGAAGTAGAAATAACACATCTAAAGTATTTGTAGTAGTTTATTCTTATAACTGCTTAAGATAATTTTATAAAAAGATGACTACTGGGCACTTTCCTAGCAATTGTTACAACCAAGTTATTCTTAACAATAAAAGGAAACTACTGCTAGGTTTTACAGTATCCAGGAGACAGTTGAACAGTTAAAAATTCTGGTCTATGGGTGAATAACAATAAAAATGTTTACTGAGGTTTAAAAATAGAAATACTAAAAACTAATTTACAAAATAAAATGTAAATAACAAATTATATTTATATATACCTATATCTTCTAAGCACTGTGAAATATTTTCCCCTCCTTTTTAGCTGTTCATATTAATCCAGTAGGTTTTTCTTTAAAAGAAATGTATTTCAGAATTTGAAAACAATTGTTAAACATTTCCTTTCTTTTTTAAATGATTCAAATGTTATTCTTTTAAGAGTCAAATTGCTCAGATTATTACATATTTCATATACATTATATTCTAGCCATGAAAAAATAGATTGATAAAGTTTTTCATTATGATTCAGAAAACACAAATTTTTCTACATACTCCCCCGTAAGCTTATTTTAATTATATAACTTATTCTTTAAAAACAGGAGTGTTTGATATATCCAGCATTATGAATTAAACACTCACCATTAAACACCTCATTAAATTCCCCAGGTGGGGCATGAATGATGAATTTTGCTGCTATTCGCACCTGAAAGAGAAATGAAGATATACATATTCCATAGCATAACATAAGCCTCTGCTAAAATTATACTATTTCAAAGTCTACTGACATGGTTTAAGATTCCGAAGACAGTGATACTTCACTTAAAGCATTCAAGGATTAAAACCTGCTTAGAGACAAACATTTTCTTGTAAGAAAATAATTCTTTTAAACGAAAATAAAAAAAATACAATCAAGAAAATCTGTATGTATAAAAAAATAAGATTCATTTAGGTATAATAACAGAAAGAAAATGTAGAAAAAGAAATATCTAAGTTCAAAATGTTTAACATGAAACCTGACTAGATGTTAGAAAGTTTTAGTTCACAGGTTAAGTGAGATAAAATATCAAAAGGCATACTGAGACAGGCATATTTTAAGTGAATAAGGGCTACTATTGACAGAGATTAATCACTAATGAAAACCTATCTGAGAGAGATTAAATGGCATGAGCCAGTATTTTAATTTAGTGAAGGAGTCTTGAGTGTAATTTTTCCAACTTATGTATCTTAAAAGTACAGTCCTTGAACAAGTAGCAGCAGCAATCTTGTCAAAAACTTTCATTAATGGGTCCTTCCCCGGCCATCTACTAGACTCTTTGGAGATGAGGCCCAGGAAACACTAAACAAATTTTCCAGGTTATATTTTTATGCATATTCAAGTATTCACTGAATTAAGAGGCCATCCTTAGCAAAACATATTCCCACTTTACTAGCACCAGCACCACTCTGATGTGGCAATGAAAATAATGGGGAAGAGCCCCGCTTCTGTGGCTTAGGCACAGGCTACGAAAGCTGTGGACCCAGGTTCAAGACAATGATGGGAAAAAAAGAGAAAAGTTATATACGTCTGTGTATGTATTTATGTGTGTGTGCCTAAATATCTAAGTACATACATCTGGTCATAAAAATATCACCAAACTTCTAAATAAAAATCCCAAACTCTCCTAATATTAAGCAATAACTTGTATTCATTCATTTCCTAACAATTCATTCCAATTCAGCACCACAGGTGAGAACCATTGCTGGACAGGAAGTCCTTCCATTACAGGGCATGTACACACATACACACTCACGCCTCTGACAATGAGACAATTTAGAAATGCTAATCAACCTAACACACGTGTTTTTAGCTGGAGAACCTGGAGAAAACCCACACAGACATGAGAACAAGTAATTCACACAGTGGTCCCAACTGGGAATCATTTTTTCCTCTCATCAATGTTCAAAAAAAACAACATTGAATGAATAATGACATTTTGAGCATCTGCTGCATATATGGCTAGAATGAAGATGTTCCTAGTAAGAGGCCACAAGTGTGACAAGACCTTAAAAAGTTTAGGAAAATGTCAATTTAAAATAAACGGAGATGTGTCCTGGTAGCCAAGTGGATAAGACCACTGGATGTGTCCACATAGACATACATCCCAAGGATTCAGGTTCAAGACTTGCGGGGGGGGTGGGGAGGGAGGAACACACACACACCCAAAATGAATTAAATGAAATAAAGTGCTTCTTTCTCTCTTCCTGCCTGCCTGTCTCTGTTCATCTTCATTCCGCCTGTAAGACAAAACACCACCATCACTAACAACCAAAAAATAGGGAGGGGACGTGACTTTGTAATTTGAACACTAAAATGTATGAAGCAAAATGTTTGATTGCCGTCGGATACCTCTGACAGACAGCAATGATAAAGGTAACAAAACTGAGATTTAAATCAGCATTTACCATGTACTTCTTACATGGATTATGCCATTCGCTCTTCAGTGAGGTAGCTATTATTGTATTTATACATTTCTTAGAGGAACTAAGTGAAGCAGAAGAGCCTAAGTAACTGTCAGTCTGATTCCTGAATGTACACTTTTATTCACTACATTGATGCCTTTCAAATTTAAAACAGTATTTGCAGTTCACTTATAGGTGGAATGTGAATAGACAAAACAAAGGAACAGATGAAACATAACCAACCCTGAAACATTTGCAACAGAACTGAGGTTACCAAAAGGGAGGTGGGGGGGCAGGGACACATGGTGGTGGAGCCCACTGGACAATGGGGAAGAACACTTGGTGATGTGGTGGAGGGCATGGTGCGTTAAAATATATCTAAGAAACAGGGAATCTATACACAGGAAATTACTTTAATGTGTAGAATAATTCTACAATAAAAAATAAATTAAAAAAACCCCAAAAACAGTATTGATAAAGTCCTCCCACCAAAAGGTAAAATAATGTAGCCACCAAAAAACTCCCTCAATAAACGTTTTTTATATTTAAGATGATATAATACTAACAATTTAAGTGAAACAAATTCCTTTAAAGACACAAAAAACAGTTCAAGAGGAAACCACTTCTTCAAGAAATAAAAAACTCAAGTAATCCTAATTTCAAGAAAGAAATTGACTTTGTAGTTAAAAGTCTTCCACAAATAAAACTTTTCTTAGCCCAATGGTTAAGTTCAAACATTTTAGGAAGAAATAAAAAACAAATTTTCCACAAAACAGAGGTGAATATCTTTTTTACTCATTTTAGGAGAACACTATCCCCAAACCAGATTACAGGATTACAAGAGCCACAACTCACAGACCCAAATCTCTCATGAACACACATGCAAAAATCCTCAATATTGGCAAATTGAATTCTATAGAAAGAGTAACATATCATGATCAGGTGTGGTTTATCCTGGAAATGAAGGACTATTTCTCTATTTGAAAATTAATGACAGCAACTTACAATACTAACTTACTAAAGATGAAAACCATATTATCAACTCAATAGATAAAGAAAAGTGATTTATAATATCCAATATCTAATCACGATAAACACTCATAGCACCTAGGAGTCTGTTATAATCTCTCTAATCTAATAAAGGGCATTTATCTCACGCGCTCTGGCTGAGCAGTGTTTAGGTCTGTGGCCTCCAGTCGGTACAGTCTATACACATTCCAAGGACTGGGGCTCATGTCCCACTATAAATAATTAAAGATAAACACAATGCTTCAAAATGCTTCTTCTTCCTGTCTCTTTGCCTGCTTACTTACTCATTCATTCTTGCTTGCACCTTTCTTTAAAAAAAAAAAAAGGTGCCTATATACAAAAATGTCTATAGTTAACATAATTCTTAAAGGTCAAAGGCTGAATTCTTTTCTTCTAAAATCAGTAACTAGAATAAGAATGCCTGTCCTCATCATTCCTATTCAACACCATACTTGCAGTATAAAGTAAGAAAAATAAGTGAAAGGTATTTAAAAATAAAATAAATTACATTCTATTGGTAGGCAACATGAGTTACAATAAAAAATTCCAAGGAATCCTAAAAGAACAACAAACCAACAACCTCTAAAAAAAACAATTAACTATAACAAAATATGTATAGGACTAACAAGCTGAAAATTACACAAATTACCACGAAAGAAATTACGAAGCTAAACAAATGGAGATAACTATGTTCATGAATTGGAGGACTCAATACTGTGAAGATAAAAATATTCCCCAACTATCCCATAGATTTACTAAAGGCCTAATCAAAATCCAAGCAAGAGTTTGTGGATACACATCAACAAGCTGATTCTAACACCACGTTTTCTATATTTGAAGAATGCAATGAATGTAGATTGTTTTGGCCATATATTAACATGGTCCCTCCCCAAATGCAAGCCAAGATTAAAAAAAAAAAAAAAATCACTCTGATGCTCAAAAGATACACTCCCCCTGGGCCCCACAACACACATTATATTTAAAATGAGGTTTGGGGGTTAGGAAATAACTTAGTTATTAAGATACTGTGACATTGATGAAGAGATAGACAATCACTGGAGCAGAACTGAGAGTCCAAAAGCACACTCATGTATATAGCCCAATGACTCTTGACAGATGCAAAGGCAAGTCAATGAAAAAAGGATATCTTTTCAACAAATGATATTGGAGCAATTAGTTACCTATAAGCAAAAAGATGAACATCAAGCAAAATCTTACTCACCTCATAAAGAATTAACTCAAAATGTATCATATCTCTAAATGTAAAACACAGCACTAAAATAAACAGATGAAAAAGCAAATGAAAGAAAATCTTCATGGTCTGGGGTTAGGCAAAAAATTCTAGAAACGATACCCAAACCATGAGTCACTAAACAACAAAAAAAATGTTGATAAATGAACTTCACCGAAACTAAAACCTTTTGCCCCATGAAAGACACTTTTAAGATAACAAAAGGACTGGAAAAAATAATAACAAATCAACAAAGAACTTGTAGTACTTAAAAAATTAACCATAAGAGAAGCCTTTAGATACTTTGGCAAAAACAACATACGAAAATAGATAAGGGCACAAAAGGATGCCCAATTTCACTGATTAGAGAAACAATTATTAAAGTAATGAAACACTATTACATACCTATTATAGTGACTGATATATACCAAATGCTGGTGAGAATACAGAAGAAGTGGAAATCTCATACACAGTTGTAACAATGCAAAATGGTACATACAATCAATATGAAAAACAATTTAGCAATTTCTTATAAAGGTAATTACACACCATATGACACAATTCACTCCCAGGCATCTACCAAAAAGAAATGCAAAACTGTGTTTACACAAATATCTATTCATAATTGTTCAAAACTGAAACAATCTACACCCCAAATGTCACAAATGCGTGAATGCTTAAATAAATGGTTATACATTTATATAGTGAAATATTATTCAGCAGAGAAAGAACACATTATAGACACCTGCAACAACTTGACTAAATCTCAGATGCTTACACTGAAAGAAACAAACCGGTATGCAAAGATTAGAATAGTAATAATACAATTCCATTTATATGATATTCTCAAACTATTACAGCAACAGAAAACAGATCAATGGTTTCCAGGGCTGGAAGCAGGGTATGATACAAATGAAGAAATGAGGTAAAGGAGCAAAACAAAGTGGGAATGTTTTGGGATGATATAATTAACCAACTGTTGGGCTTTTTTCAGTTGTTTCCAAAAAAAAAAAAAAAAAAAAAAGGCACAGAGCATTTAGAATGACAGCTCTACTTTGGATGTTTACCAAGAAAGCAAAAAATGGTCTATATTCTTATCCTACATATTTATAAGTTCTTGAAGCCATTAAGAGGAATGAACAGAATTAACAATACTACAAAGTGAATGGTGGTTCAAAAGAAATGGCACTAAGAGTAAGAAAGCCAGGGGAGTTGTCTGGATGGGAACTTAAAACACAACTCGGATTAAACCAGCTACTTCTGAAGCACTGTAATCTGCTCTTTATGAGTTTCACCAGTAAGAAAATTTCATTTTTATTTTTTATTTCGCAGGTGCTAGAGAAAAGAAAAACACCTCACTGACTCCCTAAGAAGTTGTTCAATCACTGGTGCATTTTCTAAACACTGCTATAGACTCAACATTCCCCTACAGTCTTTCTAGCCAACTTTTTTTTAATTTAAAAAGTATTTATTTTAGCCTGCTTCTAAATGTAAGAAAAAAAGGTCATATAAGTTAATAAGGAGAGGTCCCCAAAGTATTTCTGAAAATAATCAAAAACAAATTTCCGCAAAGTTTCTTTAATACACATGAAGCTACACTTTATCTACTCTTGGAAATCACAGTATTTTGAAGGGACTAGGGAAATATTAGATACATGCCTGGGTTCACAGACAAATACTCTGCATTAACCATCACCTTCCTCTACATATAGTTTCTAGTCAATTGCTTCCAAATTGGAGTCAGAATCAGGAAAATGTTATTACTATTACTGAATTTCTAAAGTGCAATTCTTGACTGAGGGGTAGCTCGGGAGGGGATGTCTAGATGGGATATTAACTCTTACTTCTCTTAGCTTCTGGCAGCTGACAGGAATAACACATAGAAATTGCACTGAGAAGTATTATTTTTAAAAGTTGACTTATTAATGTAGAGCTTAATAAATTAACCTGAGCAAAAAGCTAACAGACTATATTTTTTTCTTTCTCTTTGATCCAAACATTATTTGGTATAAAATGTACAACGAAGATTCCATTTCCAAGATGGTGGACTGTTAAGATCTTGTGCTCACCTCCTCCATACAGACACAACAAAAACCACACTCACTTAACAACTATGACCTTTGAAAAAGGAACAACGAACAGCATCTCCACAAAGAGAAAGGACATACACCTTCATGAATGACAGAAGCCCAATTGTCTCAGAGTTACAGTGCCCTGTTTGGATACCTTGGGGCCACAAGGAACAGTGATATACTCTCCCTAGAGCTGAAGGCTCTGAACCTCGGTGGGTGTCCCCACACATAAGAAATGGCTTTCAGTCACTGAAGCAAAACCTTTTTGGGCATGGGGTGGAAAAGGATAGGCTCTGTATGAACCCAAATGCTCCTTCTGCATGGTGTAGCGCTGGAGGCTGAAACTGCAGGAAGGTCCCAAGGGGAAATGCTGCCACTGCAAATGCTCACTGCTGCCTTTCCGCAGGCTACCAGAGGCAGCTAGGTCTGCATGGCTGGTGTGGATAACTGAATAGTTCCAAGTAAGGACTATTCGATTCCCTGGCTCTCTCAGGGAAGATAAATGGAAGGGGACTACTGCAACAGCAATTTCTGCCCACCTGGGGCTACTTAGTGCTAAACAGCTTTGCTAACTGCTTGGTACTCCCTAGAGCTTCCAGGGTTTGTTTGGCGTCTCCTGCTAGAGCCACCACTCCTCTGGAGGATCGAAGGATTTTCAGGGGATTGTCTTTTGCTATGAGTAGTTTTGGCTCTCTTTCTCCTGTGGTCTCTGTTGGGACTGTGGCCTGCTTATGGACTGGGCTCACAACTCTCGGGTCTTTCTCTTTGCTGAGACTCTGGGGGAAACCTCTGTATTCTCTACTCCAACTCAACCCTGTAGGCTGAACTCTCAGGCTTCAATAGGGTGGCTTTATAGCTTTGACAATCCTGATGAATGCTGAGATCACACAAATAAAGGAATCCTAATATCTCAGCAAATACTCAGTCATATACTGTGCAACTTGACACTCTTAGGTGTTCCCATCAGGGAAGCTTTACCCATAGAAATAAACACAGAATTCCAAACAAAGACAGAAAAATATACCTGAAATGATGGATCAAAACAAAACCCCAGGGGAAAAAGTGAGTACAACAGATATGTAAACTACCTGATGAAGACTTTAAAACAATTTTAATGATACTCACTGAAATCAGGAAAATAATGAAAGAACAAAATTCATGGACCTAAAGAACACAACAGTTGAGGTAAAGAACACAAGAGAGGGCTCAACAGTAGGTTTGAAGTAGCCTCCTACAGAATCAGTAAGCTAGAATACAGGGCAATAGAATACACACAAGCAGACCAGCAGAGAGAAAAAAATAAAAAGAAACCCAGCATATGAGTCTTACAGGATAACATCAAGAGGGACAATATTAGCATCATATGAGTCTCATTAAGAGAAGAGAGAGAAAAGGGTCAGAAACTATATTTGAAGAAATATTAGCCAAGAATTTCCCTAATCTGAGGAAGGAAACAAACCTCCAGATCCAGGAAGCTCAGAGTTCCTAACAAAATACCAAGGGACTTACACTAAGACACACTGTCATTAAAAGTGACAAATATGCAAGATAAAGAGATCTTAAAAGCAAATAGAGAAAAACAAGTTAAATACAATCCCCTACAAAACTGCTGGTGGATTTCTCAGTTGAAACTAAAGGCAAGAGGGGAAAGTCATAATATATTTAAAGTGCTGCAAGAAAAGGACTTCCAACCAAGAATACTCTGACCTACTAGAGTATAGCTTAGACTTGAAGGAATGATAAAGAGCTTTACAAACAATCAAAAATTAAAGAAATTCATCACCAGAAAAACAGCCTTATTAGAAATACTAAAGGAAATTCTAGAAAATCAAAAGAAACCCCACTTAAAAGTAGCAAGACATAAGAAACATAAATGTGGGAAGGAAAGTAAAAACGTGGACTGTTAGAATGAGCTCAAGACTAGCTTGCTTTCAGGTTAAAACAGGTTATAAACATAGAAACTTTTTTACGTAAGCCCCAGAGTAATCTTAAAACATAAACCCATAGAAAAAAACAAAGAAAATGAAAAGGGAAACTAAACACAACAGAAATGCTTTCAAAGTGCCTACAAAGAAAAACAACAAAGGTACTACCTGCAACAACACCCAAAGATAATTAATGAAATGTCAATAAACAGTTACATATCAATAATCACCCTAATAATGGTTTGAATTCACCAGTCCAAATGTATAGAGACGATGAATGGATTAAAAACATTAACCCAACTTTCTGTGGCATACAGGAAGATAAACACGGGTTCAAAGTCAATGGTTGGAAGATAATCCTACAATCAAATGGTAGCCTATAAAAAAGCAGGGACAGATATATTTATATTAGATAAAATAGACTTCCAATTAAAAAAGATAACAAGAGAAGGTGTGAACATCACACAATTGTTAAGGGACTGATACAGCAAGACAAAATAATTCTATATTAATAAATATGTAAATGAAAGAACACCTAAATACATAAAGCAATTAACAGACTAAAGAGACACTGACAATAATACAATAATAACAACATAATACCTTACTTACAATAATGATAGATCAACCAGAAGGAATTTAACAGAGAAACAACAGCTTTACACGACAAATCAGAACATATGGATTTAACAGATATGTAATGAATACTCAACAAAGGTAGAATTCACATTTTTCTCAAGGGCTCATGGAACATTCTCAAGTATAGACCATTAAGTCTGGAAACAAAACAAGTCACAACAACTTTACAAAGAGTGAAATCATACCAAGCATCTTCTCTGATCACAATGGCTAAAATGAGAACTCAACCACAAAAAGAAAGCCGGAAAATTCCAAAATATGTGGAAGCTAAACATGCTTTCGAATGACTTTTGGGAAAAGAGGAAATCAAAGGAAATATTACAAAATACTTGAAAGCAAGTAAGAATGAAGACAAGAGCTACCAGAATTTATGGAATGCAAAAAAAGTAGTACCAAGAGGAAAGTTTATAGCAATACAGGCCTGCTTCAAGGAACAAGAAAAATTTCAAGTAAACAACCTAACCCTACACTTGAGCAACCAGAACAAGAACAAGTGAACTCAAACGTCAGTAGAAGGAAATAGCAAAAATTAAAGCAGAAGTAAATGAAATAAAAATTAAAAAACAAAACAAAACAAACAACAACCAATTTTAGATGAATGCCACTTAAAGCTGGTTCTTTGAAAAAATAACATTGACAAATCTTTGGCTAGGTTTACTAAGAAAAAAGAGAGAAAACTCTAATAACTAGAATCAGAAGTGAAAGTGAGTACCTCAAGATACGAAGCATCATAAAAAACTACTTATGAATAGCTTTATGCCAACAGAACAACCTCGAGGTCATGGACAGATTTTAAGTCTAGTAAGAGTGAATCAGGAAGAAATAGAAAACCTGAATGGACCTATCACAAGCAAGAAAATTGAAGAAGTTATCAAGTCTCCCCAAATCCAAAACTCTAGGACCAGATGGCTTTATTAGTGAGTTTCATAAAACCGTAAGAGACCTATTAATACCTATTCTTCTCACTTTCTAAAAGTTCAACAGGGAACACTTTCAATAAGGCCAACATTACACTAATACCAAAGCAGACGAGGATGTCACTAACAGAAAATTATCAATATCTCTGATGAACACATATGTAAAATTCCTGAGTAAAATATTAACAAACCGAATACAACAATACATCAAAAGGATCATCATGATGTCAGGGCTGAAAGGACGGTTCAACACAGGCAAACCTATTAATGTAATAAACCACATGAACAAAACAAAGGGGGAAAACCAAACATATAAACAGAAGCAGAGAGAGCATTTGACAAGGTTCAGCACTCACTTATGATAAAAAAAAAAAAAAAAAAAAAACCTTAAATTACAGATACGAAATAAAGGCCATATATGATAAATTGACAGACGTCATATTCAAAGGTGAAAACTGAAGGCATTTCCTCTAAGATCATAAACCAGACAAGGCTGCCACTTGTCATCACTGCAGGTTAACATCATACTGGAGGTCTTAGTCAGAGCAACAATTAGGCAAGCAGAAGAAATAAAAGGAATTCAAATTTAAAAAGAAGCTATTGTAGATGACATGATAATATACATAGAAAATACGAGATTCCATCAAAACACTACTAGAATTAATGAGTACAGTAAAGTGGCAGGCTATCAAATTAATACACGGAAATCTGTCACAATTTTATATGCAAACAATACAAATCAGAGAATGAAATCAAGAAAATGATTCCATCTATAATAGAAACAAAAAAGGAATATATTTAACAGAGGAGGTAAAAGACCTATACAATGAAAACTTTCCTAAAGGAACTAGAGGAAGATACACAGAGATGGAAAGATTTTCTATACTTAAGAGTTGGGAAACATTCACATTTTAAAAATGGTCATCTTACCTATAAAGCAATATACAGGTTTAATGCAATTCCCATCAAAGTAATTTCTGCCCACAAACTGTCTAACTCAAAAGTATTACTTACTGCAGAACTATTCTTTTATGTGCTTTGTTTTTGTTAAAAAAAAAAAGCTATCTACGATTCAATCAATCAATAAATAGAATCCATGAGTCCATAATGACAAAGAAATAAACACATGTAAAGCTCTTCATTATCATGAATTCTAACTAATAAATATGGCAGGAATTTTTAAATTAAAAAATTAACATGGGATGAGAACCACAGTAATTGTTACAGGCAAAAATCTTCAATGCTAAAATTTGTTGGTAAAAGGATAGTAAAACAGTAGGATATTTGCATAGTCTGAAAGTATCTCTCCATATGACACTCAATTATAAAGGGATAAACAGTACTTTTACATTGCCTATACCATCTTTAACAAATGATTAAAGTTACCTCAAGTAGTAAGAAAATATGACATGATGTGCCTCCTAATAGAACATACTGAGTATACAGTATCATTTCTGTGACACCACTGCCAAAGATTCAGAGGCTGAATGTTAAACAAAAGAAAATTGAGGGGCAGTCTACAAAATAAATAGTCTGCACTCTTGTTCAAAAGTCATAAAAGACAAACACTGAAAAACTGTTGCAGATTAAAGGCAACCAAAGAGGTATTATAACAAAATTCAATGTGATCCTGGACTGGATCCTGAACCAGCAATTAATGAAATCTGAATAGGATCTACAGATTAGACAACAGTATTATTTCAATATTTAGTTTCCTGATTTTGATAATTGTATTTTGGTTATACATCAAAGAGTCCTAACTACAGTGAATTGGGAGGAAATTTCTTCTAAGAGATTGTGAGAATTTTCTTATAAATGTTTTCTAATTTAAGTTTTGCTCTTTATAATATAGATCTTCAATCTACCTGGGATTAATTTTTGTGTGTATGATGTTGGATGGAGATTTTTTAAAGTTAAACAGCTGTATGGATAAATAAGACATTCTAGTACTACTTATTGAAAAATACTTCTTTCCCCCCGAACCAAAAAATAGGATAAAATAAAGCATTATTTATTCAATGCTATTAAAATACATAAATCTATTTTTTCATCAGATATGAAAAACGTACAACAACATACATTTGGCACATACACATACATACCAAAATCTTTCTGAAAGTTTCTAATGAATTCAGTAGCCATCATTTGGTAGTCATCACAAGAATGGAACGTTTTTCAAGGAACTTCTAAATGTTCAGTAAATACAAGTAAGCACAAAGAGATGATACTCTATTATAATAGAGGCACTGGTTAATACTAAGACTATGTCAGTGTAAAAATGTGAGACAGCAAGCAGCCTTATCCATAACAGTCCCAAATGTCAATCAGGAGGAAATCAGATAAACATGGTGTTGATACAAGCAACACCATGAATGAATCTCAGAAACACACTGAATGGATAGAGGTCAGACACATGAAAAACACACGTGACTCCATTTTTATGATACTCAAAATCAGGGAAAATTAATATACGGACATAAAAAGTTAAGCATATGACTGCGAAAAGGGTACAGAGACTGATTAAAGAGAGGCAGGTAGAAACTTTCTATGGTGATGAAATGCTCTTTATCTTATTTTGAGTAAATGGTGTTATATGGGTATATGTAATTGTGAAAATGTATTAAACTGACCAGTTAAGACTTGTGCATTCTGGCATGCCCCAGTGGTCTAACAAATAAGTCTGCTGCCTCCAGCTGCCGCACAAGCCACATACATCCCAAGGACCTGAAATCCTGTCCTGGGACCTGGGGGTACAACCAAGATGAACTAAATTAAAAAAAAAAAAAAAACTTCTAAAAAACTTCTGTATTTTATGACAGGTAAATTATATCTTTAAAATATTTAAAATAATCTCTCATGTATATTATTATATATCTGACTTTAACTTTACGTGTATATATGCTAATTTTAGAGCTTAGTAACCATAATTGAAAAATGAAATAGTATTATTAGCTTATTTTCTGTTAATTACAAACCTCTTAATATTAACTTTATTACTAAAAATCCACAAAAACATTTATCCAACTTTTTGTTTTTTAATAGAAAATAGGGTAAAAAATTAGAAGCAAAAATTTTAATGAATGAAAAGTTGAACTTCAGGCTTTCAATCTTCATTATACTATCTAGACATTTGCCTCAGTCTCTTAAAAAACACTGGGACATTTTTGCTTAAATTAAAGATTATGGTCAGATGATTTTTACTCTACTCACCACTTCCTTTATCAGCTCACAATTTATAAAATGGAAATCTCAGCGTTCACACTGAATAAACTGAAGCTGATTATATAAAAAGTTACCTTCCTAAGCCAATTGCAGAGTAATAAAATTTCTATATTTTGAACACTACATAGTTTCCATTGACTAGCTTGTATTTCAAAAGTTCTAGGGAAGAGGGCAGACGAAGTAAGCAAGATGGAGTATAAGGAGTAAAATCCTTACTTTGGCTCTAAGTTACTGAACCAAACTACAAAAAATTTAAAGAGAAAGATCTTTAAATAATTGCTCAGATACTTGAAATAAAACAAAATTCCTATAAATTATAGTCACATTTATTATCTTATAGGTAAATATGTATTCTTAGAATTTGTTTTCAGAAAATTACATTAAAATCTACTTTGAATATACTTAAAAAATACTGCCTAACTCTCCATCACCTGCTTCCAAAATCCTCAATGCTTAGCACTGATATAGTCTAGGAAGAAAAAGAAATTCAGAGGGAAAGGAAAAAAAAAAAATCAGAGTCAGAAAGGCTTCCACCCATACATACTGCTGTATCTCAGTGCTTAGAATGGTACCCGTCAAGCAGTAGTCTCTCAAATATTTATTAAATAAATAGTCAATCTCCTTTCAAGGGAGAATCTGACTCCCTCCGCTGTATACTCAGCACTTAGTGTGTTGAATAAATCTGCAAGCAAGAATAAACTCATTTATTTAGAATAGTCAGGGAATGTAGTATTTCAATGAAATGAAAGTGTTATTACTAATGTAATTTTATATGTATAGTGTTTTTTTCTCTCCAAATAATCTATATTAAAAACCACAAAAACATACGCTAAGATGAAGAAGCACTATAGTGTATTATCTCTGGAGTCAGACTGGTTTGGATTTTCATCTTCGCTAACAGGACAAATAATATTAGCTATTATTATTAGCAGTAATGGTAGTAGACAATTTAAATATATTTGCATTACTATAGTTCCAGCATTTAAAAAATAGCCCTGGAGCACAGACATTTTCACATTACATGGTTGTTTCTTCGTGCTCTATGGTAGTACAGGGTGGCTTGGGTATGCATGTGTGTTGTTTGCAGTGCATGCATTTCTCACACACCAATATCTTTCTACTCACTTTGACATCATCCTATCCCTTTCTATTTAACACCTAAAACACCAGAGGAGAAAGCTAAGTTCCTAGATGCATGGTGGCATGTACAGTTAAAATGAGAGTTTTTATCTAAGCCAAGACTAATGATCTGTACTAAAGTTTTAATTTGTTTTAACTTCTACAAACCTCCATTTTTTACAGGTGAACTAAGGTAGATAAACTACAATCATTAGCTGAAGTACAAGACTTCAAAATGTTGACTTCCAATACAGCAGAATCGTTTAAAAATGATTTAGAAGACGGACTGGATAGATTACTGCCAAACAATAATGGCTCTCAAATTTATACATTGTCACAAACTTCCTCAAGATCAAGATCCATTTTCCTAACAATAACTTATCAAGTAGAAACTCCATTAAAATGTTTCAGTTACTTCAGACTATGTCACACAAACCTGCTCCTTTCAGTTCTGATAAAATTACTGGTGCCACCTAGAAATCATGCCTTATTGTAGTCTCAGTCAGTCACATGATCAGTGAGTGTTTCTTGCTCAAATCCAATTCCGTTTTTAATGATTCCATTTCATTCAGACCCTGTTACATTGTTTCTGAATTGTTAAAATAGTTGCCCTGTCTCAAGAGCCTTTCTCCAAAATTTACTTTCACCCTGTCACCAGACCAGGTACTTTTCAATGCAAATTCTGACTTGTTTTTCATCTAACAGTATAACCGACATGACAGACAGGGTTCTTTTGTATGAAGGCTCTAAAATGTAACAGCATAAACTTAAAATGAGACTGCAGAGATTCATGCTACAGCTCCACTGCCTACTACCTATATGACCATAAACAAATTAAATTCAGTTTCTCACTTGTAACAAATAAGTTAATATTATATAGAAAAGCGCTTGACACAGAGTAAACACTCAATAACTATTAGCTTTATTCTTTGTCATTTTCTAAGTTCTACAATGTAACCAAAATTTTTCTCATCCCACATATTTACAATATTGGAGCATCACCATTCCATTTAGCCTCTCAAACAACAAAATAACTTTTTTTTAACCTCCACATCACTGCAAGTATATGACCTGACCATTTTTTAATCTACTGTGATGAAACTGTATTCAGCAACAGAATATCTAAACTTAGCAAATTATGAGAAGAAAAAGTGACGCAGAAAGGAAAACTTACATGCTATTAAAAACTTCTCAATGTATTATTTAGCTCAGCAATCACTAGCAAATGCTTTTGATAGCACAACTGAGACCTAGTGGTATAACGTCTAAAATTAAGGTCCAATATTAAGTGTGTCCTGACCTTTGGGGAACCGAGAAGGCCTTGAATAGCCTAATAGCACATTTCCATCCTCATTCTGCTCCTGCAGATAAGGTCCTCTAGCCAGACAATCCTCTTTATCACCCGGAACAGGCACAGTTCCTGCTTATCCCTGTTTCCCTGCCTGTCTTCAGAATTACTCAAACTTGCCAATCACATCCTCCCTCAGGAATTAGGATCACTCTACCCTCTTGATACTACAAAACTCAGTCTCCTATTGGCCCTGTTTCTTCACTCTGTTCCTGAGTGAAACACCCATGTGGGCCTGCACTGCGTGTTGTGACCTGTATGTGACTAATAAGATGCTGCTCATCTCATCTGCCCAGCGTCAGGTATTGTGTGTGCAGTCATTCCATAACTATACAGAAGGAATCTTGCCCTTGAAAATCAAGAGGAGGCAATTAAGACAAGATCATACTTATCTAAGAAGCTCAAATTTAAGATATGTAATTGGAAAGTCACTGGACATAATCCATATATACATATATATCCCAAGGACCCAGGTCTGAGATGCAGGGCTGGGGAAACCACCAAGATGAACAACTACATAAAATAAATGCTTCTTCCTCCTATCTCTTCCTGTCTGCCTATTCATCTCCACTCCTGCCTGCACCTTTCCTTGAGGGAGGGGGAAGGGGGGTATGTAATTGGGAAGTAGGAAGTAAGGAACTCCTATTATTTAAAATATAAGCCAAACATTAGAAGGGCATGAGAGGAATTCTTCATAGATCCTTATTTTTATTTCATACACATTTACGAGTGAGTTATTCTTGTAACTTTGCAAGTTTCCTATCCACTGATGGATAAGTGAGAGGAGGAAAGAGGTTGACCATTACATTTAACAGTAAAAAGCCTGTAAAAGACTATGAAAAACAAAGTTTCTCAATAGGAACAAAAATGTTACAAATCAAGTCCTGAAATTCAGCAGCCAATAAAAGCTCTTGAGAAAAGAGCTCTAAAATTCTTAGTAAGTAAAGCTGTATTTAAGAATAACTATAACATATCAATAACCTTTTCAGATGGAAATAATAATTGGGATTTTGAATTATGGAATGATGCAGATTAAACATTTCAAAACCTCCAGACTTACTGCAACTCTACTGGGTGATCAAGTAACGGGGAAAAAAATCTTGCGGATAAGGCTAATGTAATGGAAGGTGAACCTCAGACTCTTGAAAAATATCATACAACCCTCCTTTACTCTTCTCTCCTCCTCAGCCTGTAGAGAACCCTCCGCTAATAGAGAAATGGATTCCCTCAAAGATGAACACTGTGACATCCTGCTAGTTTGTGAGTCTGTTTAATCTTCTTTGAATCACAATCCCCATTAATATCTAAAGAAAGCAGCCAGAATTCAGTTTTAAATCGTTCAGAGAAGGAAAAAACAAGGATAATTATCTATCAATATCAAAATGAAGTTGATTTCACTATTCTTAAAGAAAGCTCCCCAATAAAACGAAAGAACGCCATCAAGTAAAAATAGTTTATTTTGAAAAACCTCACAGGTACTTATCTCTTGTTTTCCACTAAGTACTACGTTTCTTTTGTTGGATGTCAGCAGATAGTCACTGGGGATCAGAATTCTCTCAGACTGCAGACAGTGTAAAAGTGTTCTATCAAGACGGGGATTCTGCGTGCCACCGCTGTTCCTCATGCAGTGAAGGCAAGAAAAGAGGAGGTGATGTTCCTCGTATCATGTCTCCATCATGAGCCAACAGAAAGAAATCAGCCACTCCCTGTACTTTTCACCTGATCAAAGTCAGATGATGAGCAAAGGCAAATGATATTGGTGAATTGCATGGCCTTTACACATCATATTGAATCAACAAGTGTTGAAGCCAAACTTTTATCACTGTGATGAAAGAGATTAGTTGCAAAACCTAGGAAGACAACTAGCTGGGGCTAAATCTTGTGTCCTTTCAATGCTGTAATAGATTTAAATGGAAGATAAGGCAGATTTTATACATGAAGTTGTGACCAAAATCTCTGTTATCATTACAGGATATGTTGATAACCAGAAAAATATCAACAGAGTTTTAAATTGTTGGTCGTTATCTTGGGTGATCCCTCAGAAAGAATAGCTAGTAACATACAGCAAGCATTTTTGCCATCCTATGCTACACGAACTAAGGAATTTGGATGTGTACAATCTTACCTTATACCTACACCGCAGAATGAAGGTTAAAAAAATACTTGCCAAGGCAGAAGAACAAGAAACAACAAAAAAAGAGGGGAGAATGTACATAAAACCCACATGCAAGTTTCTGTCTTGCAGTCCTCGATTCTGTCACTCTTGCATTCGTACTACTGAACGCAACTTTCTCAAGCAAAGCCAAGCGTGTGTGATGAATATACATTAGAGGTAACTAGATTCCTTTGACCTACACATTGTCTCGTCCAGATGTGTATGGTACTGGAAGTTGTGAGCATCTGGCAGTGCTGCTTCAACTTCCATGATTACCAGATAGAACATGAGTGTACGACAAGACAGCAGAACTTACTAAGTTGTCAATCAGCTGCTACCATAATTTATAGAAATTGTTGGAAAAATAAATGCTACTTTATATCCTGCCTTTATGAAATGTTAAAGACATTCTGATGCTTTTGCTGAACAATGTAAGTTGACAAAATTTTTACAAACACTGGATAAAAACTTAGTTTCAGTAGATTTTAAAACTGAAGAAAAACACTGATTAACAAAAAATGTCTTCACTGAAGCAGCTATGAATTATACAGTAAGTTGCAAAAAAATAGGGAGAAGATCAAAGTATGAAAAGCAGGCAATGCATGTGCATGGAAGCACATACACACCCCACAAAAAACAGCTATCTGAAACCATTAAATTAGAGATAAACAACCCTGTGCTCAACAGTAGTCCAAAGTCTACTGCATGGGGACTACTTAAACTATAAATTATATGTCCTTTATCTTAAATTCAATTTAACTAGGTATCTTGTATTTTATCTGAGAATCCTACTGACAACCCCTCTAATCTCCATATGTTGGACATTATACCATATAGTAATCTCATCCTTGATTAAGGTGAGAGAGTCCCTAGTTCTGGATGTCTGCCAGATTCACTTGGAAAGCTTTTGAAAACAAAATACAGGTTCTTATTCCAGATCTACTGAATTAATTTCCAGAGATTTGAGATCAAGAAATCTTTAATTTAGAAAATCTTCCCAGGTGTTTCTGACAGCTTGTCGGATATTAAACCCAATGCTCTGTGAGGGACTGTATTTGCAAAACTTGAGGTGTCTGGTCTTCTCAACAAAAATTAAAGGTTTCACCTGATTCTCAAGGAATATGATTCCAAAAAGGGTCACTGCCTAAGAAACCAGTAGTAAAGTTAAAGAATAATATCATTCAACTTCAACTATAAGAATTATTTGATATTGTTTCTAATAATTCCCTAAAAATTACCTATGACTTGTTAACAAGTAAAACAGAAAAAGACTTTTTGGAATTCTATCATATTTACATAGTTTATGATCAAGCTGTCACTATTGCATGTCTGTTATAGACTAATTTGAGTATAATAAAGATCATAATTTGTGGCACACACTGGTGGAACAGCAGTTAGGTTAATCAACTCTGAAGGAGTGGAGGCCACATACCCCTGGGTCCAAGTCCCAGGTCAGAGGAAAACAACCAGTGTGAACAACTAAAAGTAAAATACTGCTTCCTTGCTCTTTCCTCCTGCTTGCCTACTCGACTTCATTCTGCCTGCACCTTTCCTTTAAAAAAAAAAAAAAAAAAGATTTAATTTGTTTTGATAAATTTTCATGAAGAACTTTTCCTTTACTTTGAATAGTAACTGAAAATCGGGTTCATAACCGAAAACTAGGTTAATAGACTGAATTCAACATCAATTTTTCTTCAAGCATGTTTTAAAAATATTTATTAAGAATAATGAGTCCAAAGTAGGCATTATCTTTTATACAGACTATTACTTATCTTACACATTCAGTTTCTTTATATTCTCTGAATTATTCTCTTCAGATTCGTAACACTTCTAAACTTTTTCTACCTAAAAATAAGTATTTCTAAAATAAAGTATTGGGAAAAATGAAATAGTATTACCTATTCTTTCTCTTTAGTTTCACTACCAAATTATTTTTAAGAATAATTTATAACTTACTACTTATCCTTTTGTCAACACTTATTGAACAAGGTGAGATTCAACCTGTGTGGAAAGTTCAAATAACTGGGGAAGGTTTTTTTTTCCCCCTCAAAAGCACAGAGGCTCCAGGTTTCAGCCTATGCATTCATGTCTATTTATAAACTCTAGTTAATTCTCATGCGCAGTTGTAAACCACTGATTAAATATATGCCAGACACTACTGGAGGTACAAAGATGAATAAGAAGCAGAACACAGGAAATATGAACATAGGCAAACCTATAAAAATTAGTAAATATTGTAAGTTTATACAAGTCGCTAGGGACCAGTAGGATAGAACACAAAAGATAAGGGAAGTCTTTGGATCTGGTTACGGAAGGACAAGTAGTTTATAATGCAGAAAAGGCTGAAAGATCATACCTGAGGGCTAAAACATACTTTTTAGACCCTGGTAATCTGACTTTTCTCTTTCTTCAATCTGTTCTAAATTCTAGTAAAAATGACTTCTTAAAGCCCACCAATGATCTGCAGCCTACCACTTCAACAGTTGGCCTTATTTGCACCAGTTTTGTCATCAGTAAAATGGGGATTAAAAACAAGGTTACTCTGACAATTGAGAGACTACATGTCAAAATGGCTGGCATAGAAAAGATAGAATTTTTCATCCCTTTCTCTTAAATGCAATGGCTTTTTCCAATCTTGTATTTCCTTCTTAGTCTTTCTGCAAAATGGACACTGCTCCTTTTGGTAATTCTCTTAAGTTCTGCGACATATTCTCAGTGCTATGTACACACAACACTTTTACTTCAAGGATCAATATTCCTCACCTTTAGTTTCGCTCCTCTTATTCTTTAAACGAAAGTTTATCTAAAACTATATGCTCTGTCCTTTTCTCTATGATACGGCTAAACTTTTTCTCCTTAAAGACTTACCCCATTTGTGGCTTTAACCCACAGAAAAAATTTCCAAATCTATATGTAATCTCGAGCCATTACCTCTTTTCCAAGTTCCACCTTTCCGCATCTGCTAAGCATATTCATATAGCATCCTATTCCCTCAAACTCAGTATAAACAAAACTAAACTCACCATTATTTCTCCCCACTGTGCATCCTTTTGCAGTTGTAGCTGTAGTACCACTTCCTAGTCACCCAGATTTTAATATTCACAGTTATCTCGGATTCTTCCCTTTCTCCTACATTTACTCACAAAGTACTGTTGATTCCAACTCTAAAATATGGAGCAGCTGCTGCTTCTTTTTCTTCTCTAGGCCTTTTAAAACTACTTTTAGTCAGGTACCAACACTGAACCCAGATTCCCAACTCATCTCACTAGTTCCAATCTGTCTAAACAGGCAGCACTCAACCAGGGGTGATTCTGTCCCACAAGATACATTTCGACTCATCATGACTGAGGGGGCACTACTTGTACCATGTGGGTCAAGGATCCTACAATATACAGGACAATCCTACATAACAAAGTTATCAGGCCCTAAATGTCAGTAGTGCTGAGGTTGAGAAATTCTGTGCTGTTTAATAGCACAACTATTCTTTACCTACAAAATGCTTGAGATATAACTTATACTTCCTGCTCCTTCCCATTTTCCTGTTTTCTTATGTTTCTTACGTTGTGCTCCCTGACATGAGTCTTGATCCAAACTGAAGTCTACCATTCTCCGTAATTTTTATGTATTTTGAATTTCAAAGAACTTATATTTTTTGACCATGTATTATGTGTGTGTGTGTCTGATTCATCTTTGAATCTATAGTTCTGCATGTACTATGTCTACCAAACTGGTGTTCAAGACTTCAAATTTCAGTGAATCTAAGACCTAATCTTAAATTGTCACTACTGCTATTCACACTGCAATTCCCTTCTTCCCTGATACCTCTGAAATAGGTTTATAGAGGAAACCTGCTTCAGCTAACTGAAACCTGAGCAGAATGTGCAGTGAGTCTGTGGGAACAGGAGTGGGGTGGAGGGTAGGGTGACTGTTAAGAATGGGAGCAGTTTAAAAAACCAGTGTGCTATTTACTGTATTTCAAATCTTCCCACTGGTGTGGGGACTGGGGAAAAGCCTAAGTTTAGATACAGCTATGTCCTCCAACATACTGAAACTCCAAGTGACTGCTGAGCAGGGCCCTTCTGCTGCTGACCCACACTAGACATAAATAGAATGAGCAAGATGTCATAAAAAGCCCTCCACATCAACCCGCTCATGCTAAGATTTTAGATTGTTATTGCCTTATAGCCTTGCTTACTCTGATTTGCAATCAATGTAAAGGTGCATTATTTACTGTACTACAAAAAAAAAAAAAAAAAAAGAAACAAATGCTAACAATTAAATATCATATGTCACTAATTATACAGTAGAGCATGATTTTAGATATCTTAACTACAGAAAAAAACATGTGCATTAAAATCAACAAAATATGGCATATTTAGCAAATTAATAACTTTGGAGGTAGTTTTCAAAAATTATTTTCACTCACTGTCAATAAACAATAGAAACTAAATCATTAGAATCACAGTGGAACATATGTCTTGAGAGACTGAAGACAGTACACTTAATTTTTTTAAATAATATTTGTTAAAAATTCTTTTTTTCACAACTATAGGTGATTCCACTGAACTCCTTATTTTTAAAGGAAACACAGTTAGGAAAGAAGGCAAGTAGACAGGCAGGCAGATAGAGAAGGAAGAAACATTTGTTTATTTTATTTAGCTGTTCATCTTAGTTGTCCTCCTACCCTGGGTTGAGAACTGGTCCTTGGGAAGTATGTGGATGACACTGGTCAGAGTTCACAGAATTAACCACTAAGCTCTATTTTCTTTGAAATACATGAATGTCTTGCAGGAAATTACTGCTTCAGACAATTAGGCAGTGCACAGAACCACAGATCAAGATTTTCCAACATGCATTTCATCCTTAAAAATCTCTTGTACTCTGGGTAACCCTGGTAACCTAGCAGTTAAGTTCACCAAGAGTGGTCCACATACATACCAACATCCTGAGTGAGTGACCAGGGTTGGGGGAGAACAACCAAAATGAACAACTAACTAACTAAATAAATAAGTAAAATGCTTCTTCTTCCTCTTTCTTCCCACCTTCATTCCTGTTTGTACCTATCCTTTACCAAAAAAATACTTGTACTGTTTAGGTGTTTTTATATCCCATGTTCTTACAATAAAATGCAATGTTATATTATATATAAATACATATACATATATACATACATAATATCCATCCTAATTTCACGTAGAAATGGTTCCCAAATGCCCTGAAAAAGCTACTACAAATTTGCTATAATGTGCAAGTCTGCAAAGCTCCACTAATGTTAGAGCAGTTATCAAATTTCTGCTTGGTGTAGGAATTTTTACATTCCACTTGTGGGATGACAGAATTATTTATCTACAGAATGAAATTAAAAAGGAATATTTTCTACATAAAGAGCTTACTAGTTAAGTCTACTTTTTGCTTAATAAGAACACTACTGGTTTTACATTAATAATGATAGGATATATTGGCAGTTTACATTATTTTTATATAAAAATAAAATTTCTAAAGCCAAATTATGATTGTATAGTGAGGGAGAAGTATATGAACTGCTTAAAAAGAACACTTAGCACGTGTAAGAATATTTAGCATCTGTATAATATCTATTAACAGTTAATATGACAAAGGAGCCAAGAACACACAAAGGAGAAAGTGTGGAGAAAACTAGATAGCCACATGCAAAAGAATGAACCAATATCACTTTGCAACATCGTATATGAGAATGCAAAATGGATTGATTGAAGACTTGGATGTAGGAGCGGAAACCATAAAATACACAGAAGAAAACACAGGCTACATGGTCCAAGACACTGGCCTTAGTGATATCTTTGTGGGCTTGACTCCAAAGACCAGGGAACAAAAGAAAAAACAAACAGTATTATATCAAAATAAAAAGGTCTGCTGTAAAAGAAACAATATTCAGAAGGAAAAGACAGCCAACTGAATGGAAGGATATCTGCACAACATATATCAGACAAGAGGTCAATAGCCAAGATATATAAAGGACTCACAGAACTCAACCACAAAAGACCAAACCCAATCAAAAAATGGGCAGAATGTGGGCAAAAGATCTGAACAGACAGTTCTTCCAGAGAAGATGAACATATGGCCAGTATCAAAAAGAAAGATAAATACAGGAAGATTTAACTCATATATGGAGTATAAAGAAACAAAGCAAACAGACAAAACAAAAACATATCTTTCAACTATGACAATGGAAGTGAGGTTACTAGATGGGAAGGGGATAAGGATGGGAATGGGTGGAAGGAGTCCAGGAGACAGTAGCGGAATATTATTAGAACTCTGGTAGTGGGCATTGTGTGATATCATAGATTTGAATAAGAGTATTATCAGTACTCCTAAAACTTACACAGTTGTAAACCAATGTTACCTGAATAAAGAACTATAGAGCGCATATGCAAACAAAACTATTTACATGTGAATTATAGCCTGTACCTGAAAGAGCCCATAGCACTGTTTAGCAATGAAAAATTAGGCACGTAAGCTTTTTCCCTCAAAAATTTGCCTTTATGTTATTTTTACTTTGATAAAACTGTTGTTTTCTCTTTAATTTTGTGAATTCATGATTCTTTTGTTCCTTCATACATTTATCGCACGCAGTGTAATGGCAAATGCTAAAGATGACATTATTTCTGGACTAAGGATCCCAATAGAACAGGTACTAAAGGATGTAAACAAATAACTATGTAAAATTATATTTAATACTAATGATGTGTTACAGAGTTCAGAAGTAAGATTAAACTAGTCATGTGATCTGAGTTAAATTCTGAAGAATGAGTAAGATTTTCATTTTTTTAAAAAGGGAACAGACCAGAGAACAGTAACATTCAAAGTGGGTAAGTAGTCATGAGCAGAGAAAAACACTTAATATTTATTGCTTTTTTACTATACGCCGGGCATCATTTATACTTAAAACTTAATGTAAGATATTATGTCTATACATTTCAGAGGAGACTGAGGCTGAGTTAAATAATGTACCCGAGGTATCATAAATAGACAATATGCAGGCCTCTGAATTCACAGCATGATTTAGTAACTGCATATGCTTAGTATGTCAGAACTATTTAGGTTAGAATGGAATACAGGGCCATGAATACCATTAAGAACTGGACTTCCTTGTAAATGCAATGGAGAAATCAGCAACTGAAAGTTTGGAAGCAGAGAAACAACACTTTTAAAGCATGACTTAGGTTACAGAAAATTGTTGTTACAGAACAGGTGCAATTATTTTGCATTCTGTTCATACCGCAAAATTTTGTTCCTAAATAACAATTAAGAAAAATAATTGAATAATCTGGTCAACAAGAGAAAAGAACTAAAATGTTATTATGCTAATATAAATGAATTAACTTTGCAAGTAAAAAATTATTTAAGTGACAAAATGTAGAAACTATAAGGTACAGGACGCAAGTAGGAAAAAAGCTAAAAAAGTTGAAGTTAAAAGCGTAAGACTGGAATAACAGGAAGAGAGAAATAAAGAGAAAAATGAGCAGGAGATAAATTTCTGTCTGTTACCCCACATTATCCATGTAGGGGCAAAGGGGAGGGGGGTCTATGAATTTACTGTTAGGCAGGTTCTAAATATTGAAGATATTTTATTACCTATTTCTGTGAAAAGGACCAGCAAATAATAATGTGTGACCAGTGTTCAAAAGAGAGGACTGAGCTATGTACTTTAGATACAGCTACAAAGACAAAAATTTCATTTGCAGGAGTAGATCACTCAAACCACTCCTGTAAGGTGGGGAGGGGTTATAGGAAAATCAAATTCTTTACAACTAATTTCTCAGTGTCTTCCTTCTGGAGCGTGGAGTGATTGCCTGGATTTCTTCATCCAGAGAGAGGTTTGAGAATGGTTCTTCATATTTGTGCCTTATACCATAACTTCATATAATTTTTCATTCACAAGACAGCTTTACTATACAATACAGCTGACTCAGGAATGGAAGAAATGAACTGGTTTTTGGCCTAGAGTTTCTACAACTATGTAAAAAAGTGAAGGGGACATACTAAAGCAAACCAGTAACTTTAAAGAACTTCACTGTGCTACTTCAGATAATGTATTTCCTATTAACCCAAAACACAAAATTTAGAACCAACACTAGTATTTGGTATTTACTATTTTTATTAAGAGCAAAATGAACTATTGCCTCTTTTTCAAAGTAAGCTGTCAACAAATTAAAAACAAAGAAATAAACCCAGAACAGGGTCCAGTCACCAACTGTTTAAAGGAATGCAGTGTCACAAACACATCAACTTTGGATTCACACACATTCAGTTTTAAACACTTAAATACTACCTTTGCCTCTGCCTACCTGCAATATTCCTCAGTAAACTACTTTTGAAATCTATACTTATCTGTGAAATGATAATAATAAAACCTCCCCCAAATGTGCAAATGTATTGTCTTGCACCACCAAGCACAGATAAAAGTATGATACAGAAGTCTGGACAGCTTACCTGTTTTAGATCTGCAATCAGTAGTGCAAATACCAAGAACATAAAAGTAGTAAAAGCTTATTTTTGAAAATTACAAACAAGGCGGCAGAAGAAGTAATGATTTAAACATTAGTTTTAAAATATCACCTTCAAATCCTCTATTTCTGATTCCATACCAAAGTCCTCCGAAAAGATTAACAGAACATTTAACTTAACCAGCTACTTGAATTTAACCCAAAAGTTTGGTGTTTTTTTCAAGTTACTAAATGTAGCAATGAAATTTATATGCAAAATATCTAGAGTATTTAAAAAAAAGCTATATTAAAAACAAAAGCACCAAATTCCTTCAACTAAGAAATTTCATTAATTTACTGTTAAAAACATTGTGCTCGGTAAGTTTAAAACATAAGGTCCACCCCTCTCCCCCCACCCTCCATTGAGCTTAGTGCCCTGAGACTGTGGGATAATAAGGAATCCTGTCATCTCATTTTGAAAAATCTTTTCTATTTTAGGCCTTTATAACACATGGCAGGTCTATATTAACTCCCACACTGAGCACTCTCTCCCAGCTAGATTTCTAGCCATTTGCGCTACTAATCATCATTTCAGATCCGGAGAATGAACACATGACAATCTCTTTAAAAACTTTGTAGCATTAATTTTAAATGTGTGAGCATGCAGACATTATCGTTGCCAACTTATGGCTTATTTACCAATATTAGACATATGAATACAGCACAGTAACTAGCGTGTACAAGGACCTGCCCACTAAGTCTGAGGACTATGAAGATCTTCTTGCTCTTCCGGTTTTGCCTTCTATTATCACTTTCACCAAAGAATAGAGAAAAAAAGATTTCTGAAACCGAAAATGAGGCTAACTTTGGGAAGGAGCCAGAAATTACACTTCGGCGAAAGAAGAGAGGCTATAAAAACTCTTGGGACAAGCGAGCTGCATTTGAAAATATCCTCAGGCTTACATTAGGGTTTCCAAAACACCATGATGTGCTTGCGATCCACACATATTTGTACCGCTTTGGAACTTTAGATTAAGAGTGGGCACTTCGAAAACTAGCTTATTCATATGTCATGCCACTTACGAGTTTGAGAAACATTAAGGTCCTTTCCAGGAAATACTCAAATTCAGTAGGATCCCCTCCCCCTCTCACGGGGACTGGAGCCTCACTGGAGCCTCACCCGAGCCTTAGGAAACACCGAATAAGAGAGAACTAGTTCAATGATCAGATTTCTTATATTAAATGCCTGCGAACTTAAGTCGTTCGTCTAGTTCCAAGGCTGTCACAGCATCTAAGATACAGTAGGAGTTGCACAATTTTCCCCTTCGGAAGAAGTCCTAGCAGGACGACGGGGCGCCACCAAATCAGCCAACCTGGACAAGAAACAACTGGGAGGGGGGTAACGGCAACAGCGCTGCCGCCCGGAAACACCCTAGCTGCAAACCGACACAGCTAAAGCCGAAAAACAGAGAACAGTCTCTGACTTCCGCGGTGAAAGGGGAAAAGACAAAAAAAAGACAACAAAACGTAGACAACAGTAAAAGGAAGCATTTTGCTTCTGGGAGAAGGGACAAGGGAAAACTGAAAGTCTGCTTCCTAAGCCAATTTTTTCACCCCTTACCCCTCACCGGCCAGGCCGACCAGCTGGGCACTGCCCGTGGGCCGCTCCCAGGCCGAGACCTCGACCCTTCGCCGTCAGTCCCCTGTCTCAGGCACAGGGCCCCGCGGCCCACAAGGAGGGAGAGGGTCCCCAAGGCCGCCGCCCTCCGCGCCCGGGTCTCCGCCCGCCGCCCCAGGAGCCGCCGCTCCGTCGTGGCTTCCTATTTTCGGAGCATACACCCTACAAGGAGCGGAGCTGAGTGAGCAGGCCTGGCAGAGACCTGCCCCCGCGCGGGGCCTCGGGTGACTGACAGGGGCAGGCACTTGGGCGCAGCAAGCAGAGCAGGAGGACAGGCAGCCGAGAGCATTTCCAATACCCTTCCCCAGAGGCTAGATTCCGGGATGATAGTCTAGGGATCTCTGCTTTTCGGACCGCCGGACTCTACCGCCCCCGTGGCTCTTACCTTCTCCTCATCAGACAACTGCTCCTCTAGATCCGCCATCTTTCTTCTGGCGACAAACCGCTGCAGCGGCGGCAGCGGCAGCGGCCACCTGACTTCCCCTTTTCCGAGCGGTCCTCCGCGCCGCGCGCCCCCGCCAAGGGAGGGGCCCCAGACCGCCGCGCACGCGCCCCGGGAGCCCCGCCTCCCTCCACTTGGCACGCTGGGCGGGAACACGGAAGTACGCGTGCGCGGGCGTCCCGGAGGCGGGGGAAGAGGGTGGAGTCGTCTACTGTCTCCTGCTAGACTTGAAAGCACCCTGAGTATAGGATTCTTTACCCAATGGTGACCATATGGAGTCAGTCTGAGATGAGTACGTTCTGAGCTGTTGATTATGTTCCCATCAAGTCCTGAACCCTGCCAACTAAGTGTGAAAAGTCTGCTAATGGAAGCAAGAAAAATATTCTGATTTAAAAAAACAATGGAAAAATATTCAGCTTCCATTAAAAGATACACAACATCGAGCAACTGGAGAAAGTGCTGTACTGTTTCAGGAGAAAACAAAGTTATGTTAAACATGGATCCTACCCTTCTGAATAAATTTTCCAGACTACAAAAAGTTCATTAAAATTTGTGTTTCAGATAAATAATATATATTTAAAGTATATCCTATGGAGCATTTGAGATATATGGATGCTAAATTTTTTTCATTTCTTTCAAATTTTATTTTATGTTCATTACTTTTATTTGCTAAATCTAGCAAACTTCTTAGGCTTCAAGTTCAGCAAGAGAGTGAAGATCTGGGCAAAGCTGTATATGTGAATTGGCTGTGAATATTGTTAAAATGCAGTTCTGATTCAGTGAGTCTGTGATGAGTCTGGAGAATTTTGCATTTCTAATAAGTTCCCAAGTGATGTCAGTACCACTGGTCTGGAGACCACACTTTGAATAGAAAGGTCTTAGAGTTTAGAGACATTATTATGCTGTACACCTAAAACTAATACAATGTTCTATGTCAATTAAAAATATAAATAAACAGACTATTCATAAGAAAATGAGAAGCTATTGACAACTTTTGAAGTGACAGGACATATCAGAATTTTGTCTAGTAAGATGAATCTGATAGTTGTAGGTGACACATGTAAAGAGTTCAAATAGCTATTCATATGCAAAACACTTATTAAATGATTTACTGAGTGTTCATAGTATGTCAATCATTGCTTCTTTTGGATGAAAAGCAAACAGAAGCCATGTTATTGAAAAGCTCATAGTCCATTGGGGAGAGAAAAGAAAAGAAAGCATGCTGATGCCTGTAGTAAAAGGCAGCTGTCCTGTTAAGAACAAATGGTAGAGAAGATATGAAAGAGAATACACCACACTGTTTGGCCAAGGACCTTACTGGATGTAAATAAATAGCATGTTTATTTTCTTACAGTTTACAAGTCATTGTTTCATTGTTTTTCACGGCCGCCTCAAGAGGTAAGGTATTTAGCAGCATTCTTATACCCATTTTATAGGAGAAAAAACTAAGGTTAAATATTTGTTCACAGTTGCATAACTCTTAAGTGACAGAGTTGAGACTGGAACCCACGCATCTTATTCTGTATCCCATGTTCTTTTCACTTCAAGATATTTCTTTCTTGCTTTCTAAAGGGTAGGCACTCTATTAAATAAAACTAAATGAAAACAATTATTTTTCCATTCCATTCATTTTATTCCTCACCATTTACTGTATTAACCCTACTCCCAGGGTTTTGGGTTTTGTTTGTTTGTTTCTGCTTACTCAGCAACACTTAGTGCCCATCTGTACACAGTGGTTATAACTAATTGGTTGTTCTCTTCCTCTGGAAACCTCGCCCAAATCTGGTAATGTTTTGCAATAATTTGAGTCAGACTATGTTTATAATTGTAAACCTGGTGATACTTTAATGTGGTTTCCTATAGTGACACAACCAGCAATTATGTATAATTTATGATAATTCCTTCAAAAACCTCCAGTGAAAAGAATGATAGAATTTACATGACCCAGGAATTCTGAGATTTCAAACTGACACACAAAACAGGTTATAAATATGGAATCATCCTTATATGGTTACAGGTAGAAATGTCCTGGTATTCTTGATACTTTGTTATTTTATGATGTGGAGAAATGAAACTAATATTCCTCATGCACACAATTCTGTCTACTAAGAATTTCTTCCTTTTCTTAATTTAATTTCTAAATTCATGTTTCTTCTGCTTAGCAATATTATAATCTTGGCCCATCCAATCACCAGATCCTGATTTTTTTCTTAAGTTCTTTATTGTGCAGTTTTTTATTTTAAGTTACTTAATCTGTAAACTTCTTAATCTATCTTCCTGTGGTTTTGTTGTATCCTCAACTAGATTTTGAGCTTGTCAAGGTCAGAGGTTACCTAATTTCACAGAATCACAGTCTTAAATTTCATTTAGTGCAAGCCTCTCTAATTTTCCAGGTAAGTTGAGCTTAGATATATTAAATAACTTGATAAAAATTCCACATATATCTGATATTATTTTATAACCCGTGTTCTGATAGTCAGGCTCATATTCTTTCCTTAATATGTTTATAATTATATATACATACTCACATATACAATATATGTAATATCTCAATCATATAAAGTATAATAATGTGATAAATATCCAGTGAGTATTACCAACTTACCATTATATGGTCGTATCAGATATAGACCTCTTTAACACTACATTATTTAATCTCTGCACTAGAAAAATGATTATCTATAGTTTAAAAGTATGATTTACCTCACTTCTATACCTATTGTTTACCTCACTAGCTACTAGTGTTAAACAACTAATATTTGTTTATTTGTTTCATAATCAATAAACAAACTGGTCTCAAATAATGTCCTTTAAGGCATTAGAATATTATCAAAAACCTTCTATATTTTAAAAATGAATGTCTTGCAAAGTTAAATAATTGCCTAAATCATTGGTTGCTTGTAATTGAGTATGTCCTGCTCGTGGTCCAGTTCCTCAACTGTCTTTGAAAAGGTCCATACAAGAAGCAACCCTTGGAAAGGCCTGAATGGATCATTCTGGAAACTTTAAGGAATTATTGAAGAAGCTCGTCTGTTAATTTTGCCTCCCTCTAGAATGTGCTGTGCTTCACAGCTTGGGTAAAACCAGCCTCATCAAACCCACCTCTGCCAGAATAAACGTTACTGAAACACACAAACATATTTACTTAAGTATCACACTCCCACATGTCTGCCAAAGATTTTTCTGCACTGGTCTTTGTTACCTATCTTTAAATTTCCACTTTAGTTATCCCTTCTTCCTCATGAAATCCATATTGAATCCCTTAGCTAAAACTAATCATTTCTTCTAGATCGTCATAGAAAGTTTTCCAAAGATTTTTGCTATGTGCTCTATATAGATTTTATAAGCAATCTTGAGATTCTGATCATAGTTTAACCCTAGTTAACTTGGACAATTTACTCTGGAAGCTTTGTTGTTTTCGGTTTGGGGACAATAATTGTATCTTTCTCATAGGGCTGTTGTGAGCATTTAATATGAAAGTATAGGCAAAATGTTCAGCACCAGCCCAGGCCTTAGTGAAAGTCTCAATAAATATTAGCTATAATTATAATTCCAATCTGCTCTTTGAGGACATTCCCTGTGTCTTAATTAACTATCTGGCAAATACAGAGCCTGGCACATAACTGCTTAAAAACCTTTTTTGGAATGTATATTGATTGATTGATTCATTTCACACCCCTCAATTAGAACTGAAAATTTGAACTAGTCACTCATATAGGGTTTGCAGATTACCCTAAAAATATGACTCTGGAACTCTAGCAGAGCATTTTCCCCAGAAACCCACAAATCATATAAACATTCCTACTCTTTGCTACCCAATATTCAGTTACAAATTAAATATCTAATTGACTTCTTTCTCTTTAATGTCTCTTATAAATTCAAGGCTTTAACATCCTTATACAATGTCCTAAATGAAGTACAGGGAATGAGAAGTGGTCAAGATGATGCTTTAGAGTCAGGCAAGGATTTATTAAAGCTTCTACTTATTTATTACTTATTTTTATTACTTGTATATACTACTTTCTTATTTGAATAGTATTTTCAAAATATGCCAAATATACAGAAAAACCATGGCTTGCAGTCTCCCTTTCCCAAATCCCTTTCTTCCTTCCCACAGGTAACCACTGATCCTATTTCAGAAGCTTCTTACATAGCTTTTAGATAAAGACAAAAATTCTCAAGCATGATTCTCAAGATCACACTAAGGTCATGAATTTATGATTATATGTGTATATGTATGTGTGTATGTGCATGTGTATGTATATGTGTGTGTGTATATATATGTATGTATGTATTAGCAGCCCAATGTTGTTTTGTTCCAAATTCAAATGAAATTTGAATGCATGTAGGCAAAGTTTATATTATTCATTTTACCACAGTTTCTACCACTTTCTTATCATTTTACACATTATCTACCCAATTCCTGAAGGTATTAGAGTTATTTATTTCTGCCCTACATGTTTTGGTAACTCTGGCTGATATCTTACTACACTTCTCTTATTCTCTTACCTTTACCATACTCTCTTTTGGTTCTTTGTAAGTCACATGACTTTCTTCCTCTTGGCCTCTGAATGTGCAGTTTACTCTACTGTAATCCCCTTTTTCTCTCTAAGACTTCCTTTCTTCAGATCTCTACTTACTTGTGTCTTTTGTCTTCTGAGTTTCCTGACAGGTCAAATCCCCTATCATATGCTCTTGGCACCATGGAGTATTTTACACTTCTTTGTATATTATTTAGTTGGTGTCCACTCCCATTAGAATTAAGGTCTGTTTTGTCCTCTATTGTTTTCACAATGCCTAACACAGAACTTGGATCACAGTAGGTACTTTTTTTTTTTCAAAGAGGCAAGCAGGCAGTCAGAGAGCAGGTAGGAAGGAAGAGCGAGGAGGAAGAAGCACCTATCCTTTCACTTATTTGTTCCTTTTAGTTGTCTCCCTCTCTTGCCCAGGTCCAGGCCATGAACTACTCTGGTCCTTCGGCTCTATGTGAATGGAAGCCCAGGGACCAGTTCAACACCTGAGCCACCAAGATTCACCCCAGAGTGGGTATTTAATAACTACTTATTCAATGAATTGATTTAGCTAGTACTTTAAGGATAAATAGAAATTACTTGTTGAGGACTTGTTGAGGTCAAGAAAACATATGAGGGTAAGCTTGGTAGAGCTGAGGAACTGAAAGACAAGGGCTGTGCCTAGAGCCATGTGAACCAGAGGAGGTGGTACTAAATGAAACTAGCAGAATCAGCAGGGGGCAGATACCAGGGCCTTTTATGCAATGGTAAAACTTGTGTATTTCTCATAAGGGCAATGAAATTTTCAGTAGGGAGCCACTACCCCCAGATATTCTGTGGAGAATGGGATAAAAATGGCAAATGCAGATGAGTAGAGGCCAGTTAAAAAGAGCATTGTCCTAGTCCGGGACCTGATGGCTTAAACAGGGGGAAGGGAGTAAGGTTGGAGAGAAGTAGCAAAGTATATTTCAGAGGACACAAAATTTTATAATGAATTGGAGATGGAAAGTGAAAAAAAAAAAAAGAAAATTGTCAAAGTGACACTCAAATTCCTGGCCTGACCAACTGGGCGAATATGGGTACCATTTGATAAGGTGGGAAAGATTAGGGAAGGAATTAGAACAGAAATTATGTTTTCTTTATTTTATATTTGCTTATCACCTAAATTAAAGTGGTTTTATTAAGAGAAAGAGAAACAAGAAAAGAACAAATAAAACTCAACAACAACAAAAAACAACCTAATAAAAAATGGGCAGAGGCTCTGAATAGACACTTTGTCAAAGATAATATACAGATGGTCAATAGGTACATGCAAAAATGTTTGGCATCTCTTACTATCAGGAAAACACAAATCAAAATAATAATGAGGTATTACTTCATACCTGTAAGAATGGCTATTATCAAAGAGATAACTAACAAGTTTGTTGAGGATGTAGAGAAAAGGGAATCCTCATACTTGTTGGTGGGAATGTAAATAGGTACAACCATAGTGGAAAACAGTAGAGAGATACTCCCAAAAACCTAAGAAGAAGAATACCTTATGATCCACTTAACACATGCTGGGTATTTATCCAAAGAAGAAGAAACATTAATTTAAAGAGGTATTTGTAACCGTTTATTTGTGACAGAATTATTCACAATAGCAAAGTGCCCATCAATGGATGAAGACAATATGGTATATATAAGAGATACTACTCAGCTATATAAAAAAAACATAAAGATGAGATTCTACCACTTGCCACATCATGGATGGATCTAGAGAGTATTATGCTAAGTAAAATAAGGTGGATGGAGAAAGATAACATATGATTTCAACTCATATGTGACAGATAAAGAAACAAAAGCAATAGCAACTAAACAAAAATCAAACTTTTAGAAAATAAGAACAAAATAGTGGTTACCAGAAAGGAAGGGGGGAGTGGGTAAACTGGGTAAAAGGGATCAATTGTATGGTGAAGAACAGAAACTAGAAACAGTGGCTAGCATTATGTAATATTACATGTTGATTTATAAGATTGTGTACCTGAAATATTTATGTAATAAATCAATGTTACTTCAATTTTTTTCAAAAAGGAAGAAGAAAAATGATCTAGAGTGTTGTATTTTAAATTTGTTTCATGGACAATTTTTAGTCATTAATGAACAGAGACATACTAAAGTTACCTTGATTCTGAAGGTATGTATGTATGTATTTTTCTGAGATATTTATTACAATTAAATTAAGATGGGATCTCAATCAGGTGATGAGATCTCGATTTCAGGAAGTCCCCCACTTCTAATTAGAAACCTAAGTGTATCTGAGATTATTCCAGACTACAGCAAGACTCCTCAGGCATATAGGTTATCTGCTCACCTCATCAATCCCTACTCCTGTTTACTACTATGTGACTCAACTCTTTTCTTCCCCCATTGTTACCACTTTCAAAGTTATAAATATATTAACTCACTCCTACTCCCGACCCCCCAACTTTTGGGTTGTTAAAAAGAAAGGTCAAAACTAATTAAAAAGATAAGCTAAAGGGGATGTGGTTGGAGGAAGGGATGTGCTACTCAACTGGTCTCCTCCACTTCCTTGAAGGGGTTCTGGTCACTCAGGGAGTTTGCTTCCTCAGGATCCCCATTGCTTACCACTCTTTGTGTCTCCAATTCAAGCTTTCAGGAATAAAAATCTGATTGGTAGTTAGTACCTGTCATCCTTGCTGAGAAAAGATCACATTTCATATGTGATCATAGTCTACTGTTGGATGCCTTTCTCTGTCAGATAGAGCTCATGAAACATTTTTGAGTGTGCCTGTGAAGTGTCTCTAGGAGAGACATTTGGTTCAGTAAACTGAATAAAAAAAATCTCCTGAGAGTTTTCAGGTGGGCATCACCCAACTCATTGAAGACATGGATAGTATAAAAATGTGGAGGAATGGTGAGGTTTTTCTCTCTGTTGAGCAGAGACCATCTTCTCCTGTTCTTGGACATTGGTGCTCCTGATTCTTGGGCTTTTAGACTCAAACTGAGATATAGATCATTATCCATACCTCCCACCCACTGTGACTACTTCTTAGGAATTTGAACTAAATAGTACCATTTAATTTTTTGGATTCTCTGACTTTAGAAGGCAGATCATGGGACTTAGGAGCCTCTATAACCAAGTGAACCAGTTAGTATGTTATATAAATATATGTATGTATGTATGCATGTATATTCATGTTTATATATAACCTATTGAAACTGTTTCTCTGGAGAACCCTAATACTGTAACATATAAAATTTTCCTTTCACTTTTTTCACCACATACAGACATTTTTCCTAAATGTTTTTTATTATTTATTTGTTTTTGAAACTAGTACAAAATCTTAAATTTTTGAATTTATCACATAAAACATTTTTTGTTTTATTATTATTTCTTTTGTTTATGTTGCTATATTTAGGATATTAAATTCACACCTCAGTTTGTATATTTTCCTTTTAGTGATAAATTATGATAGTGATTTTCTTAGGTTTTTCTTAGATTTTCTTGGCACAGGTAACAATCTGTTATACAACTCTCTTTCTTATTTTATGTTCATTTATATATTCTTAAAAGAAAGGTGCAGGCAGGAATGAAGGTGAGTAGAAACAGGTATGCAGGAAAAGAGAAGAGGAAGCAATACTTTATTTTGTTTAGTTGTTTATCTTGGATGTTCCCACTGGCCCTGGGACACAAACCTGTGGTCTTGGGATGTATGTGGACCATGCCCAACCCCTGCTCTACCAGGGCATGCCCAGACTCTTTTCTCTCTCTCTTTCTCTTTTTTTTTTTGTGAGACAGAGACAGAAGCAGCAGTTTAAAAAAAATTTAGTTGCTTCCATTGGTTGTCCTTCCCCTCCCCACTCTCTCTGTTTTGTTTTTTTTTTAAACACAGAAGAGGCTTATTCTTCAAAACATAAGCCTAACAATTCTTTTATTTTCTGTAGAATTCTGTTAAAGTAATTCAAGGATGTTGAACCTCCTGATTAAATCCAGTGCTCCTGGGAGGTGAAGATAGCCCAAAGAAATGTAAGAAATTGTAAGGCACATTTTAATTAAGTTTAATTTTTTTCTTGCTCTTAGTCATTCTTTCCTAGAGCTAAAGAGAACTCTTGGAATTTATTTCTTAGTTTTTATTTCTCTTGTAGAGGTGGTAATGAGTATGAAAGAAAGGAGAAAAAGTACTTGAATGTTCTTGAATATTTACATAATTTAAGATGTGCAACACTAGAATGTTCCAATCTTCTACTGAAGAGAAAAGACTAAATACATTTGTTAATTTTAGTGGAAAAGGAAGAATATATTTTAAAAGCTATGAAATTTGGTATGCCCTAGTGGAGTAATACTTAGGCCCAACACGTCAGCTGAACACAGTCTGCATACATCTTAAGGGCCCGGGGTTTGCACCCTTGGGTCAGGAAAACAACCAAGATGAACAACTAAATGAAAATACTGATGGAAGATATGGTATGAAATATAGATTGAGATACAATGTCAATATTAAAAAATGAATGCAACATTATGAACAAAAGATTTAATAAATAACAATAATTAAAAATAAAGTATTTTTCCTTCTTTCTCTTCCTGTCAGCTTGCCTACTTGCCTTCATTACTGCCTGTACTTTTCCTTTAAAAAAAAAAAGTAATGGAATTCACATTTTTGTCAAGTTATGGAATTCTTATTAATTCCAGGTTAGACACTCGAAGGCAACAACAACACTGAGATGATGTATCTGACAGACTAGGCATGTAATGGGGGCAGATCCAGCAGGTATGAGATGAGAAGGAAGGATTGTTTCTATTCTTACAAGTCATAGAAGTGGTTACATTTCATAAAAGTTATCCTGCATTTCACTATGCTTATCTTCACATATAAAATCCTATTGTGAGATTAAACAGAGTTTGAAGGAAGTTGAAATTCTATATAATTAGGATTTTTCCATATTCAGAATTGTTTTCACTGGAGTCTAGAGCTGACTGGGAGATTTAAAAAAAGTCTTCTGGGGTTTGTTTTGGCTGGTAGGAGATGGCTAGACCCTAGGGTGAGGGATAATGGCTCACAGAAAAGGGAAACTGTCTCCCAGGCAGAGTGAGTGAAACTGTAGAGGCAGCAGAATCTTGTGGTTAGAGCAAGCTCTCAAACCAGTGCAGGAAAAAGGGACAGTGGCCTGAAATGTTAAGAGACCAGCTCTAAAAGTATTAGGAAAAATAATAATCCCTCCTTGAAAAGTGTTTTTCTTCTTTTACTAAAGGGGACTTTGACCTACGACATGGGCATGAGCAGAACAGCCATGATCCACCACACTGTCTGAATATTTGCAGAACAAATGTGACCTAAAAATGACCCTGGCACACCCTAAAGTCTAGGTCCAATCACACTCACTTCCTAATGACTCACTCCACTGCCTCAGACCAATGAACACTTACTTTTGCCTACTTCCTTTGACCAATCACTACTTCACCCACGCTTTGACATGAGACCAATCAGATCAATCACTAATCACTTTCTTAATCCAGTTCTTATATAGTCTCCCAGGAGTATAATGCTCAGAGAGACAGAGTCTTTGAGAATGATCTCCCTGCATCCTTAATTGTTATAAGTAATAATCCTTTTTTTATTTAAGAAACTTTGAGTATTTTGGCTGACATTCACCAAAGGAATGGACCCATTGAGTTCACTAACAAAAGGTCTTTAACCATAGCTGGTTATAAACTCTAGAAACTAGGGAACCCATTTCCAAATTCTGAAAGTGGTGTCTACAAAAATCCAAGATGTAGAGGGCATTGGATATGACATTGAAAGCAAGTTGGTGATTACAATGAAGAGTTGATCAAGAAGTTGAGAGAATAGCCAGGTGTATTTTTTAGAGCATATTTTTTAAAAGTTCTCTAGAAGAGAATCTCAGATGGTGGCTGAGGTCATTCCCTGCTTCACTTCTAAGGGATACAGCTAACATTTTTCCACTGAAGCCAATGTTGGTGTATCATCTTAACAACTGAGGAACAACAGTGACTGTGTTGAAGAGATTGCTTGAGGAATCATAATGATAAAGGAATCAATACAACAGAAAGATGTATACTTATTCATTTACATGCACCTAATATAGGAGTGCCCAAATATCAAGTGAATATTAACAGACCTACAGGGAGGCAATGACAGCACCACAGTAATAGTAGGGAGGTTTAACACTCCACTTACAGTAATGAACAGATATTTCAGACAACATCAACAAGGAAATTATGGCCTTAAATGATGAGTTAGATGAGATGGACTTAGCAGCTATCTATAGGGTATTTCACCCCAAAACAATAGACTACATATTATTTTCAAGTGCTCATGGAATATTCTTAAGGATAGACCATCAATGACCATTACTGGGTCACACATCAAGTCTTGATAAATTTATGAAGATTAAAATCATACCTAGGATCTTTTCATAGAACAATGGCATGGAGCTAGAAATCAACGAAAATAGAAAAGAGGAAATAAACACGGAGTAGAGAAAAAAAGTAACTGAACAACTATTGAATGAGTCAATGAGGGAATCCAAAGGTGAAACCAAAAAAAATCTGGAGTCAAATTAAAATGAAGACACAGCTTATCAGAACCTATGGGATGCTGCAAAAGCAGTGTTAAAAGAGAAATTTATTGTAATGCAACCCTACCTCAGGAAATAAGAACCACAAATAAAAACCCTGAATACTCATTTAAAGGTACTACAAAAATAAGAAAAAATAAAACCAAAAGTTTGTAAAGTAAGAAAATAATAAAATATAAAGCATAAATAAACAAAATAGAGATTTTAAAAAACCACTCAAAAAAATGAAACCAAGAGCTGATTCTTTGAAAAAATAAACAAAATAGACAAACCACTAGCCAGACTCACAAAGAAGAGGAGAAAACATAAATAAAATAAGAAATGAAAAAAGAGAAATTACAAATGATACTTCAGAAATACAGAGAATCATAAGAGAATAAAAATATGGCAACATACCTATATGGCAACATTTTGGATAACTAGAAGAAATGGCACATTTATAAAAACATATGACATTTCAAGACTAAATCAGGAAAAAATACAAGACCTGAAGAGATCAATCTCAGGCAAAACAAATTGAAAGAGTAATAAAAAATGTCCCCTAAAACAAAAATTCCAGGACAGTTTTAATAGTGAATTTTACCAACTTTTCACAGAAGAATTAATACCAATCCTTTTCAAACTGTTCCAAAAATTTGAAGAAGGTGAACTTCCTAATATCTTTTCATAATGCCAACTTTCCTCTGATCTGACTCCAAAACCAGACAATGACATCACCAAAAGAGAAAATACAGACCAATATTTCCAATGAATTTTGAAAAGATGTGCTACATCTCTTGTCATAGTCAGTGCAAATTAAAACAACAATCAGATATTACCTCACACCTGTGAGAATGGCTATTATCCAAAAGTCTGTAACCAACATATTTTGATGAGGATGTGGAGAAAGTGGAATCCTTCCAAACTGTTGATGGGAGTGTAAAATGGGGCAACTATTTTGGAAGGAGTATGGAGATTCCTCAAAAAATTGAGACTGGAAATATCATGTGATCCAGTTATTCTGCTACTGGGTATTTTAGAACATATCAACCCCCGTTCACAGAGATATATGCACCTCATGTTCATTGCAGCATTATTTACAATAGTCGAGAGTTGTATTCAATCTAAGTGCCTATTGATAGATGAGTAAAGATGGAGATGTGGTATACATACACGAGAGAATAGTACCCAACTATCCAAAAATATGAATCCTGCCATTTGCAGTGAAATAAATAGATCTTGAAGTAATTATTCCTAGTGAGATAAGTAAGAAGAAAGCAGACTTCACGTAATATCACTCACATGTGGTATGTACAGAAAATACACAAACAAGTGAAATAAACAACAATAGATTTTTCAGTTAATACAAGAAAATGTAGTGGTTGCAGGAAGAGGGAAGTATTGGGTAGAGCAGAATAATTGTATAGTGAAGGAAGAACTGAAATAGTGGAATGAACTTAATTTATTATACAAAGATTCGATTTACAATGATAGACACTTTAAACCTATATATGATGCAAGTCTCCTATGATAAAATTAATTTAAAAAATAAACCTACAAAGAAGTTTTCTCTAAAAGTGCTATAGAAGGATATAAATAGAGGAATGAGAAGGTTACTGAGGGTAACCAATCAGGGTGGCCAGGAAAGACCCCCCCCACTCCCACCCCCGCCAAGAAATGACATTTGAGTTGAGGTCTGGTGGGTGAAAATGAGCCAGTCAAATAATAGGGCTAGGGAATGGGAAGAGGGAAAGAAAGGCAATGGGAAAAATGGTCAGTTTCCATTTTACACTCTAACTGCACTAAATAACTTTGTCCATAGCTCACTATGCAAATGGAAAAGGCGAACAGCTCTAAGACTGCTCTGTGTTTGAGAAATGAGTAGAACTCTGTTTCACGGACTGAAACATAAAATAAAGTCGTTTGTAATCTTGTCTTAGTCAACATTCGATATTTTTTTTCTGTCTTATCTTGCTGATTTCTACCAAATATATTTCTGACAACTTTCTTTCAAATATTCCTCTTCCGAATACTTTGTTTTCTCTTATTGGAACCTATGGAGTGATCTAGACTAACTGGTTCTCAGTTTAAAATTCAAAATTTTCCTGGGGGATTTTGTTAAGAATAGATTTTTCACATCTTGGGTAGAATGTAGGCTTCTGCATTTTGAAGTCTTCCTCTTGATTCTGATGCAGCAGGTTTAGTACCCTAAACTGTAAAGTAATTTATAAATTATTCAGGAAAACAGTTCCAGATGTGCTCCAAGAATAAGGGAATCTCTGTTAAATAAGTTTGAGAAAATGTCTTAGAGTCTCCTCTTAGAGTTTCACCAACCTGCCCAGGGTAAAGGCTTTGAGGCAAACTGAAGCATCTAATAGTTAAACAAACAGAATCACTCATGAAAAGGAGATCTTTTGTTTTATTTTTTTTAACTTGACTCAGAAAGTATTGTTTAGGGAAACGATAACATTGAGCTTGAAAAACAGTCACTTTCCACAAATATATACATGTGTGTGTATGTGCGTGTGTTTGTGTGTTTTTTTTTAAATAAATTCCATTTAGTGTAACTGGGCAAGATTCTTTAGAAAGCAGTCCCCCAAAAAGCATCTCATCCGAGGTGCAGGTAAAGCTGTGACCAGCCTCACACCTCGTCCTGAACGCCTTCCCCATGCCCGCTATTGACTTTTGCTCCTGCACTTTTATAAGGATCTCTCTAAAACATCTATGCTGTCTCCCAATTTACGTCTCTAAGATCAGCCTGTCCCACATTTCTATTTATTTATACGTCTCCACCTGGATATCCTAGGCTTACTCTCTAAAATTCTGAAGTTTCAATGTGTGGGTTGAAACTGGAGCTCTATGTCTTGAATGGAACAAAATCTATACTTTTTTCCCCCACTAGCTCTGGATCACAAACTCAGGTCCTTGGGCTTTAGGTGATCTGCACTTCTGCTGCCAGAGTTGCCTGTGCCATGAGGGCGTGCTCCCAAATATATACTTATTTTAAGTCATAGTATCACATTTTCCAAAACAGAAAACAAAATTCATTTTTCTTTCCTGTTTCTCAGTATGCTCTCTCTTCTTGGCTTCCCTAGTGTTGTTAGTAACTGCTGTGGTCCTAATGATGTAACTCTCAAAACCATATAGTAACTTCTACTTCCTCACTTTAGGGAAATTCAGTTTCTGTTGCCAGTCATCAAGTCCCTCGTGTCATTTCCTCCTTCCCAGTTTACTGTTAACTAGTGTTAACTTTATGTACAACTGTTAATCTTATGCATAGATGACTTCAACTATCTCCTATTGGAATTTTCTGCACATTGTCTCCCTTCTCCCCCTCCCATTTTGTCTTGCTCCTCTGTCAGGTTTTTTTTTTTTTTTTTTTAATAATCTATCGGGTTTCCTTATGGCCTATTGGATTAAGAGAACATTTAAAAATAAAATACTGTTTGCTAAACAAGTTCTCATTCACCCTTCCTCCAGCTGCACTCTATACATGTTGTACATGACTTGTTTGTGACATGCTGTTTCTTTTCCATTTCTCCAAAAACCCTTATCATTCTCTTGTAAAGTCTGTTTAGACATGTTTTCAAGTCTTAGTGCCTATCAGAATCACCTGGAGGGCTTGTTAAATCACATTGCTAAACTCTATCCCCAGAGTTTCTGATTTTGTAGGAATCAATAATTTGCATTGCTAACAATCCTCAGATAATGCTGATACCACTGGTCAGAGATCACCTTTGAGAATCACTGCTTAGACAAACAGCTGTCAGCCCTGAGTACCATGCTAGAATTTCCAGATGGAGTGGAGGCTGTGATCCTCTAACCAGATTTTGCTTACTTATTCCTCACAGATGCTGGGCTGTTGCTTGCGGATAGTTGAAAAAGGAATTTCTCTTTGAGAATTGTCCTTGTTTGCATTCTGTGAAATTGCCAGGTAGATCAGGATTTTTAAAAAATCAAATATTTCTAGCTCCCTAGAAAGTTGTGCTTCTTAGTCAATCCTGAAAGAAGACATGTATCGCTGTAAATTATTTTTACCTGTTCTTACATTTTTAACAATCAAATTATTCAGTATATACTCTTCTGTCTCTAGCTTTTCCCACTCAGCGAAATTTGAGATTCATCCATTTTGTTCCATGTGTCAGCAGATTTTTCTTTTGTTTATTGTATATAGTATTCTATTTTATCAATATACTATGGTTTATTCATACATTCTTTTACTGAGGGACATTTGTATTATTTGCGTTTTTTGATATGTTCATTACTAATATCTTCTTCGTTTGTCTTTCACTCCCATTTTTTTTTTTAATGCCTGAGATCTTAATGAAGTCCAAATTATTGTTTTCTTTTTTGTTATTCTCCCTCCCTCATTTAAAAGCTTGTTGCTAAAATCTGAGGCTTTAAAATATATCAATTCCCAGAATCTATCACAGGCAAGTTAAATAAAACTTACGAGTATATTTTAAAAAGTTCCTCATTATTCTAGTATGCACGCAGGTTTCACTGACAAACTGATAGATTTCCAAGGATAACGATAGTGATTTATTTATCCTTGTTTATATAGTCTGGTACCCACTGCCTGACTTGGAGTGCTTGATAAACACCTGATGATATTTGATTAATCTGACCCATCTTTCCTAGGTCACCTCAAATTCTTTTTTTATGAAGTTCTTTTTCACCACATTATTTCCAATGCCATTGTGCTTTTCAGAAAATTTGCCCTATATGTTTTTTCCCGCTTAGTTTAAGTATATCTTCTGTCCCCAACTAGTTTGCAAAATTGTATAGAGAACATTTAGGGGTGGGGGCTCTTATCCTCTCTTCCTCTTAGGAAGAGACTAGGCTCCAATCTCTGGAAGGAATAGCTTGATTATTTCCATTTCCTCTCTCCATCCTTTTATCTTCTCTTTCCTCTGTGTTCCCTTCCCTGAGAAATAACTAATATGCTGAGTGAGAGAGAGAGAAAAGGCCAAAGCACATCCTACTCCAAGGACACTCTGAGAGTGCAAACCAGGATTCCTCTAATTCGTCCTCTTCTACCTGCTGCACGCAGTGAGGGGAGCCAAGTCTCTCTATGGCCTTTTTCTATAGTTAGCAACTTGAACTTCTTGGGGATGTTATGTCCATAAATTTCCCTAGGTTCAGGTATCACGTGATGATGTGACTCTCACTCAGTATTTGAAACAAAAGGACAAAACTGAATTAGTTGCCAACCCTTATAAAGGCAGCACAGTCTCTGTGAGTAGACGCAGATTTATAAATGGTTGCAAAAAACGAAGCAGGGAGTTCTGGGATTAGAAGATCTGCAGAAATTTAGGGCTGAAGAGACCTGCAGAAAGATGGTTACTTGGGTGACTGTTGTTTATTGGCTGTCACTACAGAGTATTTATTGGGGTGAGTCTGTGGTTGGCTGACTGTCAGAAGCAAGGGCCTCATTGGTTGACTTGTAAAAGCTGCCTTGGGTGAGTTTTTGTTGATGGCTTGATGGGATTCAAGCAGTTTCTAAGGGCTGCTGACTACAATGGCATGAGACGTTCAGGCCTTTCCTAGGTATGTGAAAATTTGTTTTTATTTTCCTATTTAGTGTCATGAATAATAAAGCTGGTATTGTCCTACCATGTTTGGTTCCTTCTGTATGTTTTCAAGTGGTGAGAAGCTGGAGAGAGGAAGGCCATGACTGAAGCTTTCATTCTCAGACAGGAAGGAGTAGGGCTAAACTGGTGGTTTACAACTTAAAAGAACTGGAGAGTTTAGAGAGTTTTTGAACATTTAAAAACAATGAAGCTATCTCTTTATGAAGAAAATTTAGATGAAAGATTAATATAACCAAGGCATTAGCATCCACCTCCCTTTTGTCTAAAACACAATAGGAAAGCAGCACATCTGGGTTTTACATCCCTACGAAGACAGCTCGGTGGAAACTGCGCTTTGGTGTCTCTGGATGTGCATTGATCCTGACCCCATCACAAGCTGTGGTCACTTTGCTCACTTTGCTGCTGGTCACCTTTTGGAGCTCTGCTTCTGGCCCTGGAGGGTTTTGATCCCCTTACCTGGGCCCAGGTCGGGGAGTGGAATGTGGCATTGGTAATTCTCCAGATAAATGTCAATTCTGTCTCTAACAACTCTGTTGGCTTCAGAGCACCATCATGGCAGGTGATCAAGTGTTCAGGTTTACAACAGAGGCAGGAGAAGTTAAAGAACCTTTCCTCCATCCGGCGGGAAAAGCACCAAGAAGACAAAAGCTCTCTCATGGGTTCCCTTGAATTCCATTCCTGCTTCCTTCCTGGCTGCGCTGCCATCAACATTATCCCCTATTGCTTGTGCTTTCACCTGCTTTGAGGAAATCCCATTGACTTCAGGTATCGGTTTCCTCTTAAGTCAGCCTTTTCTCTCTGTAATCCTCACTTCTCTACCTCTGAACCATTAGACCTTGTTCTGAGCATCACACATTTCAGGGTGCTTTTAAATCACTCAAGATTCTGTGAAAATGCAGATTCTGATTTGCTAGGTCCTGGGTGGGTCTTAAGAGATTTCGAACCAGTCCCCAAGTGATGCCTGCTGCCCTGCCACCACAGTTTGAATAGGAAGGCTCTGGTACCGTGCTCAGGGTAAACAGGGAAGGTTGCTGACATGGTCAGATTCCAGGACACAGGATTTGGAGCTTAAAGTGGAATCTGGACTGGGTTGGGGCTGTGCGCATCATGCCCACTTTGTGACTTTCACTGCTGTGGGTTCTCGGCATTAGGACTGCATTATGACATTAGAGGGCTGTAGGCATGTTTTTAACTTTGTGGACTCCTTCCACTGTAAACAAATTTTAAAACATTTTTTATGATAGTGTTGATCTAAAGATAAGTATAATCTAGGGTGAATTCATTATCATATGCAATACTGATGGTGATCATGATAATAATAATATATGAATATATATTTTATTATTTTAAGAGAAACTAAAACATTTCCATGGGACCCTGCAAGTATTCTGACCCACAGGCACTGTTCCTATTGTGTCTAATGAGTAAGTCAACTCTGGTGGGCCTGCCTGTTGGACCAAACACACACATCTGTCATGATGAAAACACTTCTCAGAGATGGTGCTGTCTAAATTCCTAAGGATAAAAATATTTTCCTAACTGCCTTAAATTTGCAAAGCATCTCCGTTTCTGTGGCACTACATTAATATTCAACACAGGACTTAATTCAATTTGTTTCTTCTCCTCCCTGCTGCTTTCCAAATTGTGCTCATTTGGATTTGCCATGAATTAAAGAAAAGGATATTTTAACGACTGTGCCCTTAATGACAAAAAGAGGAGCTTTGAGATTCTTACTCCAGGAAGAACTTGATTACGTGTTATTCAAGGGCCTATAGTTCTGCTCTGTTTCCATAGATGGGTGTTTTGTTGTTAGAGTTACAATAATACATAAAACAGATGCAAGAGGAGTCACCCTGGCTAAAGTGGTGGTTGTGGTTCAGCCCACACGGCTTCTCTTCCACAGCTCCTGGGAGAACTGCGGCGCCTCTGAAGGACACGCGCCTCAGTTGAACCCAATTTGGGAGCCACCAGTCCAATCCACAACCCCCTCTACACTTTACATATAAGGAACTGTAGGGTCAGAGTGCGACTGTGTCTTCTGTTTCTTCAATCGCAAACTTTGATGTGTTTCCAGATATTAGCACTAGCCTGTCTATTCTAGAATATGAATAGAATGAGTCTGCCTATTAGGAGACTTGCCTTCCTTTCAGGCAGAATGGTTAATCATTTTGTTACTCGGAATGGTTTTGATCCCAGAACCACACCCTGATTTCCTGGAGAATAAAAGAAACACCGGAATGATATTGTCAAGGCAAACGATGTCCTGCTACCCAGGAAGAGATAATAATAGCACATAGGTACTGAGACCTACGGAGTCAGACCCAGTCTAAACACTTGATACCTATTAACCCTCTACACTCTTCATGGTGGTGTTACAAGGTGGGTGCTGTGTTATCTAAACTTAATACACATGGAGCTTCAGTACCTTGTCCAGGGCTCCTTTCATACATGTGGAGGCAAAACAGGGAGCCAGGCCGCCTGTTGCCAGGATCTGCTTCTTAGCTCTTCTGCTATGGGGATAACCCTAAAAGTTCCCATCCCAGTATCGACATTTTCTGCTTTAGAAACCACTTTTTTTTCCTTTCTTTTTCACTTAACTTCTGCGGCCTCTTTAAGAGATTGAGAAATTGACAAACTTATTCCTTGTTTTGTGATACTGCTCACCTTATTCTCTCAAAATCCTCTGCAGACAAGAACTTCAGGCCATGATCATTAATCCTGATGTTCAGGCTCATGGGGGGATTTGTGATATGGAATAGTTTGGGGGGGTGTTAGGAGTGCCCCTAGAGGCTGCTGTGGAGTCAGATCCCGAGCCATCGGAAGGTTATCTCTGGTTCTTGGAGCCTTTGCTGTCTGCCATCGGCGCCTTCCTCACTCAGCCACACCCTCCATGCCTGGACATTAGGCATCACAACACCCAGCCCTCCTAACTTGACCAGTAAAGTGTTTTCCTGTCCAGAGAAGCGTGCAATACCAGCCATCAGGGCATGCCAACATTGAGTGATTTAATTCTCCTGTGCTCAGTTTTCTTATCAAAAGAAGAGAAGAATGATGGCACCTACCTAATGATGTTGCTGTGAAGAATGAATGAGATAATACATGTAAAGGATTTAAAACAGTGCCAGGTTCATAGTGAAGAATGAATTAACAGTAGCATTTGTTATGATGAGATGTTTGACAGCAGGAGAGAAGACAAGTGATCTCTTGTTATCAATGGAGCATCTTTCAAGGCTAGAATTCTCATGGAGTTTCTTGCCATCCTCTTGGCCTCCCTTCTGCTGTATAATGAAAAGAATATAGATCTCTCAGACTCAGAATAAAAGTCTTCATCCACATATATTCTTTCATAGTTTGGTGGTGACAAAGCAGAGGCCAAATTTGCAACATTAGCTTCCTGGGAGTTGTCTAACTACTCACAACCTGAAGTGACTCCACTGTATCTGTTAATCATAATAGTCTGGGTTTTATTACCAAATTGCATCTGATTCACTGGCTTCACCTCTAGCAACAAAAACCCTTGCATTTTCCATGAGTAGACACTCCCAAATCTGAGTTCAGTTTTCTTCCTTATCTTACCTCAGCAAGTTAGGTTTTTGGCTTTGTCCTGTCTTGTCTAAGATTCTGTACTCCTCCTAAATGATTCCCTTCTACAGCTTGGCTTTCCTGCCTTCACTGCTCTCTTTTCTTTTTAAAAAATTTTATTGTGAAAAAGACCACACAGAAAACCAATGTTGTGGTGGACAGTGTGATATGCTGTCTGATCTCTTTTAGGAATGAAGGACCTCATCCTATCTGCGAGGAGTATGGCCAGTTATCAGCCCCTTGTGTGGATGGACTCTGCTGAAGAAAGCTGCTTTGTTTAAGGTCAAGCACATTTCCCAAGAGTGCCTTGCATCCAATGACTGATGAATATGGAATCATCGAATCAGGACAGCTCTGAAGGGCTATCTCATCTTCAAAATTCCCTAAGCAATTGACTCAATTCTCCCTTGAGATGCATTATAGATCAATTTCTCTATCCAGTTCCTGCTTCCTTCAATTTCCTTCTGCAGTTGATGATTCCAAACACCACCAAATAAATCTCTTGCATGATAATCTTGATGTCTAAGACTGTTTTTCAGTCATCTAAACTTGGGACACGTGTATAAAGCATGGAGGTATCAAGAGAGAGGGGCTCACAGTGGCTTCGTACATATGTCTCTTTCCATATTGTCCTCTGGAAGGAAGTCACGATGTTCTTACCACATGTAGGAAGTGGGGAGTCATATTCCACCTCTTTGAGGGAGGAATAAGTTCTACAAGTTATTAAGAATTCTTCTACATGGGTGATTTTTCTCTTTTATCATTTATGTGATTCAGTCTTTTACATGAGTATCAACATATGGATTAAAAATACTTTGGTTTAAAATTAATACTACTTAATATTGTTGCTCAGATTGGTCCAGCTGTGTTCATTAGGAACTCTTTCAGTTGTTTGTCTTCTTCTTCATTACATGTGTATATGTTTTAGCACTGTTTGACTTTCTATCACTACAACATGCTCCAGGCTCATCTGATAAAATTTCTGCCCCAGTCCTAGACTCTGACATTTCTCTAAGTATCCCTGTTTCCTTTTCATTGAAGAATGGTATTAGAAGTCAAGGTTTCGGTATTAGGTTGCAGATAGATTTTTTAAAATTACCATTTTCTCTATTTTATGATTAGTTGTGCTTCTATCAGAAAATAGAATGGAATTGGAAAGCAAGTGAAATTGTAAATGAGCTTTGATTCCTCCAACTTTTCTTTGCATAAAAATAAACACACACCTATGAACCAGCAGTTTTCACTGTGGGCTTACACATTTTACAATAATTGGAAAAGCTCTTACAAATACAGATGACTACCTCTGTCCATAGAAATTCTTCTTTAACTGTTTTTATGGGGAAAAAAGGTGTTTTTAGAATGTTCCCCAGGTGAATTTAATGTACAAATAGAGCTGAAAACCACTGCTGTAAACCTTGTGTCAATTGTTTGTGTCAATATGGTTAGGATTTTATTTTGTACAAAGGATGATTATTTTTTTTAATGATTATTATATGTTCATCAAGGTAAGCTGTGACCTACCTTGGAAATAAGGTGTTTGTAGATAGTAATCAATTTAAGATGAAGTCATTTATCACCCTCTCTTAGTTACAGCTTAAAGTCTGATTTACTTAAACTCCACTGTTCTACTAATCAAACCACCCAACACACTGTACACACTAACTGGATGAATCATTTTCATATTTGTGGAGTCCTGTGATGATCTTTAAAATCACTGTGATCAAGGCCATAAAGGTGACTAATGGTTAATTACTAGGAGAGTAGAACCTTGGCAGAGTAATGAACAATTTCATTACAGCGATGTATTCTTTGACTCTGTCAATCTCACCAAATTGTTCTATAGGAAAGAATGTTATCTTTAAGGTTCCCCTGAGTGGTTTACCAGGAAAAAGAAAAGGAAGATTAACCAGTCATGTCTTTTGGGAGCACATGATCATGAATAGACAGATAAGTAAGGGATGTATAGATAGAACAAAAAAAATACGAATGTATAAGGTATTCATCCATTTACATTATGTGTACACCAGAGATAAAGGTGTTTTACAATGGAGCCAGTAAGACTAATGCCATAAGAGTATCAAGTGGATGTTGGTTATGGTGAAAGACAGATGTTAGCTCTCATTTGGAAGTGACAGAACTTGGAATAAATTTTTTTTAGTTTTGGGACAATTTTGTTTTAGGGCTTGGTCTACTTCAGATTACTACTGCATCAAGGGTACTTTGTGTTGACTTGTATCCCTCAAAAGAAATGTTGAAGTCCTAACCCACACTACCTGTGAGTGTGACCTTATTTGGAAATAAGGTCTTTGGGGATGTGATCAAGTTAAGATGAAGTCATTAGGGTGGGTCCTAGTTCAGCATGATTAGTGTCCTTGTAAGAAAAGAAAGTGTCATCTGAAGACACAGGGAGAACACCAACTCACATCAGAGGCAGAAATTGGAGTGAGGTAGCTGTAAACAAAGGAATACCAGTATTGATAGCCACCACTAGAAATGAGAAAGGGGCAACAAAGCACAGCCCAACCGACACCTTTATTTCAGACTTTTACTCTTCAGACTGAGTTTTTAAAGAACAATTTCTGTGTTTTTTTAACCCATCCCATGTTCCAGGTAGTGAGTCAGTCACAAGCAGGGAAATGGGGAAGAGAACAGAAGAAGTCCTCCAATCAAAAGGCTACAGACTGTGAAATGGTAGCAATCTGAAGTCCTCCAAGCAATTTAAAAGGGAACCACTAAGGGACCAATGAAAACACTTGTCCCACCCCAGGACACCCTTGGCTGGGGATAAGGGTTGCCAGACTCTTTAAGAACCTCAGCCCAAAGCTCCTCATGACCTATTCCCCTCTTGGAATATGACCCACCCATATCCTATCTCTTAAAGTGTGTGCTGTCCTCAATAAGTCACACTTGCTTTGCTTACTACTGGCTGCACTACCTTTTTTGTTCTTGGACTGTGTGGGTTTGACAAAATCTTCTCTCAGACTCACAGAACCCTGAAGTCAGACCCCAAGACTCTCGAGGTGTATGGTACTTTAGTATGAGAACCTTAGCAAACTAATAAACTATGGTAGCTGAGGATAATAAGTATTGTTACCATTGTTTTACTATTAACAAGTTTTTTTTTTTTTTTTTTTTTTTTTTTTTTTTTTTTTTTTTTTTTTTTTTTTTTTTTTTTTTTTTTTTTTTTTTTGGCAGCTAGTGTGACTTATTGAAAATCCTGACATTTAAAACCCTTGAATGTGTGTATACATATGTGCATGCATGAATACATACATGCATATACTCATACATACATGCTTAGGTAAATAATTGCTCTTGATAATAATAGATTCTGTTCTGTTTCTGGCAAAAAGACTTTGTTTTTTAATATGACACCTTTTTGTTGGTCAGGTAATTTTTATAATCTCTTCTTTTCCTGCTTCCTACATTACCATTTGCTTCTCCTTAAGGGTGATTGGTCTTCTTTGGCCCTTTCCAATGTACCTACCAATTTAATCTTGTAGCATTTCCTGTTGATTTCATGTTGTTCTTACTGGAATCCATTAGATGTGGAGTCTATTTCACTCTGGTGTAGTAAGTACAGGCAGTTCTGTGTTCATGCTGTAAGGGAAAAAGGCCTGCCTGCTGCTTCCCAGTAGCCATGAAGACAGCTGTAGACTGCCTGAGCTAGCAGAGCCATAAAATATCCTGTGGTCTGAGCTTGCTGGAATGCTGTAGACAACTGATAAGTCACCAACAGATAAAGAAGTTGCCTAATTATTTGCAAATGGAATCTTGTGTGTGTCTTGCAAATGGAGTCTTGCGTGTGTGTATATAGGCAATGTGAAGAATTTACAATTAAATTACTTAGGTTCATGCTTGTAAACCTCCCCCCCCAACCCCCACCCCGCCCCTCCTAATTTACACCTCTCTAACCTGTATTAGTGTACCTTCGCCTGCAATCCAGGCTCAGATTTTGGAGACTACTCCCTGAACCTGTTGATGTAATAAACTTGCCAAAGCTTCAAAAAAGTGCTCGCATGGTTTGTGCAGGAGAACCGCAATAATGGTGTTTCCTGAATTTTCACAAGCAAAAGATTTCATTACTCTGGGTTTTTAGCTAGTTCTGACATTCTAGGTGGAGTTCCTGGTTTTCTAAGATTTTTTCACATTTCATTGACAATGCAAATGTAGGGTAGTCTCTTTCAGTCAGGCATCACCTAAGGCACTCTGCTAGAGGCTCACCCCAAGCTACAACCCCTTTATATTGCTTTAATTTTCAATGCTTTTGCAGGTCATTGACTCAAAGTAATTGCTCTCGTTCCTGCATATGAAAATTTTAATCACCACATCCTTAGGCAAACATCAAGGCCGCTCTTAGTCAAAAGAAAACTGAACTTTGTCTCTGGTCCTTTCCTTCCCTTTTCAGGCTTTTTTTTCTGTCAACAACTTCCTGTTTCTTATCTGCTTACCTCTTGGGAACTGACCTCTGAAAATCTGACCAATTTACAGAGCAGGCAGAGTAATGAGAATTGATTTTTGCGTAGGAGAAAATTTTTTAAGTACAGGGATTTTATAAAGATAAAATGGTATCTTTAGTTATAGAAAGAACAGGCTTTCTCTTGTGGAGAAGTTTTATTTTATTTTGTTTTGAGCTGGAGAGGCTTTATGATGCAGTTTAGATGCACATACAATTTAAGTCATTCGGATATTTTTAGGGAGGGAAAAAAGGAGACTCTTGTATTTTTCGTGCATGTCTACAATTACCAGCAACTGCAGTGCAATAGTTCCATCAGTTATTAGTGTTCACACTATTTTCAGTTTCCACCAAAAGAACATCTCCCTTCCTTTTAGAATCTGCTCTTGGTAACTTTATATTTCCAAGGACTATTAAAAGAAGTGATTTGTGCCTTTGGTTCAGGAATTGCAAAATAAACTGGTGCTCTCATAATAGGCAGATTGTTGATGATATTGCATTTATTCGTTTATTTAAAAGAAAGATGCCAATAGGCAGAAAGAGAGAGGAGGAAGTATTTTATTTATTTATTTATTTTTATTTATTTTAGATGAAAGTTACAGGTAGTTATGAAGGCCAGTAGGCAGGCAGGTAAGAAAAGAGAGGAGAAAGAAGTGTTTTATTTAGTTGTTTTGAGGAGGAAATAAGCCTCAGGAAATAAGCCTTCACTAAACAATGAGGAGGAAATAAGCCTCCACAGAACTGTCTCAGAAGCCCAAGCCCCAAGCTGTAAATAACTTCTGCTTATTGCAACCATTAACAGACCTGCTTATCACACAATGAACAGAAACCAGTAATAGAAAAATTCCAGAGGCCTGCCTCTGCCTTACTCTAGCTTACCCAGAAACCCCTACCTATAAAATCCGTAACTCACTCCTGTTCAGGGTCCCAGGCTTTGGAAATCACTCCACTGGTACCAGCCAGTGTTAAATAAAATCTTTTCAACTCTCCTGAGTGCGTGAAGCCTGTTGCTTTCCACTGGCCAAACCCGTCTTCTGTGACATATTATCTTGGTTGTCTTCCCAGTACTGGGTCTCAAACAGGGGTCCTTGTGATGTAGGTGAGCTGTGTCTGGTGGCCTTATCTACTAGGCCACCAGGGTATACTGTTATTTTATCTGAAATCAAAGCAATTATTAGATACAAGCAAAGGATTATGTTAACAGGCCATTTCCAAAGTGGCAAATGGAGGGGAAAACATTGTGGTGATAAACGGTTCTCAAAACTGATTTCCCACTCTTTCAGCTTTGATCAAAATTATTGAGAGTTTAAGAATCTGTTGTTTCTGTTCTTCCATCACTCCTTTCTGAAGAGTACTGAAGAGTAATAAGTGTGTAACACCTTTCATTGATACTTTAAAAATGATGATTTAGAAATACAACTTATTCTTTACGTTTATTTGAGTGGCTAACTACATTTGCTTTTAGACTATTTGTCTCTTATAAGAAATCTTTATTAGTGACATTGTAATATATCCTAGGCAGTGATAGAGGTGTAAAGATAAAACAATTCCTGGTATCATCAAATTAACAAATAATTGTCATATGAGAGATGAGACAGGAGACAAAAGAAAACAAAAAACTGGAAGTTGTCGCTTTCCAGCCAAGCATGAAAAATGGAACATTTTGCAGTTTGAAACAGGATCAGATATTCAGCCTCTCCCGTTTATCGAAGTCAAGGACAGACCCTCCTGTTAAGACATCCTGACTCCCTACTCTGCTATCAACAGCACTCCAGGTGCCCTCATTAGGATTCTGCCTCTACGCCTGTTCCCCACACCACCCACTAAGCTTGCCAGATGCTTCCCCTTAAAAACCTGTCTCCCACAGCTTTGGTTGGATTGCACTACCCTCTTCTCTGAAAGGAACTTTCCCAGCCTGCACTTGGGACAATAGAGTCTCGCTTAGAGCCCATCTGGCTCCCTTGTCTCTGCCTCTTATGTCAAACCAGCTTACAAGAGACAAAATAACAAGAGTATGAGTTTGTAAAAGAAGCATCATAGGAAAAAAATGACTGAAGTGGACTGGTTAACTGGAGAAGATTTGCAGAAGAGGAGATCCTGGAGTCAGGCAGTGTGAGTTTAACATACTGATGGAAGGGTGGGGGCTGCTGGAAATGCCTGAACGGTCTACACCAGAGTAAAGAGGTGAAAATAAGAGGACATTTCAAAGTCTATTTGGAATGGCTGGATGCCTCAGGGGTTTGGGGGAAGCTGTAAACTGTGTGGCACTATAAGAAAGCAGGGGCCCAATGAGAAGACCTTTCTCCACTTTACTTAAAGGTCTATAGAAAAGGTGAAAATTCTGAAGGCTGTTAACTAAATTTGCATTTTAGAAATAATTGAATGCTGGAGGGAGAGAAAATGAGGAGACTATGATGTTAAGGTAAAGGATGTGATTAAGCAGTAGACATGGGCAGCAGAGAGCAAGATGAAATAAGAGATGTTTAAAGAATTTAATAACTAGTTGAACCTTGGGAAATGCTGACATTTAAAATGCGGTTGGAATCAGCAAAAGAGAAGAAAAACATTTAGGTAAGGCAGCAGGAACTAGCCAACCAGCAAAATTAAACTAAGTAGAAGATTGTATTCCACAGCATCTGAGTCTTGACTTTGTACATAGAGCAATAACATTACTATTGATTCATTCACTCACTCATTTGACACATATATTTTGGTGTCTTTTGTGTGTCAGACTCTGCCTAGGTTTTGAGGATACAGAGATGAATGACAGAAATCAGATCTTACTTTCCAGAAGTCTATAGTTTGGTGGAGAGGAGAAAGATAATACAGAAGGAAACACATAGATAAATGAGGTAATTTCAAATAATTTTAAATAATAACAGGAAAATAAAGTAGGGCTCTGTGATCGAATATAACTTTGAGGGTGGGTACTATTTTAGACATGGGTCATTAGGGAAGGCCTCTCTGAGAATGAGGGGCATGCCATGAAAATATCTGTAGTGAGAGTTGCAAAGAGATGAAAAACTAGGGCAAGAATCTGAAGGGGGAAACAAGTGTAGAGAAAATAAGAAGACTGGTGTGGTAGGAGGGTAGTGTGCCTGAGGAAGGGACTAGAAGGAGATAAGTTGGCGAGGAAGGTGAGGTTTAGTCATGTAAGCCTTAGTGAGCCATGGCAAGCAACTTAGACTTTATTCCAAGTGTAGTGGGAAGCCATTGAAAGAGTTTAGATGTGAAAATGATATGGCTTGATTTATGTTTTCAGAAGCTCACTCTAGCTGTGAGGGGAGAATAGATTGTGATGCAAACTTTGGGACAGTTTGAGATAACTTGAGACAATTTGAGCAATCATCCAGGTGGGAAATGATTGGGGTTTGGCAGCACAGATGAAGCAGACTGTGGATCTATTTTAGAAATAGAGTTAATAGTATGTGCAGCAGGATAGGATTTTGGCAGAGTGCCACTGAGTGGATAATGATGCCATTTTACTAAGATGATGGAAAACTTGAGAAATGGGAGAAGCCAAGTGTCTGTTTTCACTTATTTGACCTGAGGTGCTTATCACATGAGGATATCAAGTAGTCAGTTGAGTATATGATTTTGGATTTCAGGTGAAGATTTGACTTTGATAGTCTCTCTCTGTCTCTATGTATATGTATTTATGTGTGTGTGTGTATATATATATATATGTATATATATATATATATATATATATATATATAATTACTTTGGAGGAGTGAGGCCACAAAAAGGTGGGATTCTAGGACTGAACCTGAAATAATTGAGCTTGCGTTGGGGAAAAGGAGATCGAGAAAGCATTTTTTGTGCCACAGGTAGAAGACCAGGATGGCATGGGATCTCTGAGTTCAGGAGAAGAAATCTAATTAATGAAGGAGAAGTGATCCCCTCAGTAAAATGCTGCAGAGAGCTGGTGTAAAGTTGCAGACAGATTCATGCCTCTGGGGACTTTGACAAAAGGCGATCCAGTGGAATAGAGGGATGGGGAGATTGAATGGAGTGAATTGATGAGAGAACGAGATGTGAAAGTGAGGGCTGTGCAGGAAAGAAGAGAATTTAATGATGCTACTATTTAATGAGTACTATTCTATGCTATGCATGTTTGCAGATATTATTTATAATTCTCACAATAGCCCTATGAGGTAGGTACTTTTATTTTTATTATTTTGATAATTAGAAGATGAAATAGACCAAAATCTTTCTTAAGGCCTCATAACTAGCAATGATGGAGCTTGAATTGAAGTCTAGGCTCTTCTTAGTGTTACGACAGAGCTTCCAGATGGCGAGAAGACTGACAGCAGGGCACTCAAAGGTAGAGAAAATAACACTTTATTGCCAGCAAAGCTGAGCTAGGAGAACTCCTTTTATAGTCTGAGGTAATAATTCATCTCTTTGGCTACATGTGGCTTCTACTGGCAACTCTTTATCACTTAAGTACAACTGTAGAGTATGGAGGTGATGTTTGTTTGTCCTTGGTCACGAAAACAGGACAGAGCTTCAGTCTCCGTAGAACAGGACATAGCTACAGCCTCCATAGTACCATGGAAAACTCCTGGCAGGTTAAACTTTGCATTGGGGTCAGGGAGAAGTTCTTCTACCACATTAGTCCAAATCCTATCTCATTTCATTATGCCCTATTCTTATCAGTCACCCATTGGCATGATTTTTCAGGGTCAGAAATCCCTCTCAGTTCCTGACCAGAAATATTTTTCTTGAGACTTTTAGTGTTCCTAAAATTTCACTAGTAGGGATTGAAATATTGATTCTTGAAAGTATTTCAGACTTCTGTTACTGATTAAAATATCAATAACCAAGGGAAAAGTAACATCCAATAGTTTCATGTGGTTTCCTATTGTTTTAAGTGCCATCTATAATCTCATGACATACCACTTTTCCCCTTCAATCTAGAAATTAATTTTGTGCTCTGGGTTCTTATTTCCAGCTTGAAACTTCAATAACTGACAAGCATTTCAAAATCAACATTCCCCAAATGGTACTCCTGAATTCCACAGCTCCAGTCCAATTTGCCACATGAGTAAATAAATGGTGATAGAGTCCTGTTATTTGCCTATTGTCGAAATCTATTAGCCTTCGTCTAATTCTCTTCCCCAATCCCTCATAACAGATCCATCAAGTTGTATTGGCTCTACCTTTAAAAGATACCTTAAATCTGTCTTCCCTTCTCCATCTTCAGCATCCCACCACTAGTACTATACCACCCAAAATGGGTCTCTCTCCCTCCATTATCTTACCTGCTACTGTTAACTTACATCTAGTACTGATCCTATGCTATTCTCATTTTGTTTAATGTTTGTTTATCATCGTGCCCCCCTGCCACCTCTAAAAAATAAGTTCCCTAAGGACAGGGACTTTATTTTGATTGCCATTCTCTCACAGTGTTTAATGTGATTAGCACAATGATAGGCACATGCATGTGCAAACTAACCAGGTGAAAAAGAAAGGATGTCCCAGGAGCTGAACCAGCCTTGTCTCCTCTGTGCCAGAGGAATGCTCAACTGACTTTGATGATTATGGGTGCTGTCAGGTTTCTTTTACCACCGCACTTAGCTGGTGTTATTTCCTAGCCTTGAGTGCCTGACTCCAACAAGGAAATGATGTATTCATTAATTCTTTCATTCCGGTACCAATATATTTGTTGAGTATCCATTTTAGTATTTCTTTAGTGACCTTTCTCTGAAATGGTCATAATACAAACAGCAGCTTATTGTTTGGTAGTTTATAACGCACATGCACGTATGTTACCATAATAATCTGTGAGGCTGGGCAATAGATTTAATCAACGGGAAGTTTGAAGAAGAGAATATGCTGGAGCACTGATAAGCACTAAAACCAGTATTGGACTCATATCTCTGATTCCAGGTCTCTTGTATTCCACATGTTACACTTACTGTTTCTAACAAAGGACCTCATATCCTGTTGCAAAGTATAGCCATGTGGTAAGATCAATGCCAGATGATTTGTTTAAGTATACACTTTTCTGTTGAAAAGGGATACCTATCTTAAGAATTGCATCTAGATTGATCTTGCTAATTTCTGGAAACCAGGAAGGAAACTGAAAACTATAATCACTTACATATAACAGTCTTATTACTCAAAAAGACCTAGGGAAATACGTAAAAATCCTTATCCTTTGGTAAGTTATCTGAGTTTTAGGGAGGAAAGGGGCTCCAGGTTACTCACTTACAGAGCATTGATTAAAAGCATGCACTTTCAGAGTTTTTGGTTTGGGGGGTTAATTGGCTGTGTTGATTACTGCCCAACTATTTATTAGTTATGTATCTTGAGAAAAGTCCATTCCTTTTGCCCCAGTTTCCTCATTTGTAGAATGGGGATTAAAATAGTGTGTCAGGTTATTGTGAGGACAGTTTCTATTAGTCCACATCAAGCATTTTGTGTAATGTCTGACATATAGTAAGCTCTCAATAAATGATAGTTATTAAAAAGTGACTGGACTTCGTTCTTCTGATTACAAACCTAATAATCTTCCTATTATTCAAGATTGTCTTATTCTTAGAAAAGCCAGTTAAAGTAATCTTTTGAAATACTCTCTTCAGGAGTATCTGAGGCTAAGCATGTCCTGTTTGGATTTTTACTTAACTCATAACTGGACCGCAGAGCAAAGATCGTTTAATATTGTGGTAGGGAAGCGGTTAGGTCATTTGTCTCTGAAAGAGCAAGCCACATACCCCTGGGGTCAAGTCCCAGGTCGTGGTGGGGCGGGCAGCTGGGGTGGGGTGGGGGCGGGGACAACCAATGTGAACAACTAAATAAAACTAAAATAAAATGTTTCTATCTCTTCTCTCTTCCTACCTACCTGACTACTCATGCCTCATTACTGCCTGCACCTTTCCTTAAAAAAAAAAAGTAATGTTGCTACATCTTTAGAAATCACAGAATCAAATGTAATTAGACAGACTATCCTGACAATCATAAGATCAACAAAAAGCTGCCCTTTTTCTTTGTCATTTTTCTCTCTAAAATTTCAGATTTCATGCAAATGCAGCCACATCTTTTGTTATGATACATGCTCACATTTTTTGTGTCAAAGAAGAACGTTTTTCTTTCAGTATCAAATATTTGATATTTAGTGGCTGATTTATTACTTGTTCTGTCTCTTTAGATTTACACACAGAATATGCTATTCTAGGGTTGGAATGAATTAGTCAGTATATAAAAAAAAATCCCAACAATGAGAGCGATAGCAAGAATAGAGGTCACTTCTTCATAGTTCAGGAACATAAATATTATCATGATGGTGGTTACCTCCCTAGGCGTTCTCAGACAGAATGAGTCAGATCCTAACAGATTACTTAACAAAAGACCAAATTATGATCATTTTTCCATCAAAAACTGAATTTTTATCATAATTTTCAATTTCTTGGAAAAAAGAGATGTGATATTCTGCTCTTTTTGGATCTCTTAGGAGATTGTGACATCAAAGGACAGAATCCTAGTGCAAAGCACAGATCATAGGAAGGGCGCTGGTTAGTTTTGAGCTCTCAGTCACTGCCCCATCTTTGTCTAGAAGGTTCAAACAATCAAGGAATGAAGACAATATGAGAGAAAGCTATACTATTACTATATATCTATAAATTAAAAAAGTCTTTGCAGATAGTGATAATTTTTATTTTGCATTAATACTGGATTGGGCAGCAATCTTCGTCTTTGACAGTTGAAAACCATATTTTGAATAATTTTGGAAATGTCTCCTAAGATCTTTTTGGTCTGTTTTCTGAAAAATGGAAATTTTTTTCACTTTGGAATTTAGTTAGGGTTGTAGGGTGATAACGGCTACTATTTGGAAACAGAAAAACTAGGTTCAAATCTTTACTATGCTATTGTTTTGATCAATATGGGCGAATTTTTCATCAATCATTAGTTTCAGTCTTTTTCATCAGTAAAATTGGCATACCTCTACCTATGTGGTAATCTCTTTTGATGATTAAACAGAGACGTGTGTTAGACTCAGTATGTGGTACATGGTGGATATTCCGTAATCCTTGGAACCTTCTGTTGCCTCATAGTGAGAGTGCTGCGAAGGACCTAAACTTTAAATAAGAGACTCAAAGACTTACCTGGTGTGGCGTGAAGAGTACTTCCTTTTAAAATAGGTGACAGCCACAAAGCTGGGAGATTTTATATAGAAATATGGTTGGCTGAATAAGCACCTCACTAAAGAAGATACATAGATGGCGAATCAAAAAATTGCTCTTCCTCACTCATTATTAGAGAAATGTAACTAAAATCCACAGTGAGATATCACCTCATCTCAGTGAGAATGGCCTGCATAAGAAAGACAAGGAACAGCAAGTGTTGCAGAAAATGTGGAGAGAAAGGAAGACATACACTGTTGATGTAAGTGCAGATTGGTACAGCTACTTTGGAAAACAAAATGGAAATTACTCAAAAAATTGAAAATGAACTCCTGGAGGATCCAGCAATTCCATTTCCAGACATCTATCTGAAGAATGAGAAAATAATAACAAAAAGATATTTGCACCCCCATGTTTATTGTAGCATAATTTATACTAGCCAATAGGCACATAAATTAAGTGCCCATTGATGGATGAATGGAAAAGGATGATCTGATATAAAACAATGGAACACTACTCAGCCATTAAAAGGTGAAATCTTGCACATTCAAGTTAATCAAAGAGGTACTTGACGGTATTTTCCTAGTGAAATAAGTCAGAAGGAGGAAGATACACATTAGATGATTTAATCTCTACCTGGAATATGAAGAACAATGCAAATGAACTGATAGGATGAAACTGGAACAAATCTTTGGACCTTGATTGCAGAATTGAAGTTACCAGATGGGTAGGATCATGTGGTAGGGGGCGTTATTTCTTATTTAATTTCTTTTTTTCCCTCCCCTCCCCTCCCCTCCCCTCCCTTCCCCTTCCTTCTTCCCTTCTATGTTGTTATTCTTGTTTAATTTTTGAAAAATGGGTGACTGCTTTGTTTGAGAAAAAAGAAAGAAGATATGGTTACGTTGGGTATTTTCGGTCTTGACTTGGAGTTTACCATTAGTTGCCTTCTTTGGACAAGGTGAGCACTCTGCATTTTATCGCCTCCCTCATTGTATCTTATTTTTCTTCTTGGTTGAGAATCATCATTGTCCATCACCTGCCAGACTTCTCTGAGGGTTTGTTTGAGATTCCTGAATTATTAGACGCCTGCAGTTAAGGATCCACTATTATTAAAGTATTTACTTAAATTATTCTATAATGTTGGGGTGGAGGAGACACTCTAAGACCTCCCGAGGGTGGGGGAAAGAAGAAACCACAATGTCAGAAAGACAGATATGTTGATCTATATATAATTTTGAAAAAGATGTCTTATGGCAAAAGACATAAAGTCAAAAAACAAATGGTGAATTGAAAAAAATAATTGTAATAAAAGATTAGTAATTTTAGTACACAAGAAGGTTTTACCAACTGCTAAGAAAAAAAAAAAACTAAGAAAAAATGGGGAAAGGGAATAAAGCGGCAAAGGTAATGAAAAGGAAATTTAGAGATAAAGAAATACAGATGACGAATAGTCAATTATGAGTGAACTGGGAAAAGGGAAGTATAACAATTGTAATCATTTTTTACTTATAGAATTGACAAATATTAATAAGAGTGATAACAATCCCAGCTGTTATATGTAAAGAAGAGAAAAATACTCATATATTGTGAAAGATACACTTTTTTTTTGGAAAAATAATTAGCCTATCTGGTTATACACATTACAACCAATGTGAACAACTAAATAAAAAAAAGTAAAGTGCTTTTTCCTCCTTTCTGCCTGCCTGCCTGCCTACATACCTTCATTCCTGCTTGAAACTTTCCTTAAAAATAAATAAATAAATAAATGAAGGCATGCCCTGGTGACTTGGTGGCTAAGCCCTGAGGCATAATTCACATACATCCCAAGGGCTTGGGTTCAAGATCAGGGTATCAGAGCAAACAACCAAGATGAACAACTAAATAAAAATAAATAAAATCCTTCTTCCTCTTCTATTCCTGTCTACTCATTCCTGCCTGCAACTATGCTTAAAAAAATTATATCTTGATACTGTTTTACACACAGAAACATACATAAGTTATGTAGTCAAAAGGTCTAATAACAAGTTAATAACACTTTTTCTTCTTTTGCAGTGACTGATTTACACATCTACTCTCTTGAAGTTCATTGATCTTGAGGAAATATTGCTAAGATGTCTTGTGCCACCAAACAGTGAAACTGTCTTTCCTGTTTAGCAGTCAAACTTCTGACCTTGGTCTCGATAGCACAAAGCTCCAACTAAACATAATCACAGCACTGTTTACACATAATCATGGCAAACTCACGGATATAGGATCACAGACCTCCTAAATTAAGCAAGATTTAATTAATTATGTCAACCTTTTAATTGATAAAATTATGACACTTGAATGTCAAGAGTGTGAAGCTAGACCTATAACATTTCAAACTCAGCTATAATAGGTATAATTGCCTTTTCCCCACTGATTTACTGGAGTTCCTTAAAATGTGTTTGATGTCATTTATACCATATCTGCTATTGTCACAATTGCCTCTAAGTTTCAGATTAGTAAAGTCTTTGAAATATGACTCTGTTCAGCAGAAAGGAATTCACAGCACTTGGCATAAAGATTATAATCTTTGGCCTGCCTGCAGCAAGATTTACAACTGTGACCTTGGGCTCTATTTCTTTTTGAGTGTAGTCACTTTAAGTTATCAGTGATGATTCCTTTGAGTTACTAGGTCAGCGTGAATTGCCTAATATAATGTCAGATTCGTGCTTCCCTAGGGCTGGACAGTATTAGGGACATGAAACAAAGTGAATTTTAATGTCTGTAGAAGGCACTGCTCTGATATATGAGCCACCCAGCAACAATGAATTTCCACGGCCGGAGATTTTAACACCAGTTCTTAACCTCTTCCATGCGATCCATGCTTTAATTCATGAAATATTATGAGTTCACTTTTAATTAGGTGAAACAGTCTGAAACTCTCCGGTAAAAGAGATGAAAAGGAACAGTTAAAGCTAACTCTGTTAGGTCGAACCTTTTCCTAGAAGAGAAAAAGGAGTTGGGTGAGGGATGATGTAGAACTGCAAACAAAGCTCTCCAAGTCTCTTCATTCCTTGCTACCTGGAAGTTGAGCTGAAGCCTCCCCCGCCCCTGCAGTTCTAAAATGAGTATTTAGTTCGTATAAACCTCAAATCTATATCTGGATGACAAGCAATAAGGCAGTTTAAATGTTCGATTCGTGCTAATCAGATAACCTAGTTTTTAACAGGAGACAGAAGTATTGACAACAGACCTTTCTTTGAGAAGCTGCACTTTAACATGCTGCAACACTAGATGGCGCTCTCGGGTTGCTTTTCCAGTAGGTTCCTTTAGTTCCAAGGTCCTTCAACGTCAATCACGGCCTTTAGAAAGAGCAAACATGCTATTTAAACAAAGGTCCCTGTAATTGTTCTGAAGTTCTGTTTATATTTATAGTCATGTAATCAATATGTTAGAAGAGTAATTAATTTTTAACCTCAATCCATGGGGAGATCGAATGTTAGTGGAGTTAATGGATGGAACAGGTTTTATTATTCTAAAGTAACGCTAATGATAAGACAGGGAAGAAAGCGGAGGGTTGAAAATAGTTGTGCCGTCAAATGCAATCATAAAGCAAGGGTGTAATGCAATCCTAGTAGGCTGTCCTACCTTCCTCTCCTTGAGTATTGTTGTACTTTCTGTTTTAATCAACTAGACTGAACGCAAATAGTCTTCTAATCTATCCTTGAAATTTTTTTTCTCTTTCAATCGATGCTGTCAGAATTATTCTTCCAAATAATAGTTCTGTTTTGTTTTGAATGCCTTTGGTCATTCTACTTTTCCTAACACCTTAGGGCGATATTAAAGGCCCTTTATGATCTGAGTCCTCTACACTCCTGAATCGTGCTCCTGGAGCCATGTGACTATCCACGTATTACAGTGCTATGTATCTGATTGTGTGCTCTGCTCTTCCAAGAGAGGTAACAACCCAGTACAGTTTCCATGTTATATCATATCCATGGAAGGAGTGCTGCTAGGGCTCACTCCTAGGATAGAGGTGGGGTGGTATGGTCAGAGGTGAGGAGCTGGAAGTTAAAAAGTTAAATGGAAACCCTTCTTTTATCCTGAGTATACCCTCCTATTACTCAAACCCCTTCTTGAACTTCCAAACCCACTTCCTAAGACTATGACATAATAAGAAAGAACATTATGGCACAGGCAGGGGAAGCTCAGAACTGGTCATATAGGAGGGCTCTTTTTCAATAGACACATTGCTGTGTCTTTCCCAAGTACTATTAGATTCAAATGAATCTCTCATTTCTTAGCCATTCATGTACTTAATTTTTTGCAGTTGTGATTCTATGTGGAATGTTCTTTTCCTCTGTATCCATCTAGGCCTAACTCATGTGAACCTTCTTTCACAAATTCTTCAATTCCTCTTAGTGTAATGTGCTGAACTTCCATATTACTTAATTTACATGTTTATTATAATAATCTATAAGAATTAAGATTTCTGTCCTTCAAGGGCTTAATAGCCAAATTATCTAGAGAACTCATAAAACTCAATAGAAAAACAAACAGCCCAGTCAAAAAATAGGCAGAATAATTGAATAGATTTTTCTCCAACGAAGATATATGGAGGCCAACAGGTACATGAAAAGGTGTTTTTCCTCCCTTGTTATTAGGGAAATACAAATCAAAGCAACAATAAGATGTCATCTCTGACCTTTTCAGCATAGCTATTATCCAAAAATCTGGAAACAATAAATGTTGGCGAAGATGATGAGAAAAGGGAACATTTTTACACTGTTGGTGCAAGTGTAAGGTGGTACAACCCTTATGGAAATCAGTATGGATAGTCCTCAAAAAATTATGAATGGAGATCCCATATGATTCCATCATTCAACTTCTGGGTATTTACCCTAAAAGCACCAAGACACTGATTTACAGATATATGCACCCCCCATGTTTATTGCAGCATTATTTACAATAGCCAAGAATTGGAAGCTACATAAGTGCCCATCACCAGATAGCTGTATAAGGAAGATAAAGGAATACTATACAGTCCTAAAAAAGTGAAAGCCTGTCATTTGTGACAACATGGATGGAACTAGAGGGGATTATGCCAAGTGAAATAAACCAGAAAGAGAAAGCCAAGTACTGAATGATCTCACTCCTATGTGGGATATAAAGTAGCAAAGCAAGCAAGCACACAAAACAAAAACCAACTCTTGGATATTGATAATAGACTGAGGTTATTATTGGGGAAGAGGTGGGGCATGGGATCAAGTGGTGGTGAGGTCTATGGACAGTGGTGAAGGACTTCTGATAATTTGGTGGTGGGTGTGGTGTTTTCTCAAATATTTAATGAATGGTGAACCTACACATATGGGTGTGTATTGTTTTGTAAATCAAAGTTACCTCAAATATTTTTTCAAAAGGCAATAAAAGGGGAAAAAGGGAAACAATGTTTATTTTTCTTTTCTAATAAAATTATGTGGGGATTTGAAATCTATTTCCTATATTGCTAATGAAGCGCCTCATGAAATGTAGATGATCCTTACATGTTGGATTTACTGAAATTAGATAGGCAACACTTGATTGAAGGACCCAGGATAGATGGCTATGTTGAGGAGATATGTATATATATACAAATTTATATATATATGTATATATAAATTACAGTTCATTAAAAGAGGAAGATTCTTCTATAGTTTATTCTATAAAAACACTGGATGATATTGGTCTTGTATAGACACTGTGAAAGAGACCATCAAATTCCTATCAACTTTTTCCCTGTCTTAACAGATCCTTAGTTTTTAGCTGGGTATATAGGGGCCAAAAATAAAGGACTACATGTCTCAATCACCCCTTAATCTAAATGTAACTCTAAGACTGCATTATGGCCAAATATAGTAGTGAAATAGTTTTGCAGATTTTTAAGGAAGCTTCTTACAGAATGCTGACTGAGCCTTGCCTCCTTATTCCTGAAGTTCAGGAAGCCATCTGAACCACAGAGATGACTTTGAAGATGGAAGCCGTGCACTGGAATGGTAGAGCAGAAAGATGGGAGCCTGGGTCTCTGAGGACACTTTGCAATCTTCACACCTGCTGCCACTACCTGTCTTCTAGTTTGTTTTGTGTAAAAGAAGGAATATGATGATGACGATATAAACTTACCTTCTAACTATTAGCAGGAGTTGAGCTGTTCAGAATAACAGGTAAATACAAGAGGCACAAGTTTTCACTTTAAAATGAAAGAAAACAAGTGTGGATATATTTTGTGCTAATTTAGTTATGCAAACTTGAGAACACTTTGAATGAAGTGGAATTCTTTAGAAAGATGGAGGACACCTGTCACTTGGGATTACTAATACTGATACGTCATTATTGTTAGGGTGTGATCTTTGCTCTCTCATTATGTTCATTTGGGGCCTAGACAAACTGAGTTAAGAGAAGTGCTCATTTTTATTCCTTAGGGAATACAGTGGCTCACTGCTCTTTTTTAGAATAGGAAATTAATTGTATTTGGATGGCAGGAGTAAGTAAGCAGGCAGAGGATTAAAACAACAGAAGAAAGAATAATTGTTATGTAGTATTTTTAATCATCAGTAGCAAGATATACAATATTTTACTTAATATTTCCAGATGATGACTGCATTTTATGAGATAAAACACAGGTAATGATGACTCCTCTCCATCTCACATCCCTGGCTTCTAAACACTGCAGTGCCCAGAGGTCCCATCCTTGATTCTCTCTAGCTTGATCCTCATCTCTCTCTAGATGATCTCATCTGGTTCCATGGCTTTAGACCACCAGATGCTGATGTTTTTGCTCCTCTAAGCTTCAGACTTACATATGCAAATGGCTATTTGGCATTTCTACTTCTTTGTCTAAAAGTTTTATTAAATTGACCTGTCCAGAAGAGAACTCTTGATTTGAACTGTGACTGTCCCTGCTTCTCACTAAGTGGTGATACCATTTATCCAGTTGCTTAGGCCAGTAATCTGGGTGTCATCTTTGATCATTCCCTTTCCCTGCTCATCCACATACAATGCATCAGCACATTCCATGCATTTTATCTTCAAAATGGATCTCAAATCTGTTTACTTATCTCTACCTCCACTACCTTTATCCCACTTCAAGTCCATGACCTCATGCCTAGAATTATTCAATAAGCCTTCCTGCTTCTTCTCTTGCATGCTTCAAGCTATTTTCACTCAGCAACCAGACTGATTGATTAAGAATAAATCATGTTATCTCTTCTTTAAAACTTTTCCAGTAGCTTCCCATTGATGTTAAAATAGAAATCTAATTGGTTCTTGCTTATGTTCCCAACTTTAACCCTTACCACTTTTCTTTGGCTCAGTATATTAACTGCCATGCAACGCAGGTCTGTTTCCTGCAGGTTTGTTTCCTGGGACTTCAATAGGCAAACGTCTTCCTGACTCCACAAGCAGCGTTTGCATTTGTATTCTCTCTGCTGGATTGCTATTCATACTGCTGACTCATTCTCATCTTCAAGTCTCAGCTTACATGTCACTTTCTTAGGTCCTTCCTGATCACTCTATGTGAAATAGCCATTCTTAACTCTGTTTCACTATATCATTATCTTATTTATTACTTTCCTCATACTTATACCAACTCAAAATTAACTTCTGTGTCTCTACTTATCTACACAGCTCTTTCTCTCTCTCTCTCTCTCTCTCTCTCTCTCTCTCTCTCTCTCTCTCTCTCTCTCTCATATGCCTATAATCTATTTATTTCTTTTCACTTTGAAGTAAGTATCCCTTGGGGTAACCGTCTTGTCTAGTATATTCTCTTCTGTATCTCCCTTCCTTAGAATTGTGACTATTATATTGAAGACTCTTAATAATGTTTTAAAATTGAATAAATGGAACCCAAATTTATCCATAGACAATTGGTAAATAAATAGCAAAGCTGGGAAACTAATCTTTTCTTGCTTCAAATCCTTATTCTTTTATTGCACGATGCTTCTTCCAGTCAACTGTGAATCAGATTCTTTCCTGCTATTAAAGCAAGGTCTATTTTAGCTAAAAAAACTGGGGAATTATGATATTGATTTGGTTAATTTGTGTTCTCTGTATGTGATTTTACCTGAACTCTAGAGATGCTTTAGTTAATTATACACTTTTATTTGAATTACTTAAATAATTGCCACACCTCTCACTTTTCTTTGCTATCATTTATTATTCTTTCTATGTATTAAGAACTATTTCCTTTTAAAAATAATGTTAGCCATACCCTTATGAACTAGTTAATTTTCTTTCCAACATATTTTTGGGGCCGTGCAGATACGACCTAACAGTAACCACAATAATGCTGTTGTTTCAAAGGATAGAGACCTTTTTTCTTATAAAAAAGTTGAATGTTAAAAAAAAAACAATAACAAAACTACCCCACAGTGTGAGAATGCCTGTTTTTCTTGGTAATATTTCATTTCCTTAGTAAGACTATTTTCTTCTACTTTCCATTGTGAGCAGACAAAAAAGATACAATTAAATCAAGGAAACCTGGCAGAGCCGATTTTGGAAAATAAAATGAATTCAGTTTCTGATTTGAACAAAGAATAATTTATTACATTGGAAAAACACTGTCCTGATGAGATTCAACTCAGCATGTCTCATTAGCTCAGGACGCCACATCAGATCTGCATTTGTGCTGATCTTTGCGAAGGGGCAGTAGTACCTTCACCCCCAAACTTTGAACTCCAGCATAGACACAACGTTGTTTAAGGGTCAGTTAGCAATGAGCACCCGGAACCTCTGTGTAGAAGCCCAGGGCCAGGTTCTTGAACTTTTCCAGTCCTGAGCTCTTTGACTCCAACTACGAATTCCTGTAAACAAATCCAGAAATTATGTTGGAGCATGTGAAGTGCCAGGGGTGGTTAGAAGAAATTTTATAATCCATATGCGTTCATAGGAGACTCTTGAAGTACAAAATATATTTTGATGAATTGAGTAACCACATAACCATTATACAAGTACAATACCCCTCTCTCTATATAAAACCTTACTATAACATTTAATGTTTACAACCAGCACTGTGAAGTAATAATTTCCTTCAATTTTTATAGACAAACACAGCTTAAAAAGATTAAGTGAGGTATGCCCTGGTGGTGCAGTGGTTTGGTCTACTACCTCCAGCTGAGTGTAGTCCACACACATGTGGAGGACCCAGATTTGGGGAACCACCAAAATAAAATAAATAAATACTGCTTCTTTCTCTCTTTTCCTGCCTGCCTACCTACTCTTATTCATTTCTGCCTGTACCTAGTCTTTAAAAAAAAAGATGAAATGACATTGAAAGTCACGTAGGTAATAAAGTCAGACTGGACTAGGGCTCTAGTACTAGCATCAGGCTGGAACTACTAGGATAAAGAAAAACAGTGTCTGTCTGCATGAAGTTCACTGTCATATATTTCTGGGTTGTGTTACATTTAGGACCTGGTTGGTGGTAATTTTATTCTAGAGTTTTCCATATTAAATCTTTTTGTGGAGCAAGGTAGCTTATTAATAATAGCAGCGGTAGTAGTAGCAATCAAAAGAGTAAAAATCAAGGTCTCCAGAAATATTGCCACTGATTGAGAATTTTACATGCTTTGTTACATTCGATCCTCACACAATTTATGAGGAGGCCACTATTTGTATGAGGAAGCCACTATTCATATTTCCATTTTATGATGTGGAAACTGATTTTTAGGAACGTAACACAACTAGTTCCAAATCATACTGTGATTTTGTAAGTGGTGGAAATGACTTAAATCTAGAATATTTGATTCCACAGTGCGTCTGTCTCACCTCTATGTTACAGTGCTTCTACCAGAATGAGAGTAAGGGGCAGGTCTGCCAGGGCACTGGGGGCTGACATGATTGCATTCAGTCGGTAACATGAGGTCAGGAGATTCAGGTTTCCACATGTGACTCCTTATGTAACGAACAGAATGAGGCTGGGTATGCGCCTGCCAAAAGGACAGTTGGATTGCAGCAAAGTAACTGGCTAAACAACCCATCGCTGTGGTATATGCGTGGCCCATTTAAGTACAGTATCGGGAAGTTAAAAGTTGCCAGCTAAAATTCTAAAAAACCTTTCAAAGAATGCTTTTTGTCAGGAATATGTGATTTATTTTTATTACCTAAGTTTAAAGCCCCTTATAACTTCCAAGAAGTCTGGTTCAGAATATTGCAAAAGAAAATTAGAATTTAGCAAAGTAGAATATGTTGTTGATTCTTTTTAGGATGTTGATTCTGCTTTGTTAAATGGAAATATGTAAGTCAGTCTATTCCTTAATTTTTTTTTTTATTGTGGGAAAGTCATTTCAATCTACTGAAATAAAAGTTGAGCAAATACATAAATAATGTTAATTCAAGGGGACAACAGATTGCAAGCCAGCTAGGGAGTGGGAAGTTTGACTAGCCTTGGGAGTTTTAAGTCTCAGAGATAGTCAGTATCCTTGACTGGGGATATTATGCTGAGTAAGAAATAGTTTGGTCAACATGATAGAGGGATTTAAAGTATGTACTGAAGTATATGGCTCAATTTAGAACTAATGCAGGATGGAAATTTCTGGACGATTACACAAGAAAATGTTCATATCAATTACCCTTGAGAGTGAGGACTGAGGGTGTAGGAGAGTGGTTAGAGAATATTTCCTGTCGACTTTGTCTTTTTGTCTAACTAAAATTTTTTCTCATGAGGATATACTTTATAATCATAATAAACAAAACAAGATATAGCAACCAAGAATTGAACATCTTTCAGGGAACATCTAGGAATGGGCAGGTTTCCAAGCAGGAAAATGATATAATAAGATATACAATTTTGGTAGCTTGGATTATAGGAAGAGTCAATATGGGGAGGGCAGAATCATCAGGACAGCTGTCAGAATAATCTTAGAATGATATATTAAATAATGATTTTGAAGTCAAGTAAAATTTGGAGACAATATTCTAAATCCCACAAACGGATCTACATTTTCTTCACATTAGATTATTTAAAATAAAACGACTCAAAGTAGCCAAAAATTTAAATTTGATATGCCTAAACTAGAAGGAGTTACATTTTTATTAACTAGTTAAATCTGTCAGTAAAATAATAAATAAACATATCCTCAGAGTAAAAGTAGGAAATAGAAGAAAAACCTCTAAAGGTATATATTTTTTCTGAATCACAGATGAGTAAAAAACAAACAAAAAATGTGAGAGCAGCGCAAGAGACATTTTTGCAATAGGTTTTCTTTTTTCTTCGCCCCCTGTTAATCAAACAGACTTGATGGTGGCAGCCCTGATTTTTTACTTTCTGTCATTTTAAGCATTCGTTTACTAAACTAACAGTATTTCATTAAGCAAGACTAATTCCTGAGAGCATTACCTTAGCCCATTAGCTTTCAGACAGTCATTAATTCCCCTGACATGTCTTGGGATGAGATCACTATTATTATCATTATTCTATTTATTAATTAAGGTCATTTTCAGAAAAAAATCATTGTAGTTTGAACATTGGACATTTTCTAAAACATTCATTTTTTAGTGTCTTTGCAATAGTGACTTCTTGCTTTAACCATGTATTTCCATAAACCCTTTGGCTACCAGAGACGCTAATTTAAATTCCCTGTTTCATTCCCACAGTCCAACAAAAGATTAGAAACAGGTTTGCAAAAGTATCCCAATAGGATATTTGGGTTTCTCTGTAATTTTTCTTTATTGGACTTCTGAAATAGCCTCTGAAGATCCTGTGACTGACTTTGGAAGTGTGGAAGTGTACAGGAGCAGATTTTCACAAAGCTTCTCAATTTGGCATTTCTTATTTACAAGGATTCTTACCACTGATGAATATGGTGGTTGTTTAGTCACAGTTCAACAGAAGAAAGTCCCGGCGTGACTATATAATGGTAAGAGCAGATGTCATTGGAGCACAGTGGCAAATGTCAAAGTAAGGATTGGTTGGCAGAAAGGACTCTATCGATCATACTTTCCAGCACTTTTAGAATTAGATACAGAACGCAAACTCATAATACTACCGTGAAAGTTATAAACAACTGAGAAAGGTAAAAGAAATATGGTGCTTAAAAATTCCAGGATACCCAATAAAAGCAGGAACTGATATTACAAGTCCCATGGTCCATACTGGGGAACACAAATGGTTTGGGGAGTCAGTGAAAAACAGTTCTGACATGTTTGGATGCCAAAGATTTTTAAAGTTGATCTCTTTTGGCCTGGTAAGATTTTATGCATTTTTGTCGTTCCAGCCCAGAGGTCTCAGGATTAGTGGATGTTTCTGCCAGCCTGAAAACTCATGTGGTAAAGAGAATGCATGCATGTGACAGTGAGAAAGTGGAGGCATGAAGACAAAGGGCTTCTTTTTATGAAAAGGGTAAAAATCAATTATCATTATAATTTGGTCCAGTGCCTCAAAATAATGTCAAATCAGTAGTTTGCTTAAATTAAAAATTTGTTTATGTATCCAAAATATGCTCATTGTCATCTCGGAGTGGCTTCTTTAATGCTGTCTAATTTTCAGAATGCTTAACCAGGTAACGCTTAATTGCCCTATTGCAAATTGGCATAAGTGGGAAACGAGCTCTTAATTAAAACACAAAATAAGGTATTGGAACTCTTTAGATGTTTAGATTTTAATTTTGCACAGGACTAATGAACTCATATCAGCTTTTTTGAACTTACACTTTTATTAAGAAGAAGGAAAACACATTACATCAGAATAGCTCATACATGTACAATGGAGATTTAATTCATATCAGTTTTTTTTTTTTTTTTTTTTTGCCACCTACACTTTTTATTGACAAGAAGGAAAACACATTAATCAGAATAGCTCATAAGCACGCAATGGAGAAAAGGGTGAAAATCGAAGTTCGTTCTGTTTCCAGCATTTGTTAAATATTTGTCTTGAAGCTAACATAGCATGAGTTGGACAACAGGATAGTAAGTTCTATTAATGATGAGTTTTTCATTACTGCAGATACACTTTTGCAATTTTCCTAGATTTCTGCTCCAGGGTCACATGGTAAGTCAATAGTAGTTATAAACCTCTCAGCATCATGATCAATACCTTGGCTGACGTAATCTAGACTTCCAGTGTAATTTACAACAAGGACAGTTTGGGCAAGCCCCTGTTTTATTACCTTCATTTCACCAACTGAAATAATTCACAGGTTTATGACTGAAGTTATTTCCAATTTTTGATAGATAGGGAATTGAAATAGTCCTGAAAAAAAAAAAAAAAAACAACCACCATCAAGTATGGGAAGGAAAACTTATTTTACAGAATTAGAGGCAATAAGCCTTTCTTCCTGTGAGGTGTAATGCTTGCATACCTCCCTCCTGAAATTGTCTAAAGTGTTGCAAGAGTGAATTACTGGGGTCTGTATCACTTAGCTATGTGAATTTGGTCATCCAAACGAATCACACTATTAATGAAGTATTCCTTATCTTTTAAATACACACAGTACAAAGCAATGCATCTAGTCTACCTTTTTCTGAATCAGAATAATCATTAAACATTCACTTGAGCAAACTAAGAAGCAGTAATCATCTCTAGGTATGAATACTGAGGATTGTGACTCCTGTCAATGTGTCTTCAGACAATTTTCCTGTAATTCAGATGAATTTTCCCCCCATGTGTATTCTAGGCCCTAAGGTTAAAGAAGAAGAACAAAATTTATCATTAGAGAGTTGATTAAAGAATAGTAAGGAATTTGGAGAAAAGTGGAGGTGTTCAAGTGCCCTTCGAAGGAGGAAAGAAGCCGCTGTCTTGTCACCTTTATTGTCTCCCACTCACGCTGCTGTATTAGTACTGAGTCAGGTGGAATCACAGCTGTTTCCTACTGTATAAAGCAGGTGTGAGTTGAAGGATGGGGTAAGGATTTGGATTTAAACATCTGTAAGACTCCTTTCAAGCTTAATTTCCCTTTCAGTCAACAACAGGCTACCTTTACATAGGTTTTTATTGTTCAAGACTGAAGATAATATCACAAGTATTGAATAACTAATGTGTGCCAAGTGCTTTTACACATTACCTTTGAGTCTTCAAAGAACTTTACAGAGTAAGTTGGATTAATCTATTTGACAGACGAAGAGATTTAGGTTGAAAGAAGTTCAATATTTGGCCAAGGTAAATCGGAGTTTTATTTGTCCATGAGGATTCACTTTTTATCTTTATATGTTTACTGTGATGCCTCTTCAGGACAGATTATAGATGTAATAAATGCATAGTTCTACTATTCAGGAGTTATGTATTTTTGTTTCCTCCATTAATTTTCTTGGGGTGAGAGGAACTCTTTATTCTTATATCCCCATTACCCAACACAATGCCTGATAGATGTAAATGTTCAATAAGCACTTGTTTAATTAAATAAAATAGCAATCAATTCCTTTTTAATAATGCTATTTTTTCCCCCTGAATGAACTTAGGTAGATTAACAATGTGAGATAGTAAACATTTGTACAGTTGTATTTCTCTTCCTTATTTTTTCTTGAAGGATGAATACTGCTGTGTAGGTCAGAGAAAGCAAAAAATAAAATTGATATCTACATCACGAGGTAATGTAAGTGAAAATTCTGAGCCTTAGAGGAGACTGTAGAGAAATTACGTTATTATTATTTTTTTTTTTTTAAAGGAAAGGTGAAGGCAGGAATGAAGGTGAGTAGGCAGGCAGGCAGGAAGAGAGAGGAGGAAGAAGCATTCTATTTTATTTTTATTTCGTTGTTCACACTAGTTGTTTCCCCCAGACCCAGGACTTGAACCCAGCGGGTATGTGGCTTGGTGTCTTTGGAAGGAATTGATCTAATTGCTGCTCCACCAGGGCCCGCCTGTGAGGAACTGAGAAAAAAAAAAATCGTTCTTAGAAAGTTTCCCTCTATCCAGTGTTCACAAAACATCATCAGAACTATAAGGGCAAAGCTGTTATTTGTGGTGGTCTAAAATGACTGAGGATTAAACATGCTATTTCAGTTTAGCAAGTGTTTGAGAATTTCCTGGGTGCCAGGTATAATGTTAACAGGTTCTTCATCATTACAAGAATATTCATGGAAATAACCTGTAAATAACTGGGGGATAACTGGGGGACTCCTGGATGACGGGAAACAGTACAGATGGAAAAGGGTAGTTTTAAGGGTGTAAGAAGGCCTCGCCTCCAAATCCCAATTAGGTGTCTGTGTCAACTGTGTGGGGCAGCTGCCATCATGTCCTTTGGTTCAGGGATGCACTGCTGGAGAAGGGCACCAACATAAAGTAGGAGCCAGGTGCTTTAGCAGCTGGAAAGACAAGAAACACAGGTAAATCAGCAACTCACAGCAAACCACCCTTAGAAAGACAGACTTCCTGTGATTCAGGGACGCAAATCACTTTAGCTGTTCATGCATTAACTTGACTAAGACACTCACTCATATATGGATCATCTCCATGCAGCCGGGTGAAATCAATCGTATGCTTCCTCTGTTATTATGTAAATGGAGGAGGTAATCAAGCATGACAAGCAATAACCAATTCTCAGTATACAAGATGATACATCACTTTATTTTATTCATATGATTTATTAGAACAACGACTATTAACAAAGTACCATCAGCTCAACTGCAGGTATAGGCAGTGACAAATATCTAATTCTTCAAAGAATCACTTACTCTCACAATCAGTTCAGACACGTTAACCTAATACATGTTTATAAATAGCAAACATGATTTTCACATTGCAGTTTTATCAAGCATATATATAGATGTAGAGTATTGTTGATGGCTGTCTCCATAAATTCTTTCTGTTCTTGATGCTGGTAGAGATAGTTATTTCTTTGTGCAGAGTAGAATACTTTGGGTCATCCACTATTTATAATCCTCTGTGAATGAGTGTTACCTTTTGTAACTATGAAATAGAATATTTCAATTGGCATATCTTTGCAGTACGACTTCCTGTATCTTTTCATAAATTCTACTATTGTCAACAAGCTTTTTGGTTGTAATCACTTCCTTGCAACAACAGCCCGACTCTGCTTCAGTTTCAGTGTTAACACACCCTCTTTAGAGCTTGCTTTGTTGACCCTTGGCTTCAAGCACTGGTGACGTAATGAGGGTGGGGTGCACTGGCAATCAGCACATTTCCTTATCACTATTTACAGCCATTTCAAACCATGCTGTTATTAATCCAACAGTGACATACCTTTTCTGAAATGTTCACAGTGCAGTAATTTTGTGGCCTGACAAAAATTTTTCTTCTATCATTAAAAATAAACATTTTTATAAAAATATAAAACTTTGAATGTTTACACTGATGAAACCAGTTGGAGTGTCCTGCGTCACATGCACTACACAGTCAGCACAAAACCCACAGAACAAAACACCACAAAGTCTTGCCCAGTAACCATTCAGGCAAAATGGCCAGTACTTTCAATGAACTTTTTTCCTTTTTTAAGGTGTTTTGTTTGAAAAAATGTCCTAATGCAAAACTGTATTTCTCTCAAAGTTTTATGGTCTCCAATTGATTGTGGAGTAGGAAGCTGCCACCTGAGAAAGAGGTCAATAGTTCTAGTCCATTAATCCTTTCTTTCCATATATAAGCTGTGATTGGAGCCAATGAACCTTTTAGTCAGATGTATTCTGCTTTAAAAACATGCTGAGTTACCTTTAAAAACACTTATCACAAATGACTTTATTTGCAGTCATTATTTAAAAAAAATACAGACAAGACATCAAAATGTTCACATTCAGTAGATCAGAACAGTATCATTCTCAGTTGATTTTTAAATGACAACTAAATATGTCATTGTGACTAAGCTATTTTACGAAAACTTTTTACTATTACTTATGTACAATATATAAAATCCCTATTATATTATAAACACATTTTGTGTCCTGTTGTTTTGAAATTTTGACTGTATTACCTGTAGATATTTCTTCAAGAAAAGGAATGTGTATGCAAACATTTGAAAAGGAATGTTTGCCTACAGGGCAAACATTAACCATGAAACATATTACTGTCCATGTACCACGTAAAGGTTCTATGAAACACTTCAATTCTAAGTAAGTGGACTGGTCCTAGGATTGCTACTGTCTGTTCTGGTCATGACCATTTCTTCTGAAATTTCTGTGATCAAGAAACCTTCGACATTTAGTTTCTCAGGTTCCCACATGAAAACAGGTGGTATCTTGATTAAAAAAAATTCAACCCAGAATTCAGGAGCATCATCACAGTTGCAAGGTTGCATGAGTCACTGGCTTGTTGGACCAAACTTCTGGCTCTGATGCTTTGTCAAAAGAGAAATTTCTTAGAATTCAGTCATTTGAAATAACAATAGAAGGTTCTCTAGTGCAATATGTTGCCAAAGGCAAGAGAATATCTCATGACCTTCCTGTGGCCTGGCAGTGGAAAAAAAAATATTGGATTAAGTATAGACTTTCGTTGGGATAGTTCTATGATTCTCAGAAGGGGACCGGTGATGTATCCATCCATCATGTATCTCCCTCGCTATCGATGTTATCTTGTGATGACAACAGAGAAGGATATGGAGCCACACATTTGATATTCACATAAGTAGCGTTCACATGGACATAGTGCTCCCCAATGAAAGTGGAGAATATTGCTGATATCCTGGAGACCAGTTCAGAAAAGGAGGGGCGCAGTTCGGCTTTAGGGTGCCAACATTTTAGCATCACTTCATACCTGTCACAGAAAGAAAGAGAGGCTGTGGGAGACCCTTTGAAGGCAGGTATTTCTGTGAAAAGTAAAGAATATAATAGATTTGAAGATTCTGTCAGAATTCTACTTACAAGGCATCTGGGCAATATTCGGGTTGCAAGAGTCTCCTGCCTTGCAACAAGTAAATTGTTATATCAAAGGTGTTGACATCAGGATAAGGTGGTGCTCCTCTTGTCATCAGTTCCCAGAGAAGCACACCAAAGGACCACTATCACGCAAGAGAAAGGAGAATCTGGGTAAGAGAATTCTGATTGTACAAATAGGAAAAGCCAACAGTAGGTCTTGATAACAAAATCTGGCTTAGTATAGTCCATATTATTGATGTTTGAGGCAAAATGCTCTTTAAGGGCAATTCATAGGCTAAACATTTTATGACTTGTTTAAACTAGAATTGAATAGAGTTTAACTTACAAGTTTTCAAAAAAAAAGAATATTAATTCCATGTGATGATTAAGATTTTATCAGCAGTTAAGTATTTTTTTCTAAGTTCTCTCTGTTTACAGGGTCAAAGCAAATAACCTCACTAAAATTTCATTTACCTTTTATTGAGATACAATGCACATCTGACATTATATTAGTTTTGTGCGCACAATGACGATTCGTTATTTTTATACATTATGAAGTGATCACCACAGTAAGTCTAGTTAACATCCACTATAATCGCAAATCTTTCGATGAAAGCTTCTAGAATTTATTCGTAGTAACTTTCAAATATGTAAGACAGTCTTATTAGCTATAGAGTTTATGCTGTACATTACATCTCTGTGACTTATTTATATTATGGTTGGGAGTTACTACTGTTTAGATTTTTACACAGGAGTGAGGTTATATGGTATTTGAAGGTCCCTGTCTGACATTCCACTTACTATTATGTCTTCAAGGTCCACTCACTAAGTTGCAAGGTTAAGATTTCCTTTTTACGACTGAATAATATTTCACCATATATGTGTGAGAATACATATATATAGTACACATAATACATTCTTTTTTTCTTTTTCTTTCACCTATTGATAGGCATTCACATTTTTCTTCCATTACTATTGTAAACACTGTTTCAGTAAACATGGGGGTGCACATATTTTTATGAGTTAGCCTTTTCCTGTTCTTCAGATGAGATAAACACCGAGAAGTGAAATTGCTGAATCACATGGTAGTTTTATTTAAAAGCTATTAACATTTTTTTCTATCTAAAATTTGTTAGGACTCTCCAACCTGTTTTTCACGGTGACTATACCAATTTGTATTCCCACTAACAACACACAAAAGTTCCCTTTTCTCCACATCCTTATGAACACATGTAGTTTCTTGTCTCCTTGATAACAGCCATTCTAACAGGGGTGAGGTGATATCTCACTGTGTTTTTGTTTGCCTGATGATGTATAATGTTGAACACATTTTCATGTACCTGTTGACCATTTGTATGTGTTCTTTGGAAAAATATTCATATCCTCTGCCTAGTTTTAATTGGATTGTTTGTTTGCTATTATATATATATATATATATATATAGTTATATATAGTTCTTTGTATTTTAGATATTAACTTCTTATCATATATAAGACTTGAGAAAATTTTCTCCCATTGGGTAGGTTTCTATCTTCCTCTGCTGTGCGTAAGTTTTTTAGTTTGACGTAGTCTCACTTGTTTATTTTTGCTTTGGTTACACATACTTTTTTTTTTTTTTAAAGAAGGGTGCAGGTAGGGAGGAAGGTGAGTAGGCAAGTAGGCAGGAAGAGAGGAGGAAGAAACATTTTAGTTACTTTATTTAGTTATTCATCTTCCATGTTAACCTCCACACCCTGCCCCATCTCCAGGACACTAACTTGGGTCCTTGGGATATATATGGGCTGCACTCATTGGGAGGCAGTGGATCTAACCACTACTCCAAGGCATTACTGCTCTTGCTTTTCCATGTCAAATCCAAAAAAATCACAGCTAATTGCCAAGACCAATGACAAGGAACTTACTACCTATGTTTTCTTTTAGCAGTTTTTTGCTTTCAGGTCTTACATTCAAATTTTTGATGTTTGATTTTTGTGTATAGTATAAGATAGTGCTCCAGTTTATTTCTTTTGCATGTGGCTGTTCAGTTGCTAAAATTTTAAATTTATGAAATAGGAAGATAAAGGAACCTTTTCTATCTTGCAGATTTCCAAATGAATATACTCTTTAAGAAATGTAACTGTATCTAAATAGTAATGTTTAAAAAGGAAATTCCAAGTGCAAATTATAATAATGTAAATAAAAATGCACATGAAAGATCATAAGTAATAAAACTTCCAGGAAACAAGTCTATTAACTGCTAATTTCAATAAAACAATTTGAAAACTAAGTATAAGATTAACATAAAACGGCTGTATCAGTACTTTAAAGGAAGATTACAGGGACAGAGAGAGATTGACTTGCTAAAAATCCCTCAGGAAGTCTGAATCCATGGTGAGTTAAACACTGAAGAGTTCTTGGCTCCTGAGTCTTGTTTGGACTACCTAACTTCCCTAAATATGAAATTTCTTGATTAACTTCTGTGAATATACAATTTCTTGATCACTCTAACTCAGACTAGAACTTTCAAACATATTATCTCCTCCTGGAGGAGGGTTAAGGTGAGAAGTAACTATGTATGGGTCACTCTCGGGCGGAGAATCCAGAAAATCAGTTCTTGCTTAACAACACTCCCAAGACACTCACAGACTAAGAAGCATGTGGCAGAGAAATGAGCAATGAGGTCCTGAGCAATGAGGAGAAGGAAGCGGGAAAACATAGCACTGATAACAAAGTGCAGCTTATAATATTCAGTGAGAAGGAGAATGCGGCACTTCCTCTGTAGCCAGAAGGAACTACGTAGACACTAGAGTTGCTGATACAAATCTCTATCAATGGCTCTTACCCTTTGCCCAAGTGTAAGAAACCTTTATGGTGACTTCATCCAAATAGAGAAAACAAACTCCTTCCCGGTGGGAGCTAGATAATTTTGTTATCCTCTGTAGGTCTTCAGAACTGAAGTTTTCAAGCCTGAAAGTATTCAGCTACTGATGACAACATCATTGTGTTAGTCTTCAAGTTCCAGAATTCATATTAAAATCTAAATCAGTTGAACAAGTATCTACTGATCCCTGATCGTGTACAAGTTGGTGCATGATCTTAGTTACTGGATAAACCCCAAGGCTGATGGATTAAGAATATGATGCAGTTAACTGTCACAAAGGACAATAAGCTATAATAACTATAATATAGAGCGATAATATCGAAAAGGCTAAAAGATGAAATGTCAAAGAAATAACAGTGTGGTTACTGAGAAAGGCTTTGGGAAGAGAGAGACAGTAAAATGTGCCTTGAAGAACAGGGATCTTTGTAATAGTAATGTAATGGGAGAGCAGAAAAAGTGTTCTGGATGGATGGAATGGGCTGGGGGTGAGAGAATACATGTGTTTTTATTGAACGAAAATACAATAGGTCACTCTGATATGTAGACTAGATGAAGGGAGGAGGAATAGATAAGATTGAAGCAGGACCATGCTGTGGAGCTTTTTGAATGTTGAAAGTGCATTAAGCTGAAACCAATGGGTCATGACTGGAGTGGGGCTCTCGGAGATTGTTTCTGCAACCACTATGCTTTGGGCAAACGGAGAAGTCATCTACAATGTGGAGACCAGTTAGAAAGTTTCTGAACAAGAATAGGTGAGGGGTGAGGCTGGTGTCTGAATTAGGGTGCTGAGAGAACGTGTGTATCATATAATGAAATGGGCATGGGTATCATGCCCTTAAAGAATATGATCTTATTTAATCCTTATTATAACCCTGTAAAGTAATTAGTTCTGAAGATGCTTTAAAGATAGGACACCAATTTTCTGAGATGCTAATACTAGTTCTGTGATCAGGTCACCCAAACTGACAGGTTTGGAGGTAAGTTCACAAAAAGGGGAGCAGAGTTAAGCAAATTTCTGAAAAATTATGAATTGAGGATCAGAGGTGGGTGGTTTTGGAGGATTCCTGAAATAGGAGAGAGAAGAGGATGGTAGTTTCCAGGAAAAAAAATGTTCTACTGTCTGCATTTCAAACTTCCTGAAACAGCTTCCCACTGACTGGGTGGTAGGGGGAAGGACAGTGAAGAAGAACGATGCTGACTTAAAAACAGAAGAGTGGGGAATAGAGAAGAGGAAGAGATGGGGAGGAAGACAAAGGGAGAGGAGGTGTACAATGTGTGTGCTCATAGAACGATGGAAGCAAGTCATTTTTCATTTCAAGATAGGAGAGCTCTACCATTCACATTTACTGTGTGAATGGTCAAGTCATTTTGAACATGTGAGCACCAACAGTGAGCTCACCTGAATAATCTCTGCTGAACCTTAGCAAAGGTGAAGGTCACAATGTGAGCAACTGTTATGTTATAAAAAGTGACAGCTTGCTGGGGTAAGTAAGAAATGGAGAAAAACAAATCTGAGCATTTAAGATAGTAAATTACAATACAACACACTTTGTAAAAGACCATAATTGATTAAAAATCATATAAATTGATAAAATCATGTAAGTTGATAAATTTTCAACAGAATAAAACAAATCTTTTTGAAAGATATTAGTGAAAAAAATGAAAAAGCAATCCATAGATGAAAAAAGATATTTGCACAGAGCAATAAGAAATCCCAGAAAAAAACTCTAAAACTGAACAAGGTGGACAAAAGATTTGCAGAGACAAATCACTAATGGAGGCAGAAGGATGGCAAATAACACACATGAAAAGATGTTCTACATTGTCATTCTGGAAATACAGATTAAAGAGAAAACAGGACGGCATTACAATCTATTAGAATAGCTAAGACTCCTCACACTGACAGTGGCAATAAGCTGAGGATGCTGCACATCTGGAACGCTTATGTTACCGGCAGGGACGAAGAACAACACAGCCTGCATACAGGTGGAATCACAGACAGGAAATATGTTCTGCATCACTCACAACCAGAGAAATGCAAATATAAACCACGTGAGATATCACCTCACACCAGTGAGAATGGCCTATATTGAAAAAGACTAGAAACAACAAGTGCTGGATAGGATATAGAGAAGGATCCCTTTTACACTGATGGTGGGAATGTAAATAAGCGCAATCTCTCTGGAAAGCAATATTCCTCAAAAAGATAAAGATGGAGTCACCATTCATTGCAACAATTCCAATTTCAGTCCTATACCCTGAAAATACAAAAACTCTAACCATAAAGGATATTTGTACTCCTATGTTCATAGCAGCACAATTCACAATAGCCAAGTCATGGAAATAACCTGTTTGTCAACAGATGACTGGATCAAGTAGCTGTGGTGTGTGTGCGTATACACATACACTCTTTCAATGGAATTCTATGCAGCTAAAAATAAAGATGAAACCATTCCCTTTGCAACAATCTGTATGGAACTGGAAGGGATTATTTAAGTGAAATAAGCCACAAAGAAATGAATTAGAGGATGCTTTCACTCACATGTGGAATATAATTAAAAAGGAACAAAAAAATGGATAAATCTCAATAAAATTCACAGGATACAAGATAGTGGTTAACAGGAGGGTAAAAAGGAAGGAGGGAACAATGTGGTGGGTAAAGGACACTAGAAATATGGTGGTGGGTGTGGTTTGAACTATACAAAGACTGAGGTGCAAATTAAGTTTCCTAAAATAGATACAGCAATGCAAACAAAAGAAATAATAAAGTTATTAAACATACAAACACAAGATATAGTCTGTGTGGAAAAATAATTGGAAGTTTCTCAAAATTAAACATATACTAATACTACAATTCAGTAATCCTACTTTTAGTTACTTATTGGCCCTCCAAGAAATTTGTATTTACAAAACTTTTAAACAAATGTTAAGGAGGCTATAATTACATATATGTAATTGCTTAAAACTGGAAAGAACCTGCAAAAAAGTGAATGGATAAACAAACTATGATACATGTGTGCAATGGAATACTACTCAGAAATACAAAAGAATGAGTTACTATGCTATGGAAAACAGTAAGGAAGTTCCTCAAAAAATTGAAAGCAGAATTACCACATTATCCAGAAATCCCACTTCTGGGTATTTATCCAAAAGAACTGAAATAAAGATCTTGAAAAGATATTTGCACACCCATGTACATAGCAATGTTATTCACAATATTCAAGAGATGGAAGCAATATAAATGCTCATGGACAGATGAATAGATGAAAAAAATGTGATATATATATATATATATATATATATACACACATACAATGTAATATAAGTTAGGCTTTAAAAATAAGGAAACCCCGTCATACACTAGAACACAGATGAACCCTCAGGAGATTATGTTAAGTGAAATAAGCTAATCACAAAGAGACAAATACTACAAATACTACTTCACTTATATAAGCTATTCAAAGTCAAACTCCTAGAAATAGGAAGTACAAAGGCGGCTGCCAGGGAAGTTCAGGGCATGTGGAAAAGGAGAATTTTTTAGTGATTTTTAGTGGTTGCAGAGTTTCAGTTTTGCAAGATGAGTTTTAGAGATCAGCTGTACAACAGTGTATATGTGGTTAATAATATTGTACTGTGCATTTAAAATGGTTAAGATGGTCAATTTTACATTTTTTAAAACTCAATTTTATTTTTTATCCATTTATGTATTTTAGTATTTTATTGCAGTAACTTTGTTCCACAAATCAAAATGAACTCCTACGTGTAGGCTGCCTACATGTGCAGTTCCCCCATTCCTCAGACAGATGTCAACACGCCCTGCCCTCCACCAGTCACCAAGTGCTCTTCACCACTGTCCACTGGGCTCCGCCACCACTTGCCCCTCATTCCCCCCAAGGTTCCCAACTTGTAGGATGAGGATAAGACTAAGCTCAAAAGGGACATAAAGAAACTTTCTGGGACAACGGAACTGTTCTCATGATGGCTGTCATGGTGGTGGGCAAACAACTATAAGCACTTCTTCAAAATTTGAAGACAGAGACCTGGTTAAGTGCATAAGGTTATAACACTAATAAATATAAAGAAGCAAGGAATTGACAGTTTGGCAGGAAAGAATTTGACTTTGATGATGATGGAAGACACCCACATAGTCATTCAAAGGCGACTACTGTTGGGAATGGTTAAAATTGTTGAGAGAGGCTGACTCCTGAATACCCACATTCTGGGGTACAGCTGCATGCAGGGTGTGAGAGAAGAAGAGAAGCTGTGCAGGGTAATGAAAACGTCAACAAAAAAGAGGAAAACCAGACAATGCAGTGCCCACCATCAGAGGTGGAAGACATGTCGACAGTGTCAAATGCTACAGAATGATGAAGCAGAATGAAAAAGCCAACTGGTGGAACAACAGAGAAGCGTTTTATTTATTTTTTTATTAAAGGAGAGGTAGAGGCAGGAATGAAGGTGAGTAGGCAAACAGGAAGGAAGGAACAGAGAAGAGGAGGAAGAGCTTTATTTATTCTTTATTTAGTTGTTTAAGTTTGTTGTTCACCCTGGCTCCGGGACTGAACCCTGGACCTCGGGGTGTATGTGCGACTACTTCCAGGTGTACTAGACCACTAGGCCACCAGGGCGCACCTGACAGAGAAGTCTTTAATGGAAGGACTTCTACTTATGGGAAACACTGTACTGGGCATGAGTAATCGCAAGTCTAGTGACACTAATTTTGCTTGAATAGTTGAATGGGCTTCAAAAATGTTCAGACTTTAGCTGAACTCCATCTGGGCATTTGTAGAAAGTGGACCTTCCCACAAGCAGGCATGTTTGTGCTTGTAGGTCTCAACAAACATACAGCTTATTATATGCTCTTGGAAATGTTTTACATCAACATTCAAAAGATGACACTGTTCTGGAAATGAAACTTTATGCAAATTTATCCAGGCAATCAGCAGTTATTTGCCCCAGCAGTATATTTGTGCATGGATTACTCCAGTTCACCCTTTACACTGTAAAACAGCATCTTTCATTGAGAAGGAGCAAGACGGAGACAGATACAGAACTTCAGGGCCTATGTAAATTTCCAGTCTAGTCTCTGGTTACTGTTAAGTGAGAAGTGCTGGCTTCTGCGCTATGTGTGTGAGTGTGTGTGTGTGTGTGTGTGTGTGTGTGTGTTTGTAGGTGGTGGTAGTGGCATATGTCGGTTATCTAAAAGTTCAGGATACCAACTCTTCCTTTGAACATCTTAAAATTTCATCAGGCTCTTCCTTTTTTTTTAAACAGCTTTGGTGAAGTTTAATTATATGTCATAAAATTTGCCAATTTTAAGTGTGCAGTGTTTAGTACATTTATATCACTGTGCAGCTATCATCACAATTTGGTTTGAGATCAATTCCTATACCCCGAAAAGTTACCTCATGCCCATTTGTAGTCAGTCTTTGTTACCACGGTCTCCCCCAGGTAACCAGTTACCTGCTTTTTGTCTATAGTTTTGCCTCTTTTACAGAAGTGGATCATTCAACAAGTAACTTTCTGAGACTGCCTTTTACTTAATATTCTTGAAGTTTCTCCATGTTATGGTTCCTACGTACTGCTGAATAGTAGTATTCTATTTGATGGAACGGTGTTTATCATTTGCCAGTTGATAGACATTTGGGTTGCTCCTGGCATTTGGCTATTTGAATACTATTACTATAAACATTCATGCACAAGTCTTTGTGTGGACATATGTTTTCACTTCCTTATTAGCTAGCTTTTCAAATATCTATTTGGTAAACTGTCTAAATCTTTAAATGGGTGTTTCATCATCTTCCTATTAAGTTTTAAGAGCTGGTTGGCTCTCATCTACGTGGTGGACTAACAGTCAAGTCTGACGGAAACTGCCACCATCACTGACATATCCAGAGTCTACCTTTCTGGCTGGCACCCACTTCTTCCACCTCTTTCAGAATCTTTCAGAATCTTTCAGGATGTGAATGCCAGGTATTAGGCTCTAACACATGCTATCGCATTCTCTTGCCAATCTTACCCACCCTGAAGTCCCACTACGCCACCATGTCCTGAGACACATTTATTTATGAAAACAAACTACAGTACCTTCAACTTATTCTGTTTCCCCTATGACCTCATGGGAACTGAAACTTGGCTTTCCCTTGAGGACAATTTCTTTGCAATTCTTACCAATAAAGACCATACATCTCCCTCTTTCTGACTCACAGGGAGGAGGGGAATAAGACTTCTCATTTCCCAGTGCTGTACTCAGATCTGTGTTATCTTTCAATAGCTGATGATGCTTTTTCTTTTGAAGCACATTTTTCATTAACATTATTTTCTGCCTACTTTCTTGGATAATACCACCCACTTGTGTTTTTTCTTTTTCAGTTGTTATTCCCAAGATTGAAACATCAATGTGTCTCTACCTCCACACATCACAGTCTGTTGATTTACAGCACGCACAGTGAATAGGTGTGCTCTCTATTCCGCAGAACACCCAGGTTCCTCAGCACACACTGGACCTCCAACTCATTCAAGCTACATATCATCTAAAAGCCTTCTTATGCACAGAGTAGCAGGGACTCTGCTAGCCAGCCTTTTTTTTTTTCTTAAAACTTTCTCTTCCTCTGGCTCTCACGATAGTCTCTTCTTCTGGGTCTCCTACTCCTTCGCTTTTCTCCCCCACTTCACTGTATATATATGTACATTCTCCCAAATAATTGCTTTTGGACAACCCAAGGCCAGTTTTACTTATGAAAAACCCTAAAATTAGTGATGCTGAAGGTTACCTTTTCCAAAAAAAAAAAAGGTAATCATAGAGCTACTAAAAAGTTGGGTATGAAAGCAAAAGAGAATGTCAGGAATGATACATTACCACATCCGACTTGGTGGTAAACTTCTGAGTTTGCAGACTCTCTAAAGCCATCCACTTCACTGGCAGCTTTGCACCTGTTTTGTTGTGTACACTGTAGTATTCTTTATCATACATGTCTCTGGCAAGACCAAAATCAGCAACCTTGACAGTGAATTTTTCATCCAGCCTACAGAAAGGAAAAAAATTATTACTGGTGGCTGAAATAGAATACTTTATAGCACTGATGGATATCTATAGATTAGAACAATTACCTTTAGTATTTGAAATATGTAACTTCTGAAGGGAGGTCTTCCACTGACTAATACTAAATTACAATGGGATTCTAGAATAGAAATGCTTGGCACTTGTATTACAAATTCAACAGACCAAGGAAAGATATCATGAATGATATGCCATAAAAAACCCTTTTAACAAGTAGTAAAACTGACTCCTTCGCCAGCTTTCCTTGGTTGCTAATAGAGTATGCCAGCTACCCAAAGCAATAGCTAATCTTTACTTGTCAACTCATAAGCAACACTCAGTTTTATTGGGAAGACCTGACAGGGGCTGTTATTTTACTTTTTCATTTTCAAATAGGCAGGATTAGCACAGAAAACTCATTATCCTGCTATCAAGGTAATAGAGAAATAGGTTAAAGCATTGAAGAAAAATAGCAAGTGTCAATAAAAATCAATTTCCACTATCAGAGGCTATGTATCCCTTTATTTAAGCTGGTCTTTGTATTGTCACACTGACCAAAATCAAGGTAAGACATTAATAGCACAGTTCTTTCATTCACACATACCATAAGTCATGAATCAGTGCTATGTAAGGGAAAGCACTGAATCAATTACAAACTGTTGACTGTTGTATTATACAGCTCAGGCAGCCAGACACAAATAAAGTCCTTTGTATATTCATTCCCAAATACCATTTTTGGTAGGGCTTCTGCAAGCTGACTTCAAGTCTACTTGAGAGGTTACAATATGTTGGTATTTGTGTTACCAGCCTTCTCCTTTTCACTGTACAATGCTGAAGATCAAATTCTCCCTCCCAAACACTAATGCAGTGTGAAACCACAACATTGGGGGCTACTGGTGGTGAGGAAAAAGAAATGCAAAAGCACACAACAGCTGTTTAAGACCCTCCTCTGGAGAATCTCTTTAAAATCCTCCCTTTAACAAAGACTGAAAAACCCACCCACATCCCCATTGCTTACATATGGATTTAAAACTGTAACAGAAATAGAGGACTTTTGCATAAGAAAAAAAAAAAATCCTCACTAGCCTCCAACAGTGGGAAACCGATTCTTCTGTGCCACTTAATTTGGATGGTGGATGCAGAGTTTCTGATACTTACATACAGTTTCTGGCAGCCAAGTCTCTGTGGACAAACTTTTTGCTTGCAAGATATTTCATGCCTTTGGCTACTTGAAGACCAAAGCCAATAAGATCTTTTACAGTTGGGTTCTACAATCAAAGAGAATTATAAAAGCATAAACACAGCATTTACTGTTCTAGCTATGATCTCAGATTTCTGAAATGTTTATAAGAGGTATCTTATTTCAGTGTCTTATAACTTGTACTCTGTTGATGATAGCAACTTAATATTTATTAAGTATTTATTGTTTGCCAAGCACAGGGTTATTTATATAAAAATTGGCTTATCTCTCTCTATACTTCTGAAAGGCAGGGAATATAACGGCTCCATTTTCCAGATGGAGAAAAGGGAGGCGTTTTTAAATGGTTTTGTTATTATTCAGGTGTGGTGTGGCCCACAGTTGGGAGACAACTTCTTTGAAAAGAGAGCTTCTGACTCACAATTCCCAAGTGGAGGGGATACACCATGTCACTAAGGAATGCACCAGGATTGGCAGGAGGGAGAAGGAGACGGGAGTTGGGGGACATGGACGTGGGCAAGAGTCTTGATTGTGGTCTCTGAAATAAGAAATGGTCAAAGCAAGGTAAGGAGGTTTAGGTTTGACTAGCATGATCACTTCTGCAGGCTCTGGAGTAATAGGGGCTATCCCTCATTGTGGGGGATGTGGCCCTGGGGTGATTAGGGAAGGTAGAGAGTGCCCCAGAGTGTGAAGGCCCAGTGGAAGTGAATGGAGCAAGGGCACTGGACTGGTTTATTCGCATATGAAAGGCATGCTTGAAGAGTTGTTTAAATATCATTTGGAATCTGTTAGTCTTGGGACAGTGCCTCTAGGGTCAGCAAAACCCCAGATGTCAGAGCATCAAATACATAGGAAATACAGGAGACTCAGAAAGAAAAAAAAAATCACCAGAACCACTCAGATGGTAAGTGGTGGAGTCAGGGTATTAACCGAAGCCTATTCGGTTCCAAAGCTCATATTGGAGTGAAATCAATACATCAGAAGCATCAGGGTGCACCTCCACCTGCAGTGGCCTGGACATAGACAGTGAACAGGAAATCCCATTCTCTAAAAACTCCATCTTCAGTAGCCATAAGAAATATCTGTGAAATCTCATAGACGTCACTGTGACTGGTAGCTCTACTGCTGCCAGGTCATCAGGAACAGGGCATCTCTTCTTCAGGTATAGTTTGTGAGCCCGAGAGACAGACAGTGGGAACCCTGAAAGAAGGACTGAAGTTCCCCTTAATGCACATAGCATGTGGAGAAGGCATTTTTTGTGTTACATAGGCTTCTATTTTAGACACATCTATGCTAGTGGTTGTCATCAACATAAATTTCTTGGGTTATAAAAGGCCCTGGCGCTGGATAACAGGCAGTCTCCATCAAGCTTTTATCCTAGGGGCATAATACTTAGAGAAGGTAGCGTATTTAACAAATGAACTCATCGGGGTAATGACAAGAGTTACGTGGAAAAGTGGGATTTGCGGGCAATTTTTTAAGGTAATTCACCTTACCTGCAAAGAACTCACTGGCAGGGAGTATTTTTGACTGATTACAATTTCTTTTTCTTTTTCTTTTTACTATCCAAGGGATTAGTTCCTCTGAGAATGTGGTTTCATGTTTATGAAGTTGTTTTTGATCAAGAGTAAAGCCACTCCATTAGCTTCCGCAGAAGCCTGGGCCAAGGAGCCAATAAATAGCCTGAGGCCATCTGTTATTCCTGTTCTGGGGACTTCTTCCTCTTCCCTCCCTGGTCTTGCACTGGCCTTCAGTTGCTCATCCTTTAGGGTCTGGCATAAATGTCACTAAGCAAAGTTCCACTTAGAGAGCCTAAGTATCTCTTTGTAACTCTGAACTCATGAATTCAATAAATATGTACAGAGAAGCTATGTGCAGGACACTATTTTAGGTGCTGAAATTATAGCAGTGAACAAAATACACAAAATCCCTACCCTTACAAGCTTGGATTCTAATGGGATATGCATGAACATATATATTCACTTATATACATACATATACAGCTATTATTTATTAGTCTATTGTCTAATACAGCACTGTTCAATAAAAATATTATGCAAGCCATACATGTAATTTCTAATAATCAAATTAAAAAATAAAAAAATAGGAGAAACTGATTTTCACAATGTCTTCAACCAAATATATCCAAGTATTATTTCCACATGTAGTCAATACAATTATCACTTACTCTTTTTTATTTACTACATGTTTAAAACCTGGGATGTACTTAGAGCACATATCAATTTGAATTGACCACATTTTACATGTGGTTCATGGTTACAAAATTAGTGTATCATATGGACTATACCAGAGGGTAATTAAGTGTGATGAAGAAAAATAAAGAAGGGAAGAGGAGACAGACCTATGTCATGAGAGTGGGGTGGGTACTTTGTAATTTTTAACAGCTCAAGAAAGTTTTATTTTGAGGATGACAATAGGGAAAAGAGTTGAAGGAGATGGGGAAGTAAGGGGGTGAATACTAGAGGGAAGAGTGTTCCAGACAGAGAGAATACCAAGTGCAAAGGGCCTGAGGTTGGAAAGTGAATAGCAAGTTTAAGGAACTGTAAGGGATTCATTTGTAAGCAATTCTTTAATGGCTTCTCTTCTAGAGTAAAAACTTCAAGTTGGACAAGGCCTGTTCTACCTCTGTCTCCTGTGCTGTGCTCAGTTTCTGACACTTGGTAGGACTTAAATATTACTATAACTATCACGGGTTGGGTAGAACAAGGATGCTTGCAAGGCAGGTAAGAATCATTGCCTGAGGAAGCCCTTCTAGGTATCACTATTTCTACACTAGGATAAAGGAGTTTGAGGTACAAGTGAATCGAATTGGCCTCTGGACATATGAATGGTGCCAATATTTCACACACTCCTCTTTAACTAAAAGCTTAGAAAAATGTTCATAAACAGGCAGATTTTGCAAAGTTTGGCTTGCTCACAGCTAAGTTCACCAACTGGGCCTCAATATCTTGTTAATATACTTACATGTGTCTCATTTCTAATGAAATTTCGAAGATCCCCATGTTTCATGTATGGTAGGACCACCAGTGGAGACCCTTCACTTCGAAGGCAGATTCCCAAGAGCGAGAGAACATTGGGATGACTAAAATCTTTCATGATGATTCCCTCAGTCAGAAACTGTGAAACTTCTCCTATGTCAGTGATTCCTGAAAAAATCCAGTGGTGGAGAAATTAGTTTAATTATCTATGAAAAACCATTAAGTTGGAAAGGAAGAGCAATGGAGTGTAAAACTGCAAAGCTACATCTTGTCCTGAGACCTCATTCTCAGAGTGTTGTTGTTTACTTTTCTTTTAAAATTTCTTTTAGATGTTTATTCCATTTTATCCTTTTATTGAGTTTTAAAAAAAAATTGGTATAATTAAAGGAAAGGTACAGGCAACAATAAAAGCAAGTAGGCAGGTATGCAGGAAGAGAGAGGGGAAGTATTTCATTTATTTTTATTTAGTTGTTCATCTTGGTTGTTTCTTCAGGCCCCGAGTCTGAACAAGGAACTTTGGGATGCATGTGGACTGCAGTGAACTAGACCTTTAGGCCGCCAGCGCATGGCAGAAATTGGGATTAATTAATAAACAATACAATGCACAGTTTTTAATGCATTTAGTTTGATGACTTTAGACAATTTTTATAAAGCATGTTAACAGTTATGCATAACAAAATAGAGAATATCACTATCATCCCAGAATGTTTCCAGTCACTGTATAAAAATTTTTAGTTCTTGCACTCAATGTCAATAAATTATATTTGGTTGTTTTTCAAATCTTCCTGGTTATTTGTGATAATCTATTACAAATTCTTATTTTATGTGAGTGTTTTTCTTTTTTTTATAATGTAACTGAATAAATGATGTCACCTAGCATTGTGCTTCAAAGTCATTCACTTACTTATTTTTGTGGGTCCAGTAATAAGTTTTTCTTATACAGATAAAGGAGAGGGAAGCATCAGTCTATTTCTGTAGTAATTATTTAGGGCAGGAATTAGCAAATTTTTATACAAAGGGCCAGACAGTAAATATTTTTTGGGTGTGTGAGCCATATACTCAATTCTGCCATTAAAGTGCAAAAGTAGCCTTAGGTAATAAGCGACTCAGTCTCAATAAACCTTACTTACGAAAACAGGTAGCAGACTATAGTTTTCTGACCCCTGGACTAGGAGGATTTAAAGCCCAATTGTCATGTGGTATCTAAATAGATAGTGTTCGGTATAATAGCTTCTAATCATTTCCAGAGAGCGAATCCTGAGAGCCTGACACTGCTGATACTAGTCAGTATTAAAAAAGTTAACAACCTTTAATTTATTAACATCTTCTAATTAATTATAATTAATCATTGATTTATTAATTATAATGTATACATCATAATTAATGATTTATAAGATTCAGTGTCAGGGATGCAAAATAATTCTTTTACAAATGCAATGCCCGTTGAGACCCGGAAGGCTGTCCGGACAAAACAGACACTGACACATACCAGGGACAGAGAAAGTTTTCTCTGCTAGTTTGGCTCTGAGTACCATCGCAGTGATGTGCTCTCATGAGGCAAATTTATTAATAATCATACTAAATCCATTACGGTTTATAGTTAGGTTTCATACAGACTGTCCTTTTAATTACCTCATGTTCAGACCTCCAACAAAATGGACAGTATAGTGAGTAGCTCAGCATGGATATTTATGTAAAAAAAAGTAAGACAACAGTGAATAGCTGTGCATGGAGATTTATGTAAAAAAAGTAAGACAAATAATTCTGGCAATAATGTATCTTGCAGATAAACTTCCACTTATGCATTTAAAGCTTGTTAATTCTAATGTATATTTGTAATACAGATAGCTGGTTAACATTTTTCAGACTGGCACAAATTATAAGCAAAACTTAAATGCTGGGGATAGAAAAAACAAGCATATTGATTGAACAGTTGAGCCCTGCCAGCAGAAATGGAGTAAAGAAAACTTCAATAAGAGGAATACACGAAACAGTGATTTATGTCATAATTATGCTCTGGGTCATCAGTAAAGACTCAGTTTATGTTTAGAAGCATTCACTATTTCTTAGAGCATGTATTTCATTTAAAAAAGATTTTCTCAATAACTGCTCAAATTAAAGTTCTATCATTGCAAGGTGGGATTAAGTTTTGTTTAGGAAGTTCATTTATGTGCAATACTTCATTCCCCCCAAATGTGGGGGAATTTATGATTTTTCAATATTCTGCCAGGGTAGTTTTCTCCTGTTTGCCTTATTCATTTTTTAATCTTTTTAATGGAATTTGTGGTTAAAAAATAGTTATACTAGCGCCTCTGGCTAAAATGAGTCATTACTACTGTATGTGCCAACATGTTTCCAATAGTTTCCATAAATGTCACTTGCAAAACAAATATTAGCCAAACACAGTTAAATGATACTCAGGTCATCCAGAAACTCATTTCTCTCATACTTTTACTTATGAGGACTCTGAGGGATAATTTCTTAGAAAATATTTCAGTAAGAATTTGTCAAACCAATTTGTGGGATTAGATCCATAGATCTAATGATAGCTGATTTTTCATAAAAGAAATATAAATCAAATTTTATTATGAACTATTAGTATGCAAAGCCCCAAAGTATATTCCATTGCTAAACAGAATGTAACTTACTATTCAAGGATTTTACAGCACAGTGAATTTTCTTGTCATCATTATCCAACAAAGTTCCATGATATACACACCCAAAATGTCCTACATGAAAACAGGAAATTTGGTTAGCACTGCTTATTATTCTTTTAATTAGGTAATTATTATTTATTAAGTCCTCATGATTTTTGTTCTTTCCTTTTTCTAAATGGCAGGAAAGAACACTGTTTCTTGCATTTTAATTGGTAATATAACTGTGCGTATGTTTGAAAATATAGTATGTAGATGTAATATATTTCATCCAAAGATAGAAGCAAAATGATTATTTAAATCATGGTAAAATATTTAGGTGATATAGATGTTATTAAAGGCCGATATATAAAAGATTAAGCAATAGTAGGAACACTGAAAGCAGAAGTAACATCCTCTTCAAAATAAGTTCATTATTTTTAAGGACAAATAATATCTCTTTAAATATCAAAATAAATTTTACCCACATGAAAAAATGCAATAAAATAAAGTCCCTCTATTTTAATAAAATGAAATAGCTACACAAATGCTACTATTAGAAATAAGATTAATATTACAGAGTAAGGATTTTCCCCATTAGTCACTGATTAAAACATAATCCAGATTGGCAGAAACTGAAAGTCAACTGCCCAAATGAAACAAATTCACTCTGAGTCATTTCATCTAGGTCTTTCTGATTTTAGCCACATCATTCCCCTCATGGTAGCCTTTTATATCCAGTGGCAGTAATTCTCCCCAGAGGTGCCAAATGCCTGATAGCTGCATAAGTCATTAATTAATTAATTTAGTCAGTCAAGATTCCCTGAGTGCTTAGCATGTGAATATTAAGCTTAAGTCTACCTTCATGTAATACCGAGATGAATAAAATCTATGCTCTTGAGGACTTGTTGAATGGGAAAAAATAAATTATAGTTAGTATGTATAGAATGTCAATAATTACTATGTCAAAAATTGCTATTTTAGCACATTTTATGATACAAATACAAATTTTAATTTTATACTATGTAGAATCAGAACATAATTAGTGAAGCCACATAGTCTAAAATTGGTACAATTACTCGGACTTATAGGCTGGTAACAGAAATAAATATTGCTCTGATGTGAAACATGTTTGTTAAAAGAGAAGCTGCTGTTAGGGAACAGGAGCATGCTGAGGAGTAAAATCTGAAATGCAAGATGGAGGGATGTGTGGATACCATCACAGGAAAATGGGAAGACCTTATGTTCATCGGAGGTAAAGTTGTAGCCATCAGCTTGTTTTACATCATGCTGGCAGATGACTATGTGACCTCTTGCAGTATATACAGAATGAAAGGTCTCGGGGGCCATTCAGTATTAAAGGTAAAAGCTTTCTATTAAAAAAAAAAAAGGAAGAGTGGAGGTCATTTCTTGGTTTTTGGTTGGTTTCCTTTCCTGCTCAAATAGTGTGAAAGCTAGTTGTTATTGCTGCTCTGGATGGCTTTTGACAAATATTCATTCCTCTTTGTATAAAGAAATTGGAGTACATTGCAGAGATGATATATATTGCTTTAGATCAGGGGAATGCTATAAATTCCCTGTCTTCTGATGCTGTCCAGGAGTGTACAAACTGCTATATACCAGAACTTCGCAGAGTTAGTCACTGCTCTTAGGGTAAAGAAAGATTAAGAGGGAGATATGAGTAAAAATATTGGAACTTAAGAGAACGATTTTTAGAAGGAAGTAAATGGCACCTTTCAAGAAACTATAGTTGTCATTATGAAAAAGGTGAGAAGGAATGTAATTTATTTCTAATATCTCTGGCAGATTATCAAATTGCCTCCACGCACAAGGGCAAATTCCCATGGATATGATTTGCAGGGCCGTATTTCTGCAGAACAGAAATCAAATTGTACTTGTTATCACTGCTCTGTCAGTTGCTTTCACCATTGTCTAAGTTCCTAATCTGCAAAGGGAGAAGATAAAATACCCACTGGAAAATCGGATTTGTTGAAAAGCTGAGTGGAAATATTTACCTCTTCCTATGACTTCACTGAAATGCACAATCAGGCTGCTTGGCCCAATCACTACGTGCTGGACTGCTTGGACCAGCTCTGGATTTAGAGCACTGAGGTCAATGTGGACAGCATTTTGCAGTAATGGACTGGATATATCAGAGTCCCCACTAGTTAAGATGGGAGATAGGTCTGTCAGAGGATATTGCACTTGTCTGCATATTCCATTCTGAGTCGAGTTAGGAAACTGGTCTGCAAGATAAAGCAAAATTAGTAGAAAACAATAGCAAAACCTCACTTAGTGGGCCTACAACGGGGGCAGCAAATTCAATGAATATAAAGCCAAATTTTGCAATAAAAGAAATAGTGGATTTATCACTTAATGAGATTAGAAAGAGCCTTTATTAAAGAATCAGTTCAATAACAATGACACTAAGTTGGGATAAGATTCTGACTTATCTATACAAGTTTTTTAAAAAGTTTGTAATTTTTTTTTTTTTTTTAAGGAAAGGTGAAGGCAGAAACAGAGTTGAGTAGGCAGGCAGGTGGGCAGGAAGAGAGAGGAGGAAGCAGCGCTTTATTGTGTTTCCATTTAGTTGTTCACACTGCTTGTTTCCACAGACCTGGACTGGAACCCAGGGGTACGTGGCATTCATCTTTCAGAAGGGGTTGACCTAACAGCTACGTCAGCAGGCTGCGCCGAAGTTTATTAACTTTGAAAGTTTACTTAATCCTCCTAATTTCCTTAAACATTTCTCTTTTTATATATAGCAAAAATCCAGGTTTGAGGTTTATTTTATAATATACTATATTTTTAAGAACAGGAAGCAGCAAAAGTAGTCCTTTGTCTCACAAAAATCAACTTCAATATTAGAAAATGAAATGACGTCTTTTGAGAGCTATTGTCTCTCAAAATGAATTTTACTTGTATTGTTCAAAATCTGTATAGATTACTAGCCAAAATATGTATACAACATATGTATAGTGAAATAATAATATACACACATAATATATAATAGCTGAATCTTCATAACTGAAAGCTTTTCACATCAGAGGTAAATTCTCCATTACGTGTAGATTCAGTGTAGGAAAGAGGATGAAACTCACGCAATGATGACAGTCTTGGTGAGTAAGAGGAAGATTAGTAAACTTAAAATTACATAAGTTTAATGATCTCAGATTATTAAATGCGGTCTTAATATAAAACATAATAGCAAATAAGTAAATCCATCTAAATTTCAAAACTATACACTGAATTTGACATGTCCGTGTGGTTAAGGTCACGGATTTTTAAAGCTGAATGGAGTCATGTGGATAAATACACTATTACGAGATGTATCTCTACAGAAATAACATAAACATCAAAAAATAAGAAGCAGTAAGTGTTGAAAAGTAAAATGTTAAGGGCCTCTGGTATGCCCTGGTGGCCTAAGGGTCTAGTACACCTCGGCGCAGTCCCACATACACCCTAAGGTCCCAGGTTCAAGACCCAGGGCTGGGGGTAACAACCAATGAGAACAACAACTAAATAAAAATAAATACTTCTTTCTCCTCTCCCTCCTGCCTGCCTACTTGTCTTCATTTCTGCCTGCGCCTTTCCTTTAAAAAAATATTAAGGGCCTCACTGCACTTACACTCGTTTTGATGAGCAACTTTTAAGATTTCCAGTATCCTCAATTATCTGTGACTCATTTTATTTGTCTAATGGTAAATATTCAACCAGGGAAATGCTTGTAATTGACTCACATCCTGTAATTTGTAAAGATAATGAAGTAGATACAATACAGACATTTCTCTTTTACTGGGAGATTTAAACAAAACAATGTGAAAATGAAATACTCTGGGTAACCCAGTCAATATTAGATATGATGCCAACTCTTCCCTTAAAAAAAACAAAATGAAAGATTTTAATGGATAAGATTCAAAATACCATATATTCAAGTCCTGGAATGCTGTGGGTAAAGGCTATGTTTTGACAGTTCACTGGGACTATTTCAAAGGAATACTAAATATAGTTTGAGTGTTTGAGGATCAACAAGGAATAAATGTAGGAGTGCCAATTTACATTAAATAAAATAGAAGTTTTGTATCTTACCTTTCCCTGGTTGTTAAAGAGAATGTCACAATGTCTCAGTATTGCACTCAGGTGATAAAGGAGTCACCTTTGCTCAAAAGATTTAAAATTTAACCTCTTTGTGAGAAGAGAGCTTAAAGACTCTCTATCTAATCTAATATAAATGAATTGATTTTAAAGTCGAGTTATAAAATCCTGTCATTAAATATTTCTTTGGCCAAAAAAAGAGATAACTACATTTTAAATATTTTTTTAATAAAAGCATGAAAGTAAAATAAAAATAAACAACAGTGTCTTAACCTGCTGAGGTGTCTGTACAGTTATTTCTCAGAACAATAAACTGAAATATACCTTCTGGAAAAGTAGCTCGGTAGTCTACGGATTCATTTGAAACCATTTCTGTAGTTGGGCTTACACTTCGGGCACTGACAAGCCTGTCCAAATGAGGAGTGTGTACTCTTGCATCATAGCGAACTGATTCGCTGCCCAGATCTGAAAACAGAGAGAAAGAGCTGTTGAAGACTGGCGATCACAAGCCCCAGGAGACCTTGACCCAGTGACCAGAACTCATGGGTTTTATGTATTGCATGGAAGACAGAACACTTGAATCTATGTCAATTTTAAACTGTAATGACTGCATTTTATAGAATCCTTGAAACGATAACAAAAAAGTACCTTTAATTTGCCTTCTCTTTTTCCACCACAGAAAAAGCCCCAGTAATAATAAGAGTATTACTGATATTGAAATGATACCAACAATCAATCCTGTGACATTCTGATCTGGTTGAACTATTACTTTTCCAAGGATAGTTGAAGAAACTTCTTGCCTCCACTAAAAATGAAAAATAAAGTCAGAATTTAGTCACAATCGATACAAAATCTAGTATACAGGCTGAATTACAGTCTCTTGGAGCCTTAAATACCATCTGATTATTACCATTCTAGAAATGGCATAACTGCCTTTAGAGTGATAGGCCATTCCTCAATTATGCTTGAAAGTTCAAATAATCAAATAATTAGGGCTTACTGATCCTTGAAGTAATTATATGATAAGTTGTTTGTACTTGCCATTAGGCAATAAGGATACAAAGATAAGGAAAAAAAGCCTGTGATCTTGAGGAACTAAAATATAAAAGGGAAAATAAAAACAAGAATAAATGATCGTAACACAATGTGATATACACCACAGAAATATAAATAAAGAGTAGGAAGCAGAGATATCGGGACATTACTTCTGCCTTGGAGGGTGTGGTGGAAGGCAAAGAAAACATCCCATAACAGGTAGATGATCATATTGTTATGGCAGGATAATAAAGTCTCAGAATAGTCTTATTTTAGTTTTGATAAACAGAAGAAATCTTTGAAGTCCCTCTGGCTCTAACATGCTGAGACTTTTAGGATTTATAGTCTTTTTGCTTTGTTTTGTTTTAGAGGAAAGAAGCAGGCAGGAATGAAGGCAAGCAGGCAGGCAGACAGGAAGGAAGACAGAGGGGGAACTACTGTTTTATTTAATTGTTTGTTTGTTATTCTCTCTGACTGCCAGGTCATGAACCTAGATCTCTGGGCTTTATGCAGCAGTCACAGAGTTAAGGCCTGGTCCACCGGAGTGTACCCATAGTCCTTTTTTTTTTTTTTTTTTTTTCGATAGGAATAAAGGCAGGTAGGCTAGCAGGTAGGGAGAGGAAGAAGAAGCATTTTTTAATTTTTATTTTTAGTTGTACATTTTGGCTGTTTGCCCCAGACCCAGGATGTGAACCCAGGTTCTCAGGATGCATGTGGGCTGCACTTGGCCAGAGGTGGCAGACTTAACTGCTACTCCACCAGGGTGCCTATATAGCCCTTTTGCACTCCAAACTCTGATTCAGTCTTAGATTTTATCTTCTCTTTTTTTTTTTGGTAATTTCTCATTTCATCACCTTTCAAGACTTCAGGAATGCTAAACAATCACTCAGTCTTAGATAGACAAAAGTTGTTTTTATATGGAATATTTCAATATAGAATATTAGTCCAAAAAGGGAAAGAAATTCTGACACAAACTACTTACAACATGAACCTTGAAAACACACTAAAATAAGCCAGACACAAAAGGACAAATATGGCATGATTTTACTTACACGAAATATCTCTAATTAGGTAAATTCATAAAGCCAGAAAGTAGATTAGAGGTTACCAAAAGCTGGGCAAAAGGAAGAAGTACAATGGTACTAAAGGTTTACAAAGTTTATGTTTAGGCTAATAAAAAAAATCTTTGAAATTAGTAATGATAGTTGTACAACAATCTAATGTCACTAAATTGCATAAAATGGTTAAAAATATAAAATTTTATATAACATTTTATCCAAATTATAAGGAAATATGTCAGAAACCACTGAACTACACTTTAAGTGGGTGAATTGTATAGGATGTGAGTTACAGAGCAATAAAAAAAACAAAAATATCACTCACTCTGGCTCTAGGTTATCTGATGTAATTATTTACATGAAAGAGGTTCTTTGAACCAGTTGATTTTATTTCATCCAGTGCCTACATATCTTTGACTTCCAAGGTCTATGCACTTGAGATCACTGTGGAGGGAACTGGTATGTTAACTTTGGCTTCCTGGGGTGGTGAGAGATAGGGGAAGAAGCACTCTTGGATATATCCCTAGTTCTTCTGAGAAGTACAGCAAATTTTGACAAGTGTGGCATGATAGAGAAGCATTATGGATAGTACAGATTTTTGAGATTTACCCTCTGAAACTTAAGAAGGAAGGAGTGAAATAAGTCTCACTATTTCTAAAATAACAACTAGGAATTGCGGTTGAGCTGATGAGCTAAAGTCAATACACAAATGAGCTTTAATAATTTATCTCAAGCCTGAAAGTGACATAATTATACTGGCATCTTTATTTACATCATGAGAGGAATATAGGAGTCCCACCTCTATTTTTAGCTCGCTGTTCAATATCAGCAGGTCACTGGGGACACTACATAAAACGGTTTCAGAATATGAATGTATATTCTCACAGCTCTTATTTCCAACTTTTAACACTTCACCTTTAACCGCTTCAGGGTCAATATAACTTCCCTGGAAGAAAAAAAAAGAGGTTGTTAATACTTCACAGTTTTGCAGGAATGCTAACAACTGTGAACGATGTAAGTACACTGTAAACATAGGCCATGTTGCTTGCCAGGCATATGATTTTATGATACTCATTTTCATGGGAATTTGGATGCTTTAAAGAGCATGAACATTTCAGGGCACTAATTAGTCAGGAATGACTACATATAAGTTTTCCATCGAATTGGATTTAGAGAAAAGAATCTTGTTTCACATCTATTCTTACATTAAATGATATTTTATCCACAATCACCACTGTAATGTTTTGTTTTTTTTGAGGGGGGAGCTATCAATGACTGGCAAAAAAGAAACAATTAGGAGATCCAGTTGTTGCCTAGTATCACCTAATGCAGTGATACTGAACCTTGGTTTCACTTTTAGAACCACACTGGGAGCTTTATAAAACATGGATGCCTGGGCCTCAACGCCAGAGATTCTGATTTAATTAGCCTATGTTAATATAGTCATTTTGTATTGGAGTTGGGCAGTTTCTTCTCATCCTTCTTGCACAGTTGAAACATTAACTAAACTTCAGAGAGATTTCTGTAAGACTCTGTATGACATTCATTACAATTTGAGAGCATGATTACATTACGTTGAATAATTACAGTTATGTAAGGATTTTAAAAAATATTAGAGATATTTAGTTAACTGAAGCTATCATTAGTCATTAAAAAATACAAACATTTTTGGCATTCCCTAGTGGAAAAAGCCAACAGAGGTAGTCTGCATACATTCAAGGATCCAGGTTTGAGACCCAGGGCCAGGGGGAATAACCAAGATGAACTACTAAATAAAATAAAGAAATGTTCCTTTATCCTCTCTCTCTTCCTGACTGTATGCCTGCTTGCCTTCATTCCTGACTGGAATTTTTCTTTAAAAAACAGAAAGGAAAAAATATATACCATTTTGTTCAAGAAACCAATAACTAGACTTGAAAAAGAAGTGAAAATATAGGTACAATATTTTATATCAAAAGTTAACAAGCAATTTATTAAACAAGTCATTACTTTGACAAGAGATATATCAAAACAAATTACTACTTTTTATGGACAAAGAGTATCCAGTAATAACTATAATATTTTGTTTTATAAAATCTCTAATACTTGGCTAACTGCTTTCATATATATTGTCTCACACTGATCTCAACAGATTGGTAGGTCAAATGTTCTGGAAAAAGAAGTTGGAAGACAATACTTTATAACATGAATCTTGATAAAAGAAAAAAATGGAATAACAGAAACCCTATGCATAAGATTTCTAGAGGCAGCCGGTAAACTCCATTGAATCAGGTCAGTCACACAGGGCAATTCAACATAGAAGCACATAAATCTAATAGGTCACTTTGGGGCTTCACATGACAACTTGTTGGTTAGGTTTGAGGAGGGCGAAGACACTCACATATTGAAGGGAATGCAGGGAATGACAAAGCGAAGAGATTAAAGAGCTAGAGGGTTTGATTTATGAGGGAATGACTAAATGTGTCTTGCTTGCTTAGATAATAACAACGGCTGGGGGAGGGATGAATGCTGCATTGACATTTGCAATACTCATTCTTTTAGACCTAGGGTCTCTAAAGATGTTGTGTAAAGGTTTCTCTGAAGTAAAAAACAGATCACACAGTTAACAATGGAGTCCTTTTCCATTTGTGCCTACCAAGAAACACATGCTAGGAAATGAAAATTATCAAGATTTTAAAATTATCAGGATTTTTTTGTGTACTTGTTTTAAAAGTTTACAATCTAGTATATCGTAAGTGATACTGGCAACCTACTACTACCATATAACAAAAGGGCTTGAGTCAGGAAATATAAACATAGATACAGCCTACATTTTTTTCATTTAAAATAAACACAGTTTTATTATGTGATGGAAAAATGTATATGTTTAGAACTTCATTTTTAATTAAAATTATGTATGATTTAATATTAACTGTTATTAAATAGAAGAACATATTTACAAAAGTGGCTCAGTTCTTCAGTCTTTGAAAAGGCAATGTGTGAGTTTTAAACAAAGCATCTAGGAATTTTCTGATCTCTAGCTCCTGCACACAAAGAACAATGTAGGGTGAAAATGACCTCATTTTATCCTGCAAAAACACCCTCCTGAAGTGCGTAATAGTGTCATTCTAGTTTAATATACTGAGAACTAAGGTTCAAGAAAGGACTAAGAAATGAAGCAAATCAGTTCCATTTGATACAAAATCTACTTTCCACCTAGTGTGTTAGACACAGTTCCAGTCACTGAGATGGGTTTCTTCTCACTATAATCTTACAATGGATATACTGCCATAGTGAAAATGAATTATTCCTAATGTGTCATTTCAAGATATTCCCTGTCCCTTTCCTCCCCAACTCTGGCCAGGTGTGACATAATGTTTCTATCTAGGATTTAGGTCTGTGCTTCTGTCTGAGATGGTTACAAGCAGTAGTGAAAGTAAGTAGGATTTGAAAAACAGCATCATTATAGGAGGGGTACTGAAAGCTTTTATAAATCCTGATGCCACAAGATCGAGACTAGTAAGACAGTGAGGAACAAGTTGGTAGTAGGATCCAGCCTGGCAACATTACAAAGTCCTGGGAGGCTGGCAATAGAAACTCAGTGAGTTGGTGGTGGTGTTGATGGGGAAGTTATACCTTAGACAGAGGATGAGTCCCTCAGCTTAGGATCTAGGCCAAAGAATCTTCAGAAGTTTCAAAATAGAGATCTGCAGGATGTTAATGAACACTTGGGGGAAAAGTTTCCAGGTCATTTGAGAAAAGCTGGGTAATCCAAAGGAACTTTTGAAAAATTATTCAATGGCTTCATTAATAATTTTTGCTTTTGGAATTAGCAATTGCATCCATTATAAACTTGTTTTAGTGTGCTTTCCCATACTTCAAAAACTGGAAAGTAGAAAAGAATACTTTCTCAGACTTTATTTCTATTAGGGTCTTGGATGTGAATTAGGTTTTACTGAATACATGCATTTAGATGCAATTTGGAAATCCGAGATGAAGTGGAGCGTATCTTGGGTTCTTCTTTTCTTTTCTGTCTTTTTCTACTGTCAGATACATTCGTGGAGCAAACATTGCTATTTTTAAAAAGAACAATGATAGTCTGAACTTTGTGGAGTACTATCCCTTCTGCAATCAGGATGGAGAATTGAAAGGTTGCCATTGAACTGTTGTATTCAAGAGTGTATCAGTGTAGTGCAGCTTAGGGGTCAGGAATCAATATAAATACTAATCCTTGATTCTTAATAGCCTGATGTCTGAACACAGAAAAGTGATTTCAATTGCTACTCTCAATGCATCTCATCATCTACATACCTAGTGACTGGACAATAAAATTGATTTTTCATTTATAGCCACAGGTGCTATGTGCCCTGGAATATTGTTATTTTTCTTTTCTATAGAATGCATATTAATGTGTACAGCATGGAGAAATATTACTTTACAAACTCCATCAACGAGAATAGGTCTTGACACTGGGTCAAATGACCTCTAGGAAAAGAGCCTTTCACTTCCATCCTGGTGGGGAAAGAACTGGTTTCAAAGTGGTTGTGACAGAGATTGGACCTTTAACTGCAGGTACATTAGACATAGTGGGAAGAAGACAATTTTTGGCTGGCTCTAGGCAGCAGCTAGATAGGGTTAATTCACAGTTCTGATTCCGTCCAGATCCTTCTGATACACAGACAATGACACATGGCCTGTACATGAGTTCCCAAAACACTACACTTGTGCTCGCAGGGTCTTAGCCCAAGTCCCAGCTCCTTGCTTTGTTTGGTCTTCCTGCTTTTTCCCCATTTTGATTGGTATCTCCAGACTGGACTTTTGAAGCATCTCTATTACTATACATATCAATATTAGAATAGGATACCCTTCCAGGCAGACAGTCTGTATTAGATAGTCCTTGCTCCAGCATTAAATAATATAATTCTATACTGTCCATAAAATATGCTCATGCACAAATTCATAAAAAATTGGGAAAAATATAAGCTTAAACAATTGATTTTCAGGTATTTGTAAAGAGTTTAGAGTTATTTCATTTAAAGAATTGTATGGAAATCTTATCATATGATAAAGAGTCTCTATGATGAGAGGTATTTTGATATACATTAAATGAGAGTTAATATGAAAAGCATTATAATTAGATGAAAAGAAGACCAAATTTGGAATCACGAAATTTGAGCTTGAGTACTAGTTCTGTTGTCAGCTCCCTAAGTGACCAAAGACAAATCACCTAATCTTTCTAAACTTCCGTAAATGGTGAATAAACATCACTAATTTACCAACCTCACAGATTCATGAGTCTCAGATGAAATTATAATACATACATACATGTGTATGTATAAACATATATATATATGTACTCCATTAACTAAAACTCCACACAAATGTGAGCTATTGTTGAAATGAGCTTTGTCATAATGTGCTCTCTCAAAGAGATAGCTATTTCAGATGATCACTGCATTGGTCTTGGCTGACCTGAAGCCTTGATTCTAAGTTATCTCCTCATCATTGGGGTTTCTGATTTGTTCTGGGGAGTGAGTGATTCTTAGTTTCTATTACTTACTCTTGATCCAAACTTGGCTGACCCTATTGGCTATGGTGTAGTCATTGGGCCGTGTGCTGACTGAGGCAATTCTCACAAGTAGGGCTGAAGATATCACAGCATAAATTTAGCCAAGGAATTCTTGCATGCACGGCTGCTTGAGGAACATGAACTCTTCTTGGCAATAAGGAACATATCTTACTCTAAACACATGATTCCTTCCACAATGCTTTCACTAATGGAATATAACCCTACTTTACACTCATGTCTGAAATGGTACTTGAACCAGTACAACATGATATAAACGGTACCCTTTCTAATAAAAGTGACCAACTATTTGTTCAGAAGAAGTCTATTCCTTTTTTTTTTTTTTTCATTCTTTGATTTCCTTTGCTTCTGTCCTAAGAGAGGCAGAGGTTTTAATGTGATCAACTTTGGAAACGGAAAAAGGGTTAAATTGCTGTCATATAAATATTCTCTTACAAATTAGATTTCCTCATACACAAGAAAAATGGTGTATGGGAGAAGGTTGAATTATGACACCAAAATCTTTTTCCTACACTGTCCCCTCACAGTTTCTCCCCTTTTCCATAGATTGCTACTCTATGACATGACCAGTTTCTCTAACACTTGTTAGAGAAAAGAGTCATTCTGTATACAGGCAAGAAAAGAAAACGTTTTGTGTCTGTTACCAGAGTCTACTTGAGCTATGCTGGGAATAGCACTGAAAGGCTGAGGATGATGTCAAATCATGTTGTTCTTGGTTCAGCAATTTTGTAGGACATCGAATAATGTGCATTTAATTCACAGAAAAAGAAGTTTTCTCCTTCATATAAGACTTTGCTTGGAGGAATAAATTAAAAACCATCTATCCATAATTTTTCCATCATAGATACAGGAACGGAAAATTAAGAGTTTATCTGGGCATAAAAATATTTGCAAATTAACCTTTGTTTTCATACAGAAAAACCAAATAGAATCTTTCAAATGGCAAACATGGTAATTGTTGAAAGTAAAAGGACACACTAGATTAGTTTTATTGAAAAAAAAAGTGATAAAAGCTCTTTCTCTCTTTCTAAAACTAATTAAAGAAGCAGATGAAAGAACTTTGCTGTGGTAAACACACTGTTCATCGATGCAGGCTTCCATTTAATTTCATGCTGGGTTTGCTTAATTATTGCACAAAACACAATTGGTTGTGAGGTCACGAGTGTGAATATGTGCATGGGTTTGTCTGCAGATAAGATCTCATTGGAAAAAGCAGAAAAATTTCAGTAGCTAAGAATTTGCCTAGATGGAGATCATCTATGGATCTTACATTACCACTAAACAAGAACTATTCTATTACTTTGCGTTTTTCATAATGGTGTCCAGGCTATCTTTCAGGGAAAAAATTCTTAATGTCTAAAAGAACACATTGATAGATAAAAATTTTGCTAATTCTAGTGACTGAGGATATAGATAATAAAATCTTGTCTTTTTTTTCTTTTTTAAGAAAGTAGTCAGGAAAGAAGACAAGTGGTAGGCAGGCAGGCAGGAGGAGAGAGGAAGAAGAAGCATTTATTTATTTATTTAGTTATTCATTTTGGCCATTCCTCTTCTCCGGCCCTGCCCTGGGCTGTGAAGCTGGTCCTTGGGCTTTACATGGATTACATCAGGCAGATGAATGCCAGAACCACCAGGCCACACCATAGACAATTAAAATCTTGATCATTTTACTTGTTTTACTACTATTTGCAGTAAAAAGCAGTAAAAATGTCTGAAATGATATAAGAGAGCTGCATTCTAGTCTTTGTTCTGCCACTGTTTCATTACTTCTCAAACCATTTCACCTCTCTGAGATTTAGTATTCTTTGCACAGTCTGGGTTAGAAGATGATCTGTCATTTTCCAGCTAAATTGTATTTAGAGACTAATACATCCCCAAAGTAGAGGAAATCCAGCTCAATTTATAAATCAAGAGATGACTACACCCAGAGACAAAATTCTAAGTATTCCAAGGAAGTACAGAACAACAATTAATGCATTAACTTTCATGGTTCTTCCCTTTTATTTTATAATAAGCATATTTGGGTATCCAGGGAAAAGTATAATCAGTTGGATAATGTGTCATAGGCAGCCTTTTTAGTAGATTTGTGTCTCACTATTGCTACTTTTTAATATATACACAAGATAGAGTTTTTAACTGCTTCATTAAAAAGCAGTCCACGACTATTCTTACCTTTTAGTCTAATGCCAAAAAGATTTGCCTTTTAAAACTGAGATATTTGCTGATGTAGTATAAGATATAATGACCCAGTACAACAATTCTAGTCACATAGCTATAAAGTCAATTAAGTGTAAGTTGATGATTTAAGAGAGTATTTTAAGCATTACTAACCTTAATTTCTAGTACATTTTCATTGCCTATTGAGATCTTCACTGGCTTTTCAAAATGCTTAAACACAGGATTATGTACATAAACGAGATCAAAGTATTTGGAATGGATCCCATCTAACATGAAAAACGCTTTGGTTGTCAGGGGGAGTTGCAGATTCAGCTGTTGCAGTGAAGGAGTTGTACAGCAGATTATTTCTGAATTAGAGCGATGCTGACATGCCTGTAGTAAGACACAATTATTCACTGTAAGCAGAATCTAACTTGACAACATCAATACCAACTTTCACATTCAGAGTTTCAAAAAAATCAATGGAAAATACATAATTTTTGAAAAAAAATCTGCATTTAACTTAATATTGAGGAACACATTTTGGGAAACACGATACAGAATTATCCAAACAACATAGTCTTCAAAGGAACACAGAGCTTCTCTTGCCAGGAAGAAGCTACATGGATCTATCTGAAGTTGGCTCTCTCTTTCCATTATTTGATTTCTTTTAAGATGATAGCAGAGTCACCTGGAGTGACTGCCTCATTGTTGACGAAACATCTATGACAGAGTGGGAGCTAATTCCCCCCACCCCTGGCCCTGAGAAGTCTTATTCACATTCTAGCTTTAAATTAAGCTTTAAGAACTGGGGCCAACCCTCACTTGGAAATTCATATCCTCATCTAGCAAGTAAGATTAAAATGTTATAATGTGGGGTACTACATGGTAATGCTTTTTCAACTGACAACCACTATACAGTTAACATTATAATTAATCTTTTAAACCACCTTATTAGTGAGTATTAAGCTATCAATTATGAAGTGCCAGGTTCTGTGCCAAATACTTCACAAAATTGTTCGCGCTTCTTTCTCACAGTAATACTGTGAGGTAGGTGCTATGATTACTCACACTCTACTGATGAAAAATTTGAGCTTTCTGATCTTATGTCATTAGACCAGTTACACAGCTTTGACCTGTAGCACAGGGAACATTAATTCTTAGGTCACTGGCTTCAAAATTCACTCTGTCAACTCCCATGCTGTACAATTTCTTGCCCTTCCTATATTGTATGTTGGTAAATCCATTCCTACTCTTTTGTTCTCTACTTTACAGAGGATCTGCTATTATTTAGTGCCCTTTCAAATCTTCCCTTTGGAATTGTGATTTATGTAGGTTTGGAAATTGTGGTTTCCTCTTGATTGTGCTTAGACTGAATCAGCAACAGAAAGACACATTTAAGGTTAAATGGCTCTTTGCCCCCCCCCCCCCCCCCAACCAAGGAAAAGACAAACAAGCAACAACATCCCTTAGATTTCCTTTTCTTTGACAAGTAGAATTAGAGAGAAAACAATTACTTAGGCCCACAATAGAAAATGGACTCAGGATATCGATCTACCTACCTATCTATCTATCTATCTATCTATCTTTCTGTCTGTCTGTCTGTCTACCTATCTGTCTATCTATCTATCTGTCTGCCTATCTATCTATCTATAGATATATATACACACATAACACAAAGAAATTGACCATTTAATATTTTTAAAAATAATTAAAAATTATCTTTCATTTTAAAATGTATGCTACAAGCAGATAAATAAAACTGATACACAGAAATAATTTGAAAAAAACATTATTTCGTTTTATGTCAAGCTCATATTATCATACTAAAGCCATGCCTGTCATCTTGAAGAACGGAAATAAACACATTTACTGCCATCACAATAATTCTCTACATAACAAAAACCAAATTTGAAAACTTTGTGACAAACTGCTGGCTTCTGGGATATAAGGCACATTAACAAATTAATACATATTTTGTTAATAAGATGATCAGTATTTTTAAAAGATTATAGAGTTTACTGTACTTAAAAGTTGGGTGGTTCAACATATCTAAATCATATGATCAGGAGTTTTTATTTGTTAAATAATGAATGGGTTCAATTTATCACGGTCAGTTTCAAATTCTATGAGCAGTAGGAACATGGAAGGAACGCATGACTCTTCTGAGGCAGCTTTCACAAACAATGGTCAAATAGACTGACTAAATTTTTCATTCTTGTCCAATTCTAGTGCATAGTTTTATTGTACTTATAGGTCTGTGGCTAAAACAAGAGAGGTTTACTTTTCCAGATTTGTAACAGATAAATTTTTGTCTCCTATCATTGTTTGAATCTTCCTTGGGATACATCACTCTCACACCTAGAAGATTTTTAACAAATATTTGATTACAAATGAATGAATAAAATCAAGAGGAGTGCTACATATATCATAATGCTGGTAAAGGAGAATACAGTAAATGTAGCCATTATTTTAATAACACAGGTTGGGTAAAAATTAGATAAACTCATAATTTCTCAGATTTCAACTTTATAAAAGTCACATGCCGACACCAAAGGAGGTTACTCTTATTTGGTTAATGACAAATTGTTATGCTTCTTATAGGGAATGGATGTTCTTTAAATTAATAGCAACGGTATTCTAACTTTGTTTGTGGCCATGTGTAAGGGATTGGTTTCAAAGCTCTCTACTTCATATGATGACTCCCTGGAGTACAATCTCTCAGGGATATGATAAAAATCTAATAATGCTCTTCAGAGGTGATGCAATGTGGCTGATTGAGAAGGTCAAGAAAAATCTCATTTGAGATGACCTTATTGTTTGGTGATCAGGCTTGACATTTTTAGCCCCAAATTGATTTTTGTAATTAAAGAACACTGTGGGCTTAGTCTTCAAGAAATATTGGATGGGAAATTTAAAAGAAAGTGCTGTAATTCAATCTATCACCTGCCCAATCAAGACCCAGCTTGAGTGGAGCTGGGGGTGGGGGGTGGGGTGGGGATTAGAACCTTCATTCTAAATTGAGAACAAAACTAGATTATGATATATTAGAGGAAAATATCAAGGAAAATATGAAATCTTTGTAAATAATTCCGAACTTCATAAGGTCTAAACTAAAGCCACCATTTTAATGTTACCTATATGAAAAGAACACAAAATAGGTCAAATGCTTTCAAGGAGACATTCAGGTAAATTTTGATTGACATTGGAAATAAAAGAAGGAAAGACGGAGCAGTACCAAACAACATACATATTCTAGTACACAACATAAATATTAGAAAGCTCTTTCTTATTACTTGATAACATGATAAGAAGGTAAGAAGAAGGAGGTATAAGAAAACATTATGCGCCCACCTGTTAGAAAGACAAGTTTATCGCTGCAATATTAGACACTTAATTCAAGAGTTCATAGACTAAAAGGGTTAATGAATGGTGCATTTAAAAAGGGTGGCTAGAGAAATTCTACGGACTTAATGTTTGTGGTTCTCCAAAAGTCACCTGTTGGAACACTAATATCTACTCTGATGGTATTTGAGACCTCTGGAAGCTAACTAAGTGATGAAAGTAGAGTTCTCATGATAGGATCAATAAGTACCCTTGTAAACACAGACGTAAGAAAGATTGCTGCCTCTTTCACTACCATGTGAGGATACAATGAGAAGATGGTTGTCTATAAACCAGCAAGAATGCCCTCATCAGACACCTGAGTGCCAATAACTTGATCTCGGACTTCTCAGATTCTAAAACTATGAAAGTTAACATCTGTTGCTTAAGCCAACTAGTCTATGGTACTTTTTATTAGAACGGCCTGAATTAAGACAGGGAATGATGTGGTTTACATTTAATCTGTCTTTAAAACATTGTGTCAAGTTGGTAATCATAATTTGTATTTAAAAGTAAACGTATGTGACTGTGTGTATTTTTATACTGTCAGCCTGAGACTAGGTAATTTTGGTTGTTGAATGAAAAATACTGTTTGACCTATGCGGCTAGGAAGGTAATTTAGTAAACATGAAAGGAAAAACCTAAATGTCCTATGAACCCTGAAAGTCAGTGGTAGAGGCAGATAAGGGGTTGTAAGTATCGTCATCACTTAAAGGACTTACCACTGTAAAGTTCTCCCCTGCTTCATCCACATTTATTATCATCCTCAGGACACTAACTGAATTCAGGTTTTTTCCAACACCTGTTATTGTGCTCCCACCACTGGCAAAATAAAACAGAAAAATAGCAGTACTGAGAGACTCTTTTCTTATGAAGTATTTTGAGAAGTAAAATTAAATCGTATGTCATGATTGCCAGTTTTAGTCAAAGTCAAACTGAAGTTCAATGACAATTCTTAAGAACAATTGGATTAACTTGAAAATAATTTTTAAAATTCATATTTCATAAGATAAAGAAACACATCTGTCTTTTTATTCATCAAATGTGTGAAAGGAAAATTTTGTCTCTCTGAAAAAATATACAATGAAAAACCAACTTAGCTATTTTTCTAAACTGACAGAATTAGCAGAAACAAAGAATGAACCAGGTCCAATGAGATACTATTTCAAAGGGAAATTGCTATAGTGAAAAGCTGTGTGTAAAGCAGGCAGTGCAAAAGCTCACTAAAAAACGGAGTGAAAAAAGATCCATTTTTGAGCACTGAGGTTAGTAAGGAACTGATAATGTACATTACATAAGTGCATAAATACTATGGTGCCACATAAAACTGTTTTGCTGAAATCCACTTAAAATGTAGTATAAAAGGATAAAATGTTTCTTAGGATTGATAAAGTCAAACTTACTCAGAATCTTGAATTTAAAAGGCAGCCTTCAAAAGAAATTCAACATAAAAGTCAGAAAAAGACAGCAACTCCTTTTGACTCTTTGAAAGTCAAATCATCTTTATGTTCATTATTTTCTTATACCTATCAGAAGCTTTTACTTACCTAATAAAAGATTTGGTTGGATGAATTTCATAGATAACAGGGTCTTCCTGGTAACTGAAACTGTTCATCATTCGGTTGGCTAAGTCAATTTTTAATTTAACAGGAAACTCAGTTGAAGTCATTTGGGCTGGGGTATAACACTTGAGAATACTATCGGACACACTGAACAAAAAAGTTAAGAAAACAGATCTTAGCTTTTAGAGATTACACATAGTTAACAATTATATTCATAAGTCATTAAGTATCTCTCAATGGCTCCAAAATGAAAATTTCCTGAGGTCTAGAAAGAAAGTTCTTTCTAATGTAGGCTGTTTACATTTGAATGAATTCCAAACTTATCCTTGTTGTAGGCAAGTCATCCTTGACATGAAAACATTTGGTATTTAAGCAATTTTTATTCTAAACTTTAAGGAAAGGTGCAGACAGGAATGGAGGCAATTAGGTAGGTAGGCAGGTAGGAAGAGAAAAGAGTACAAAGCACTTAATTATTTTATTTAGTTGTTGACTTGGTTGTCCCCTCCAAGTTCTGGGACATGAACCCGGGTCCTTGGGATATATGGGGTTTGTGCCAGCAGGAGGCAGTGGGCTTAACCATGAAACTCCCAGGGACCACCAGATTTAAGCAATTCTAAAAGCACTCTTTCAGTACTTGAATATACCAAACTCTTCCAGTTCTAAGAAGAAAAAACAACTTTCCTCCAAATCTAATCTCTCCTGTTTCTCCTCTTCAAATTGATTTAATTGCAAATCTTTTTATTTTTTTACGAAACAATTAAAAGTTTATTTTAATTTATTGTCAATTACTAGAATCTCACAGCTCTTAGCACAGCTGGGGTACTAAAATAACAGCAGAAATAATAGTAGGAAAATGGGAAGACAAAACTCAAAAGAAGAATTAATAAACAATAGGGTTAGGGTAGAAAAACCAACAAAAGGGAGCAGATAGATTTGGGAGGAAGAAAGTTTTGTCCTCATTTTGATTTTCTCCACACAAAAAAGGACCAATCTTTTCTCAATTTGTTAGATAAAGATATTAATACAACCTGACTGATATAACAAAAAGTAAATTTACAACACCTTTTTAAAGTACATGTTTTTCCACCAATTGAAATGTGTCTAGAATTCCCACTGTTTAGGTACTTTCCAGTTAAAGTAAGTAAAGTGCCGCCAGTCTTAGGACCATAACTTGGAGAAATACTGGTTATTATAGGATTCTGTGTGGGAGAGAAGAATTCAACAAAGTAACATGTTACTTTAATAACTCTAAAAAGATTAAGCAGCAATTAATTTTCCTAGTTCATGAGAAAAGTAGCGCCTAGATTACTTACCACGTAGGAAAAAGTACTATATTGTGCTGACCCTCGATTGTTTGAAATGATTATGGACATATTGAAATGCTCTTTTACTGAAGGACCAACAGTGCATTTCAACCTGAAAAAAACAAAGCTAATTATGTTACGAACTCAAAGGTACTTTCTGGTTTGGCATTTTTTATAAGGGGTGACATTAACGGGTGAGCTGCCTCTCTGAATAGCAAGCAGAGTTTGGTGGTCAGCAGTAGGGCTGAAAATTGCAAACTTCTATTTCTGTCCCATTAATCTAAACTTTATATTGACTGTATAATAGTATTTATACAGATAAAACAGGAAATGTTAAACCTTTTCACTGAAAACTTTCAAGTGAAAATTTCATAGTAATTTAGTGTAATCTTATGAAAAGTATAGGCCTCACGTTTGTCATACTTAAGATAAAGAAATAGGATTTTAGTAGCATCTGAAACAATAGGCTAATGACAAGTCAAATTTCTTCATTAAAGAATGTCAACAGGTACATTTCTGTGGCTAAACTTGTCATGTGTTTATTTAAATTACTTAAATATATTTTAGTTACTATTATAATAATATACATTTATTTAAATTAGCATATATAAAAATATAAAATATTTTGAAAACTACAATTTAAACTACTTAAATATATGAAAACAACAAAACTTTTATTAATTATGAAATTTTAATGGGTTTTCCATAAAACTTTTTTAGTTAATAACTTACAGGACTGAACAAGCATTAATATAGTTTTATTAAATAACTTTTAAAAGAAGCAAGAGAATTATGTTTCATTTTTACAGGATCTAATTTACAATACAATGAGTAAGAACTTACAAGGGAGATTTCTAGGAGGAATTTGTTTTCCCGCTAAGCTAAACATATATGATATTGGTGCTTTAGTTTCAGTAAAATGAGTAAATTTAGACATCTGTGCAATCCTGAAAGAAATTCTATTAGGTATAAAATAACCACATGGTAAGTAGGTTCAACCAGAAAATATTACATATTTAGTTTTTACTATATGATAACTAATAATTTCTGGATTTTCTGTCCCTAATGAGATTCAGATCTTATAAGTCTCAGATCAGGAGAATTGAGTTCAAAGACCTGTTCAGTTATTACTTTCCAAATTACCTCTGCTAAGCTATACTCCTTAATTATAGGATGGAATGTTGGGCATCATCTTTATAAGGTGGGAAAGGCACTTATATTACAGTGCCAATAAATATTAGCTGAATATAAATTTAAATTTATCCCCCCCAAAAGTTTCAATAATGTTATGCAGCTGCTTCATTACATTCTTGAAGCAGAGAAAGTGAATTTAGAACAGAGAATTCATGTTATGCTGTTTACTTATTTTTATAGTAAGAGCCCCTGTAAGACTTTAAAGATGGGGCAACTCTAATCACTGCTACTCTTTCAAATTTACCCAATTTCTGAAGCACTGTTTGAAAAATGAACAAAAAACTTCCAGACACTGCATCATTCTTTTCTTCACCTAGGTAATGTCACCTTTCTCATTCCTTAATCCTCATGAGTAAATAGGATTAAAAATAAAACAAATCTATAAGGGATGTGATGGGCTAAGACTCTTTAATTCAGGATAGAAACTTTTCAGGCAATTTTTAAATAAGTATTCATTAAAAACAAAAATTGTTTTCCAACCACACCCCAGCAAAACATTTTAAGATCCTTACATATTTGTTGTGCTCTCACTTAAGGTCAAAGTGCAGCTCTCATTTCCAAGGAGAACCCTGGTCTTCTTTAAATCAAATTTATTATTCCTCTTGAATCCAAAGTCCCAGCCACATATAGTCAGTGTGGTTCCTCCTTCAAGCGGTGCACTAGTTGGGAAAACCTACAAGGAGAACATAGAACTTAAAGCAACCCAACTCAATAAATGAAATTCTATATGTGTAGAAAACAAACTATGTGTCTTCAAACAGTCTGAAATCCTTCCACTGTATACCAAAAATATCATTTTCGCTAAAGGAAGAAGGGTCACAGATTTCAGAGAATCTTGAGCAAACATTAAAAATGACATGCCCCATCCAGAGATGGGACAAAGAGCAGATTCAGCCTTGGCAGGAATGAAGAACCTTTTCTGGCCACTATAAAGTGAGTGTTTTCTAGTTATCTTCTGGGCTGGAGTAGACACACTTTTGGCTATGGTTTTTACATGCTTATAAATCTGATTATAACTTCTTCATGAACCTCCAGTTCAAAGTCTGATCAACAAGTCTTTCATGAGTTCTAAAAACCAAGCACCAATATGTCTTGCTCTGTGCACTAGCTGAGTGTGTGCTACATTCTTCTTGGTCTGGTAGTCTCTGCCCAAAGAACATCACAGAGTACAAATACGTCTTTTGGTAACCAGTGTTTTCAGGAGCTATCATAATATGAAATATGCAGATGGAATTTAATACATATCTGCTATTCATTTAGTCATCATTTATTTAATAAGCATCTACTATGTGCCAGGCACCACCAACAAATAAATATATGAATGTTTTTCTTTAAATATGGTTACTGTTTGATATATACCAGCTGGCTAGTTGACATGCTTAACTTTTAAAAGATGATATAATATTTAATATATTCACTATATTATTTCTACAAGAAATAGAAGAAACAGAACTGGAGAGAGCTCCAAATGTGACTGATATTGTACTAATGTTTCTACATATATATTTGGCATTATTTCATGTTATTTCTAGAATTGATTCTTTCCACCCATAGTCAATGTTAAGTAAATAATAGCTTCTTTTTATTATTGCAGACTCATTTATGGTGTATTAAAATTTGAATGTATTCATTAAACACTGGCAATTATAGGATAGTATTAGGTTCTTATGAAATCTTTGAAATAACTTTTGTTAGGTTAAAGCTATTAGAACAAATTTCCAAGTTAAAAATAAGCTTCTCCTCAGCAGTTTTGTGACAATTGAGAAAGGAAATGCTCTTTTGGGGGGACATATTGTAAATTGTGCTGTGAAGTACAATGGTGGGAAAACAGCACCACTAGAGCCAGCTCAACAACTAGGAAAGGGATTTGCTGAAGTCCAGTTAGTGAAGGTCTAAAAGTTATTCTTTTACCATTTACAGGGACTTTTAGCAAAATTCAAGTATGTAAACATTCCCAGTGCTCCCAAGTAAATAATCACAAACCAAAATTTTAACTTACCCTTGTTACCAAACCCTTTTAAGTCTTAGCTTAATGCTTTTATGATACCAATTCTACCCATAAAATCTATTACGTAGTTGTGCCTTTCATGAATACCTAGCTCATTCAACTCTAGCCAAATGAGAAGTACTAGGAAAAGAGTATGTATTTATTATTAAGTTAAAAATCCAGTAGGAGAGAACAAGACATCTAACCCTCAGGGACTCTCTTTCAGCCCCAGGCAGTCACACAGCTGCTATTTCCTCTTTTAATGAGGAGACTTCCCCATTGAAAACAGCTGCCCAAGGCTGAAGTTGGCCTTGTCAGCAGCTTAGATCCCCTACCTTCCCTCTGTAAAAAGTCTGAAGTCTGTCAACTACATATATCATCACTTTATATATGGAAAAGAGATCGGGTGATGATTCAAGAAAAGACAGAGTTTGTTCTATTAGAACCTGCCATAGAAACGAGTATTATAAGTCCCCTGCTAGACCATCAGGATTCAAAAGACCAGTTTTATTTAGCCTTTTTCTCTGGGCTGGAAGGCAGAAGGGAAAGGATTTAGCAGCATTTTTCCTTAGTATTTGGGGAACTGTTCACTCTTCCAGAGGAAAAGGAAGGAAGCAATCTTGGACAACACACCCTTGGAAAGACCAACAATGGGCTGGAAAACTTTGAGTTTTCCTGAAGGGCAGAGCGCTTGTGGGAAGGAAATTAATATCTGGCATAAAACCATAAAGGCTGGATCTCCCACCTATCTCAATCAAGGAGAAATAGCCGCAAAAGTAGCTATCTTCTTTTTACAGGTGAAAATGATTCAAGTGCTCTTGTTTTAAAATCCTATCAAGAAAACATGAGAAAGCTAAGCAACAGTTACAGCCGCAAACCTTGGCAACGTAAAACTTGTGATGTGCTGCAGCAATGTAGGATGTTAGTAGTAGGGGAAACCAGGTGAGGAATTTATAGGCAAACAGCAGCAGCAGCAACAAAAGCCTTGGGAAATAAACATTTTGAGGAAGAAAACCTCACAAATACATTGATTGCAATGTGTTGTTTGCACAACCCCCTGTCCCCCAACCCTGTCCCCTGCCTCCGCCAAGATTTTGCTGTTGCTTATTTGCATCTTCTGATTCACTAATACACAGTTTTATTGTCTCATTGGGATCAAATTCAACTCTACAAAATATGACCATTTTATCCCAATAAATTCAGAATGCATTGGAAAGTGCTCTTCCTCTTCTGAAGCATGTCTTGTTGCTTTTTAAGTATGAGATCAGATAACATGTTTGACACAAAATAATGAGCTTGCAATCCTGAAATTGCTCCTATGAAGAGCTGCAAACAAGTTCAGTCACTGGACATCATGTACCTTGAAACGCAGGTTAACTTAATTTTATTGGAAATGAAACTATAGATTATTTGGGTTTGTGCCTGGAGTTTAAGACAGATAAGAAAATACTGTCTTATTTTTTTTTTTGCAGTAAGAATGCTAAATGTCACGGTCTAGTGCAGCATGAAATCTTCGTAACAACTATGAACTGAAATGGATTTATGGACTCAGCTGCACTACTTGCCTTCTAAATGTATACAGGTCAAACCTTGCCATCTTGTGCACGTTGTAATGCACCTTTTAAAATCACCAGAGTGCTGGAATTGAGAAAGGTAAGAGAGGAGGAGATCAACGATGTGAGATTCTCTGGTTCTAGAAAATTCTAAAATATTTAATCTGTTTTAAACAATATAGCTGAGAAAAGGAAGCACACTGGTCAAAATTAAATGTTCCACTTGTTCAGATTCTCAACTTGCATACTTTATTTAAAAAACTAGTTATTTATTTTTGAAGTGAAATTGCAATTTAATTGCACATGTGTACACACACACACACACACACAATTTCTTTTTCACAGAATAACTGAGTTCAGATTTCTAGTGTCCCAAATTGCCAAGGCTATGTGTTTAAAAAAACATAAGATTATATGTTGTTTTAAAAGTATATTAAATAAAAAAAAGTGCATACATATTATAGTAGGGTTTTAAACTTGTTTTCTTACTCTCTTTGAATTTGTTCTCTGGCTGTAAAAAGTAAGCCTTAATAATTGTGTCACACCTAACAGAAAATGATTTGGTTTGAAACTCAGTCACCCAATACAAATCTTGCCCCAAAGCGTAACTAAACGAAAACAGCCATGTGCTTGGGGGCGGTTCTTCTGACTTGCACACTTTGTTTACTTGGGCTTGAACCAGGTGACCTAGACCTTTAACTTGAATCTTTCATAAGAAACATTTACGAAAGTACATCTGTTATACACGTAGGCAGAGAAAATACATGCTGGAGCTAGCGATCCTGGAATCTCTCATATGTGGGAAATATTTTTCCCAAATGTATTTCGATCAAAAGTGTATGTGAATCAAGACATTAAAAAAATTGCCATGGAGATTTTCATAGTGCCAAATAAACGCTCAAGCAAATAAGGAAAGAACTGTTGGAGAGCATGGCTACAACGAGATGACTAAAGTCTACCGCTAGAAGCTATGTTCTTTAATAGCAAGAGGCACTGTTTTCTTGTTCAGGACGTTATCTTCCTAGTAGCTAGAAGAGTGTCTACTGTGTGGTATGCACTCAATAAACATTTTTTAGAATGAATTAAAAATGAAATAGCTGACAGAGTATAGATATTAATATAGTTATCAGCTGAGCTTTTACTTCAGTTCTGGGAACTGAAGAGAAGACACACAGCCACCCATGGGTGTTGACTACCTACTTGTCTCCCCTTGACTCCAGGAAGTAACTTCTAGTTTCACTGTGATGAGACAAGGTCAGACAGGAAGAAACCTGTTTTGTCAGCATGGCTGGGACCTGAGCTTGCATGCTTCAGCTTAGGGTGTCGGGTTAGGCCATGATCGGATCTCTGCGTGTGGTGGAGGCTCCTGTCTGCTAGATAAAGTGTGTTGTGAGGAATCTGAGAATGGGTGAGTCAGAAGGGACTTTCAGTCACAGGTCCCAGTGTGAGCAATGGGGAGCAATGCTGTTCAGTAGCCACCACATTTACACAGCATTCAGGGACAGCAACTGCTCAAGGAGAGAATCTGCTCCTCAGTGTAGGACACAAGGGGATTGCTAACCAAATGCCTCTCTGAGGGAAAATTCCAGAGGGAGACAGTGCTTTGGCTGATGTCTCACAGCTAAATGAATAAACTGATTTGGGGATTTTTTTCATTTATGGGACTTGTGTGAACCAAAAAAAAAACATGACAGCTGACAGCGATTCCTACCTCATAGATTGTAGGCAGACAGAAGTCCTGAGTCCATGTTCCATTGGGGCACTCCTGCAATCGCACACATTTACCGTGGCACCAGCCACACTGCACAAAGGGAGGGGCTGAGAGACACTGAGTGCAGGACTGAAAATGTTCACAGCCCAAGCCATTCAGCGGAATTTTGGTGATCTGTGAAGAAAAGTGGTGGAAAGAGTCTCAAGAGGCTTTTTTATTTGTTAAATTAAAACTAAGCATACCAAAGATAGACATAAATATCATTTTACTAGAGATAGTACCTATGTGTGCAAATCATGTCATAATGATAATTAAAAAAATCAAATCTCTTCCTTTCATTGTAGCTCTATATGTGATAAAAGTTTAACATTACTATGCAGTGAACACAGCATTGTCATGCAATATTAGAGATTCTTTTCAATAGTCAGTTTGCTCTGTCTGAGGTGTTTTTAAAATAATAAGTATAATTTAAGTTGCTGGAAAACATATCTGGACCCCTCAGGAAATTCTAAGTAAGCTTACATATCATTCTGGCATCAAGAATTACCTCCTCTCTCAGAGAAAAGGAATTATTAGCTGGTGTCAGATTCCAATGCACATTTCAGGATTTCTGTGCCTGCAGTAGAGTTCTGCCATAAGTACTGTAATTCTCATTCTCTGTTTGTTTTTCTCATTGAGAAATACTATTAAAAAGAAGCACACATTATGAAGAAGACCTGCATTAGGTCCAATCAACCCTGAATAAATATTTAACTTGATTTCAGAAGGTTTTTTCTGGAATAGTCAAGAAAACTTGATGGAGGAGTAAAAAAGAACCAAGTGATACTAGTTGTAATTGTCCATTCTGGAAGCACTGTATCCATGGATCCTGTGTGTGGAATCAAGGCTTACCTTCTTCCCAGTGACAACCAGGGTGTAGCCATTTTGATTTGACGGATTTTCCAGAATCACTTCTGGAGACACAGGGTGGGAATCCAAAAGAAAATTCACATAAGGGGTTGACCATCCCATTCGAGAAACCACAACCTGAGAAACAAAACAGAAAATGCTCTATTCCAACAAGTTCGGTTTAAATAAAAGTGGAAAATATGGATGACAATAACAATGGAACTCTTGTGGGCATCTGAATGAAAGGCCCAACAGTTTATCTCATGAGTCAATCTGACATTTTCTAATCTTCTGCAATGAAGACAATTCATCTGGACAGACTTTTGTGTAAGCTCTTTTAATGGTTTCTAGGGAAGATCTTTCAGTCAACCAGTCAGCACATGCTGACAAATCCTCATAATTTTATTGGGAATTGAAGGAACTAAATCTTTCCCCAGGGCAGAAGATCTCACTTATGCTACAGGAGTTCCGGATTTAAAAAAAAATCTCTTCTCCTGACCCTTCCCAATGGACAGCTTCCCTTAATGTAATGGGAAGGAGAGGAGATAGGGACCACTGGAGACCTGGATCTAGTTATAATTTTGCTACTCTGACGTCGTATTTATAGACCTTTTGAGGTCAAAATAAGCCTACAGCTACATTGAAATGATGTGCTATAGTTTTTATAAACCGCTGCCCCATCATATGCTATTACTTAGATTATAAGTTCTGCTCCTTGACTTCAGGCTTTATAGTAAGACCTGATGACATTAACAATACCTTGGAAATAAGGTTTGATACCTGGTATCATTCTTGTTTCTTGGCATTGATAATTTAGTATATTTCCCAGCTATAATTTTATCTGCCCTGTTGCTAGAACCTAGTAATAATGATGTCCAGGGATAAAAGCTGGAAGAGCACTAGGACTTTAGGAGTTCTTAGGAGCTCTCAGCTAGACTTTCATTCTTAACTGGGTCATAAGTTGCATCTGCATGAGGTTGTAGGAGGCTTCACAAAACTCTGGGCACGAAACTAACTTTCTGAAATTGCCTTTCATCTGAAATACTCTTCTCTTTTACTGAAAGTGCATTTATGTGCCATGAGTATGAAATCACAGGACAAACAGGCACCTATGAGATAAGGTTTAAATAATCTCTCCTTTTACCTTAACTTTCTTATCTGTAAACCGGAAATGAAATTATAGCAATTAACTAATTATTATTCTAACACACTCACAACATACAAATGTTGTGGGGAGTCAGTAGTAAAAACTTTCCTCCAACAAAATACAAAAGTCAAGCAGTCAGAAACAATTTGGGAGGATCCTCAACGAACCTAATTTGCAACCAGAGAGTGGAATGGTGAAAGAGAAAACTAACCAAGTTCATAGAGTCATAAAGTTCAACATCTTGACAATTCTGTTCTAACATTTGTTTTACGCCAGACACTCAACACTTTCAGAACATCTCCAATAAGCAGGATGGCTGTATTTGCACTGAAGCTAAATGATGACTCAAAGGTCATTTGATCACGATGGGAAAGAATGGGAACTAATGTTATTCCTAAATTCGGGGTCAAATAGGTAATTGCAGTCAAAATAAAAATAAGTTCAATTACCAGTCCCACTTCCCTTTGGGTTATAAGCAGAATATAAGGACATTAGACTTCTTTAGCCTCTCTCGCAAATCATACAAGTTTCAGTTATTCAGTCTTTCAATGTTCACTCATTTCTGGTGGTCTTTCCCTCGTGTGTGTTTTTTTTTTAATGCCCTCCCCTCCATTTTTCATGTTTCCTTGAATTGATTCAAACTGCAAAGGTGAAAAAAAAAATCTTCCACACAGAGTCAAAAACAAAGCAAAATACCAGCCTCTTTTAATACTCTCAGTTGTCTGCCACATTCTATGCTCCTATTTCACTGAAGATTATCCATTCCTATAAACCTATCTATGGATATTTGTGTTTTGTGTTCACTTCTTTTGTATCTTTCATTCTATTCTGACCTGTTACATAATGGTCACCTTCCAATACCCCTTTCTCTCATATCTTCTGACTCTTAAGTATTTCTCATATCTATAATAAGCAATTCTTTCTTAATTACCAGGTCATCATCTTCGACTTTATCAAATATCTAAAGCCCAGCCAAACAACCATTCCCCAGAGAGGATTAAGCTTTTTCTCTCTTTTCCTAAAGAAGATCTTTGTACCTGTGGAACTTTGATAGATTGAGCTGGTGCGTATCTCGCTAAAAGACTTTTTGTCTAAAAAGCACTATATATAGGCACTCTCATAACTGGTAACTGTACCAGCATGTGCTAAGTGCTTTAGATGGATATTTCCTTTACTTCTCACAATAATCCTACAAGGTGGGCACTACTATTTTCCATAAAGAAAAAAGAAAATAGGACAAGAGAAATTTAGTTAGAAAGTACAAGAGTCAGGTTTCCCAGGAGCTTTATCTAGTATCAGAATCCAGGTGCTTGACCTCTCCTTAAACACTTTACTGCCACACTCTTGGAGCACCCGAGTAAATATCAATATAAAGCTTCATTTTGAGTTCCAAAGAGCCACTTTTGAGTCCAACCATTAAAACAAAATTTCACAATATATTTATCTTGCCAAATACTCCTTGTTTCAGTAATCTCGGCTGCACAAGTTAAGTGTGCCTAAGGAGAAAAACTGCATATGTAAATAGTTTTTGATGGCACAGAGAAAATGTTTCCGGCACAGCTAGCAAGTTCTACTTCTGAACAGGAGCTAGGGCGAGTGTGGTTTGCTATATAAAATGACGACAAGCCAGAGAAGATAGGAAGGATGTGCAGATAAGTGAGATGATTGTTCAGAATTTTGAGTAGAGGTCCTATCATGGATGCAAATACCTTTTTAGTTGATAATTTGCCCTTCCTTTGTAGGGATATCAACTGCTGTAAAATGCTAAGAATGTTCTTCTCTGGTTAACTTATCATTTTCTCTCATTGCTGGAATTCTGAGTAATTGAGTAGCCACTTTATCTTTCAAAATACCGCTAAAGCAATGTTTGCAAAATTTAGGAGTTCCTTTTGGTTGTCATGGTGATATTTCTGGGGATACACTGAACCCAGCATCTAAATTTAATTATGATAAATAACTGGGCAGTCTTAGACCAATTAGTATAAAAAAGAAAACTGGCGATTATCTTCTGAGTTTCTACTGTTGACAACTATTCTTTAGTGCTGAGGTTTCAAAACCTTCCATGCTTTTGAAAAAACACAACTAATATGTTTTGGGATAAGAAAGTAGGTGGGGGGGGAATCTGAATTTCCTTGATTTTTGTGGCTACGATCTCAAGTGATATAGGCGAGGACACGGGAAAGGTATATGAGCATATAAAAAATACCTTATGGTAAAGTCTCAAATTCATAAGTCCAAACAAATTTTGTGTGATTTATCTACCAATACATAAAGGCTATATCCTCTGACCCCATAGGTAGTTTTATTTATTTATAATACATTTTTAAAAACTGAGGTAACATTGTTTTACAAAACTATCTAAGTTTTAGGTGGGTACTCTTATTCAAATGTGTGTTTATATATATGTGTATACATATACAGATAGATATAGATATATATATTTATATCTCTCATACCATTCTCATCACCACTGAGTTTTAATATAATTTTATTTTCTTTAAGAATGATGAAAAGAAGTTAAAATAAGATATTTGCACGTGGCTTCTTTTTTTTCTCATTTAAAGTGGACAATTCAGGAGTACATTCACAGATTTGTACAGCCATCATTACAACCAAATTTGGAACATTTTTATTACTTCAACAGAAGCTCCAAACCCCTTTCCAGACCCTGGCAACCACTAATCTATTTTGAAAATATCTATGATTTTCCTATTCTGGACATTTCATATAAATGGAATGTTACAATATGTGGGCTTTTTGTGGCTGGCTTCTTCTACTTAGCATAATATTTTCAAGGCTCATCTATGGTGGAGCACATTTTTCTTTCATTCCTTTTTATTGCTGAATAACGTGCAATTGTATATACTCTGTTATTTATCTTTTCACCAGCTGATGAACATTTGGGTTGTTTCAACTTTTTTGATTATTGTGAATAATGCTGCTATAAACAATCATGTACACTTTTTATGCAAGAACATATGTTTTCATTTCCCTTGGGTATATACCTAGGAATGGTATTGTTGGGCTTTATGGTATTTCTGCTTAACTACGGAGAAATGGCCAGGCTATTTCCAACAGAAAATGAACAATTCTACAATGCAATAAGCAATATATGAGGGTACGGATTTCTCAAGATCATTTTACATCTGTTATTTTCCATTTTCTTGATTACAGATATTCCATTGAGCATGAAGTGGTGCTTCATCATGGTTGGGTCTGCATTACTTTTTCAAATGTTTTCTTTCCCCTAGCCCTGGCCCCGGGTCTTGAAACTGCATCCTTGGGCTTTCCAGGACCTGCACTTTTGGCACCTTAGTCACCTGAGCCACAAGGGTGTTCCTCAAAAAAAATTTTTTTAATTAAGTAAAAGGCAAAAGTTTATTTCCAGAGATTCATAGCTTTCAATTCACTGTTCCTGTCTGAGACTGATTACTTGGACATCACCTGCTCAGTCTCCCAGCCAGTTTTCCAAAGGACATCCCCTCCTGCTTAGACTGCACTTTGTAAAACAGGGCCCTAGAGAGGCTGAATGTGGGGGAGGGTTACTCATTAGAAGAATCAGTCAGAGTGGAAGATGTAGCACACTCCCCAGGTGCTGTACTTGGTGGAAGAGAAGCTGGAAGTACATCACCTGGAAGAGTGCGGCATCAAGATGGTAAGGAGACAAATGGGTGGGCTGGAGTAGCATGGATGGAAGGGGGCCTGGGAAGTTGCAACTGGATCAAGAGTTTAATCATGGTTGCTATGGGCCAAAATATTTTATATCCTTTAATACTCTTGGAGAGACATGAGAAACCACTAGAATTTCTGTTGGCGGTGCACTTTGAATGTGCCACTGCTTTGGGATTCAACTGCAGAGGTAAGAGTTCTAAGTGTTTTACTCTCAGTGGGCCTCAAAGCATATGAACCAGATGACAGACTTTTGGAAAATGTAACACGGTTCTTCATATGGGCATCCTGGGTTCAAATAATACATTGAATTTTTCTGTAAAAGGTTCAGAAATGTAGATTAAAATGTAGTCAAAAGACCTACATAAAAATGTTAATCTTTCTGATAACTGAAGTGAATTTTCCTTTTTTAAGAACAGAAAATATACATTTATATTTCTAGGAAAATTGAATTAAAAGGGACTTTTGATTTAGAAGTGATTTAGAAAATATTTAACCTGTATCTAAAAATGTTATTAAAATAGAGGGTTTCTATTAAAGAATAAGGAAAAATTAATTTTTAATGACGATGATATAAATTATTAGAATTTAAGATACAATGAGAAAAAATGTGGGATGAGGGAAACAATGTGAGTAAAGGTAACGACACCATTAATAAACACACTGGATTATAACTGAGTATGATTTTATGAATCCAGGCAGTGGGTCTCTTCCCTTGTAGTTTCCAGACAGAATTAGGTACATACTAAGTTCCAAACGCATAGCTATTGCCTAAATATAGAAATAGACTGAAATAAGAAGCTCACTTAAACCTTGAAGAAGAGTGGGGATTTTTTAATGTTTCAGATAGTTAGATAACCTTCAAGTGTTTCATTTGCATTTATAAAGGTATGGGCTTCTCTGCCTCTTGCTTCTAGTCTGATCCAATTAACTTAGAAATTCATATGCTAAAATCCTAACCCCTATAAACTGGTATTAGGAGGTAAAGCCTTTAAGAGTTGATTAGGTCATAAGGGTGAGGTCCTTTTGAATCAGATTAGTGCCTTTGTCAAAAAGACCCTGAGAGCTCTCTTGCTCACTGCCACGTGAAGACACAGTAGGAAGATGACCATCTTCAACCAGGAATGGGGAATATTCAATAGACACAAGATCCACTGGCACCTTGATGGGGACTTCCTAGGCTCCACAACTCTGAGAACTAAATGTTTTCTTCTTAAGCAACCTAATCTGTGGTAATTTTTTATAGTGATTGAACTAAGACACCTGTTTCAGGTTTACCACCTTCTTCAGATTGTGAGAGAAATTCATGTTTGTTTAGAAAGAAATCAAGATACGAAAAGTAGAGCTATCTGCTTCAATCAAGGTAAGCATCTAGTTTTCTGGGGGGGGGGCAAAACATGAGAAGAAACAGAAATTGCTGATTGGTAGAGATGGCTGAAAACTAAAGTGTAAGACAAAGTACCAGGTGGCAGAAGTTGAATTAAATAAATCTTTACTCTGTTCTTTCCTCTGCTCTTTCTGTGAAAAGGCCATGAGTGCTTCTACAACTTGATATCACAAAGGCTAGGTATATACGAAAAGAAAAACCATTTTTTTTTTCTGTTACAATACTGATGTGTAGGAGTTTCAACTTTGTGAAATGAGTTGAAGTGAATCAAAATGAATCAATATCAGACTGAGATCTTTGAAAAAAATTCAAGTATCCCAAAACCACATTAGCTAGTAAATTTGTAAAATATTTAAAATAACTAGTACTTTCAAATCAATCCTCAAATACAATGATTGGAGGATTAGCCAATTTATACAGAATACATCTGTTTTGAATTTTAAAGTTAGAAATGTTCAAAAACAACTGTCTTAAGATGTCTCTCCACTCTTTCAAATAAGCAGCCAAACAAGAACTCCCAGTTACTCCTTGTTACCCAAAACCCTATTAATAAAAAAACCCAAAAAACTCTTAGCATTTTCCCATTTATGCTGTTTTATATTTCTATGCACATATATAATGGTGTATGAGAATATCTATTTCAGGGGAATGTATTAATTTATTTTAGGAGACTATATATGAATCAAGGTTAATTTTCAGTTATAGATATAACCTGAAATTAGTACTTTTTATAGTATTTTTTTTTACACAAAGGAAATTCAGAACTCATGAGCATATTTTCTCCTATAGAAATATGCCAACCACACTGCACTTTAGCAATGTAGCTACATAAATGATGTACACATTAAAAAAAAGACAGGTGATATTTTCATCTGAGTATTTTATAAAGGAGTTGGGTAAGTTAGCAATCTCTAAAGTGAAATGTTGCTCAAGCTCAAGTTTCATTTAGTGATATCTCTGCTGGATATTCACAGCCTTGATAAACTGATGATCTATGTCTATACACTCTAAAATAATAATAATCCCAAATGTAATGTATACCAAGTCTTCCAACAGAAAGCACTGACATGTCATGATGGTGGCACAGGATCTGAAGGAATTTGAAGACAGGGGGTCAATAGATGAATGGATTTTTCTTACTGGAAGTGAGTAATTATTCCCCAGTTCACTGATTACTAACATAATCCTTTAAGTAATGGTCCTAAGTAATGATCACAAGCAAAAGATGACTTTTTAGGTGATCCCTAGCTCTTTGTTTAAGATCCCACTAGTCCAAATAAGAAGCACAAGAGAAAAGGGATGATCAGTGGTAATAGCATCAAGGAACTGGGGGAGAGGGGCGACATGAGCGAACAGTAAGAATGGTGCCAAAGGGCCCAATGACAGCTGTGATAGGGCCCAGGCAGTAGCCACTGTGTGCAGACAAGCCCAGTGGATGTTTATGGATCTGAACTTAAAACAAGTCTTGAAAGTGCCTCCCCACTCCTACCCCACCCCTGAATCACTCACTCTCCCTGGTCTGACAGTCATGCACAAATATTTTAATAGCAATGCCTTGTATCTAGAGATTAAAGGCCTTATACAAGTGCTGTTTTAAAAAAAAAAAATCAAGTAAGCATTGTTTTTGGATGTAGATTAGAGGAGGAACTCAGAAGGGAAGACGTAGGCAATCCCTGTGATTAGTCCTATGATCTTCATGAGTATCCCTGTTCTCTCTCCCACATAGCCCTGTACACTGCACTAATGTTCGGTTTTCTTCTTTTCAACATCTACCTGCCACCCCCCTTCAAATTTTGTAAGGCGAGTGCTCACTGTTTACTTGTACTATCTCAAACATTGTTATGATATTACTTTACTTCAAAGTATTCCAAAAGAATGATCCAACAAATAAAAGCTGTTTTTGAAATCTATAGCTATGTTGACATGGCTCTAAAGATACTCAAATATATGTACACATCAGTATATTCAGACACAGCTGCACCTGTATGAGATAAGTTACATATGTTTAAATGTTAGAAACATGTCAAAAAAATACCTTCTCTGCCATACATATAATATTGTTAGCTAAACAATATAATACTTTCTAATCAAATAACCACTGTGAAATACCTGATTCACTTTGCACCCAACAGCTGGGGCTGCAGCTTGTGTTCCCAGCCAGAGCTGAACATAAGTACAATAGGAAAGGCAGAAACAGCTGCAAACTCTTGGGAGAAAACATTTGCAAACTTTGCCTTTAGGCTTCAGGATAGGAAGGAAGTAAAATCATTTCTGTTCCTTTCCATGTATGGCAGCTGTCTTTGAAAAAAAATTATGTCCATTCTATTTTGTAGCAGAAACTCCACAGTATTTATTAAAATATGAGTTGCAGGAACTTAGGATTGGTAATAGATTTAGCATAGTTAGGACATTTTCAGAAATTGGTAGGTAGTCATGGCTGCAATAATTAAGCTAGAAGGTCCCCAATTCCTGACTCCTCCCCTACAGCAGAATTCCTGACTCCTCCCCTGACATTGTTTGCTGTAAACAAACTGGATTTCAGTGATGTTGATTCCTTGCCCCTTCAAAGGCTTTTAGGTTTATTTACATAAAATTTAACTGAATGGAATTCTCTTAGGCAAGTTTCAGAGAAATAGGTCTTCCATGGGTCTCAACAGCCCTTTGTTTGGTTGTCTTTTTCTCTTGTACACGGTTATCAGGTATGTGATTTTTAGCTAACCTACTAAAATTTTTATTTCCTTAAAAGCAGGTTCTATGTTGTTACTACACCAATTTGTTCAGCAAAGCAAACTCAGTAGGTTCTCAATACATATTTGAAGAATTAAGAGCCAATTGGTTGAAAAAGAGTAAATAAGTACTTTTCATATAATAAGTATCTACTTATTTTCATCTTTAATTAAAGTTTTGGGTGTACCAGTGATGGGCATAATACCTTTTCTTTTATGGAAATGCTGAGACAAACTAGAATAAAACATTTGTCACAGTATTTCTGTTAAAACAAAACTGATGCATGACTTTAGTTAGGTGGTAGGACCTGTCATATGGAAGAATTTACTTAATTATTAAAGCAATCTATCTAAAAATGGGATTTTATTAGAACTTTAGAATCTGAAGGTGGGTCAGGAAACTTTTGATGTAAAAAAGAATCAGATCTAAAAATAAAGTTTATTAGTATGAACCTGGATTGGTGAGACAAGGGTTTTGAAAAAAAGAAAAGCAGAAAAACAAATAATGGGAAGTAAATCAACATAGTTAACACATTTGGAATTTAAAAGATGCTGCCTTTTCTCATCCTTCAGTTTTTCTTGTAATTTCACAGAACAACATCAATGTAAATTAGAAACATATCTAAATATAACATAATGCTAAACATTGTACAAGGATAGTAGATACAACCATATTTCAGATATATTAGAGTGCTTATCTATGTGAAAGGAGACTGAGAATCTCTCCTTCAGGCTTTAAGGAGTTAAGGATAGACTCATTACTGTTTTTTCCATACAGAAAAATTATTTTTAACACCTTCTTTGTTTATATTGTTATATGATTTTTCAGAATAAAGAACTTGTAATTCAGGATGCTGAGTTCAATCTAAGTACACATCACACCACATCCTTCATCGGAGATATGGTACCCATTATCACCACCATATTTACTCCTGTGTTAGAGTTACTCAACCATATTTATTCCCTGTTTTGTCCCCACTCCCTGCTCTTTCTGGTAACCACCGTCTTGTGAAGGATAGAATTAAATGGTTTGAGATAGGTAAATAATAACACTGGGTGGGAGAGAAAAAGTTTAATTACCTGTGAAGCACAACGAGTAGGAGAGATTAAGTGTGGGAACATTTGATTATAGGGTCTATATGATTAGCTCTGAGCTATGAAGTTTTTATGTTTCATTATTTTGAAAAAATTTTACTGTGTCCCGTAATAGAAGACAAACAAGATTTACAGCTTTTAAAATATGGCAATGACCACTCAGACCACTAAAAGAAAGTGCAATTTTTGAAAATGTTTTGTAAAGGAAAACAAAGAGAGGATGTATAGATGACCAAGTCATAAGAAAACATCATCATCCTCAATTGGCTGACCGAAAGTCACTGTCTGACTAAGATGCTAATTATACTACATGATTATGAAATAAGCATCAATCTTTAAAAGAAATTTCTAGTATTTGTAGAAATTCAGTATTTCTATAGAAATTGTCATTCTGTATGAATTAAGAATCTACTAATAAATACATGTTAAAAGCACTACCCAAAAACAATTAAAACAGTAAAATAAAACCAAGGCAAGAGCATTTAAATTTCTGCCACGCGCCACAATTCTAGTATCTAGGAAATACTAACTTCAATCAAATTTAATGTATGAATTTTCATTATATGGAAATATTGTTGTTAGCTATTAAAATCACTTTAAAACAAAATTCACATTTTTTTTCAGTATTTGAACTTGTTTGTGTCTGACCCCATCATTTTGCAGAATCAGGAGAGCTGGTTACAATGGGATTTTGATGATAATGTCCCTTCCTAACTCCTGCCAGTATTTCTCAATGATGTGAATGTTTCTTCTCATGGAGACGCACAGTTCACACAATAGCTCTCCTTTGATCTGTAGCTTCCCTTGAAATAGGAAAACATCGCCTGGAAGTGCTTTAATTGTTTCACTTTATTTTCCAATCATGTGATAGAAATCATGAATGGAAAAAACAAAGCAAAGCAAAAAAAAAAAAAAAAAAAAAAAAAGTCCTAACAAACCCAAACCGTTCTGGGCATGAAAATTACAGCAAACACATTTAAACTGAAAGTTTCAAGAATTTAACAAAAATAGGCCATGTACTTCATAAAAAGTTGATCAGGCTTCATTGTTTTGCTTTCAGTCTGTGTCTCTAGCTTTTATTGTGACTTTACAATATTTGCAAACATTTCACTGCAAAAGCAAAAGCAAATTAATTGCAAAATACCAGATAAAATAAACACAGGCACTCCAAGAAAACATTTACCTGTATGAAGCGACCCACTGACATCCCAAGATTAGCAATGGTGAGGTCTCCATTAATGAAGGTGGATATAGATGTTAAGAGGACTTGGCTGAATTGGCCCATGAATAAGTCAACACGCTGCAAAGCTGTGGTAAACTCTGTTCGATATTCATCACTGCGCACTTCACAGCCTGATGAATTTCTCAAAAGTGTCTGGAATAAAATATGATAATAGAATTAATGTGAGTCCAGATGTGAAAAGCTGGTGAGAAACTCTTCAGAGCTGGGAGGAGAGTGGCAAAGATAACTGTGAAAATAGTACCAGATTGTCAGGAATATTTCTAGTGATCTAATGGTTCCACTATCACAAGGTGCTATTGTGAATAAATATATAGTTAGCTAGATACAGATATAATATAGATATAGAGAGATTCTAAACTAGGGGCAAACCTTACAATCCCAGTTTGCACAATGATTGAATATGTGCATACATAAGGATGGAACTTATCTGGTGCCATCATAAGAAAACAAAACCAAATGTCCCAGTTCTTGACATGAAAGTAATGCTTCTAGCAGACAAATCCAATGAAATGAATTTCAACTGGAATAATATGAATAACATGAATATTAGAGCCATACTAGAGCATTATATTTTAAAATGTGTGCCTTTGTATGTGATGAGGTGTTGGGAACTGGTTTTTGAGAGATAATTCATGGGGAGGCAGCAGAGCTCAGACCGCATACCCAAGTGCCTGCATCGAATCCTGGTCCCTAATGTTAATTATTTGTTTTATATAATTTTATTCATTTATTTATCAATTCATCCATCCCTCTGTTTAAAGAAATTTTTTTCTTTATTTTATTTTTATTTAGTTGTTCACACTGGTCACTTCCCCTCCAGGCCCAGGACTCGAACCGAAAGGTATGTGTGGCTTGATCCTTCAGAGGCAATTGACCTAACCACTGCTCTACCAGGGCACAAATATCCCTCCGTTTTATGTAATTCTTATAATTTCTTTGTAACATTCTTGTTATTTCTATTTCAGTTCCTCCATCTGTAAACTAGAGTACCAAGCTGTTGTAAAGAGTTAAATGAGCTAATTTATAGAAATCTCATATCAGAACCCAGCATGCAGAGAATATCACTTAAGTGTATGTCATCACTATGGTAAAAAGCTCAAAAAATGTAAATGTTGTACCTCAAATGACTCAAGTAACCGGCTTACTTAAAGGTAATTACCACTCAATCAGGAATTTATCCTTTAGGTTCAACTTCCAGTATTTTTAAAATATTGTCCAGCACTAGATGACAATTCAACACTGTGAATTCCTCTTTATCTCAGCACTTCAGTCTCCTGCTTTTCTTTCAGATTCTCAGAGAGCACCATTTATGTCTCACTGGCAGGACCATCCACACTAGGCAATAATGCCAGGGTTTCTGAAGGCTCCATACAGGGCTGCTCACTTTCCACTCTCCTCGGGCAACTCCAGGCTCTCCTCTGCTGTCCATTACTGTGTAGCTGACACACACGTTTGTACCTCCAGTGTACCCGTCTCTTGAGCTGACTGTGCCTGTTTCAGGCTGCTACGGAAATCTGTGCTCAGGGTCTCCAAGACTTAAGTCTCAACCATAACCGCCCTCCATGCCTGATCTTATGACACAGGCACCCAGCAAATGGCTCTGCTATGATTCCAAGTGCACAAGTCAGAAATCTAAGCCTCATCCCTGACTTCTCCCCATGATGATTCATCTCTAATCCCGATTGGCTGCATTTTCTAAATATGTCCTGGATCCATCCAGTTCTCTCTCTACCATGTCAGCCTTTATCCAAGACACGCTCTCCATTTCCTGGACCACTACAATTATTTCCTAAATGGATCCAGCACACCCAATTCCATTCAATCTTTACACTGCAGCCAGATAGTCTCTTTTTCTTTTTTTTCCCCTCAGCTCCAGATCTTGAACCTGGGTCACATGGTCTGCACCTTAGCCGCTTCAGCTACCTGAATCACAAGGGTGTGCCTAGATTTTCTCTTTAAAACATAAATCTCAGGGTACACCCTTGTGGCTCAGGCAGCTGAGATGCTGGTGTATAACCACATACAGCCCAAGGATCCAGGTTTGAGACACTGGCAAGGCTGAAAAAGAAGAAAAATCTTTCTTCCTCCTCTTCTTTCTTCTCTCCTTCCTTAAAATTTTCCTTCCTCCTCTACCTTCCCTCCTCTTTAAAAAACAAAACAAAAAAACCACAAAACAAATTTCATCATGTTACTCTGTTTAAAATATTAATGTCTTGTCTCACCACTGCTCTTAGGGATAAGGAAAAATAAAGTTTCATATGACTTGCTAGGCCTTATATATCTGAATCCTGCCCAACTCCTGCAGACTCATCCTGCTCACTGCCCTTCTTTGCACTCTGTATGCCAGTGAGTTGGCCTTCTTTCAGTTCTCCAAAAATGCTCTGTGTCCTCCCATTAAGGGGTCTTTACACATGCTCTTTCCACCTACCTAGAATAATCTTTCTACCTCTACTCGCTTTGTTAACTCCTGTGCCTTTTTCAGATCTCAGCTAGCCAGCATTTCCTCAGAAGGCTTGCCTTGACCCCAGTATTTAGGTTGAATTCGTTTATTATAAACTGTTATAACATCTTTTACCTATGTGTCATAGCACTTGTGAAAGCTGCAATTACTCTATGCTTACATGGTATATGATTGATGTGAGACTCCTCTCAAGTGGCTCCCTGCGATCAGAAACCCAGCTTGTTCATCAGTGAATTGTTAGTAGTAGATGAGATATCACATGTAAATCTTTAATAATTTTTGTTGCTGTTAAAGGGAAGGGATAGGAAAGAATGAAGACAAGTAGGAGGGCAGGCAGGAAGAGACAGGAGGAAGAAACACTTCATTTTTTATTTAGGTGTTCACACTGGTTGTTCCCTCCAGACCTGAGACTCAAACCCAGGGGTATGTGGCCTGCACTCCTTTGGAGGTGACTGACCTAACCACTACTCCTCCAGGGCCTACCTATATTAATTGAATGAATAAACGAGTGAATCAATTATGGACAGGTGGGAAATGAGTGTGGAGGTATGAACGAATATTACCAATGCTAGTTTTTTCTTTTCAGGAATAGGGTATTATTTTGTCCCTTTTAATATTCCTAGTATGTTTCAGGCCAACTTTAAGGACAAACTGAAAAAAAAAGTTATTCTTTTGCAAATAACCTTACTCCTTAAAGTTAAACTTCTGTCACTTGCAATAAAAGTTCTCACATCTATTTACTTTTCAATGGTTAAGAATCACCTACAACGCTGTTTTTATACAGCAACAACTATTTCTTCATTTTAAATGGCAATAAATGAGTAAATTGAGTCTTAGAGATGCTAAACTTACTAATTCCTGTAATCAATAAATAAAATGTTTCAGTCCTAGACATTTATTTTGATACATTAAAGAGTGCTATTTTACTATTTAATTAGAAGCTTTTCTTCACTAAAGTACTATAGATTGCTCTGAGGAGTAGCAGATAACGGAAATGCACCAGCAACTCAATATTAACCAATTATTGAGAATTAAATTTCTACTGGTGATCAATTACCCATTTTGCAGAGAGAGAACTAAAGAAAGCTGCTTAAAGGAATAAGGACCAGTTTTAAATCAAAGGTCACTTGAGGATTCCATTACAGAGGTGGCAGCGTTTCAGGGTCAGCTTCCGGGGTTGCTTTCCTCCTTCTCTTTCTTGTTCTCACTCCTTTTTAATATGTCTAGGTAGCATCCTGGGAATTTAAAAGTCTCAAATTTGACCTGGGGTTCAGTGCAAATGAAGGTAAGATGGACTCATTGGGTTATAAAACAACTATATAGAGACCCGAATTGCCTCAGTTATCTTTTATACCCTCTACCCTGTGTCATGCCCAACACACAGTAGGTTCTAATTACAGTTTGTTGAAAAGTTAATTCATCTGCCAAGTAACCAGAGATAAAGCCCATCTGCCCATCCAGCTGGCTCGGTGGTCTGCCTTCTTGACTGGGGTGAGCTGAAGCATAGAGGTGAGAAGAATATAGTGTCTCTGCAAACCTGCAGGAAATCCCTTATCTTTTTTAAGTGGCGAAAGTGGCAGAAGTCAGAGGCAGCTTGCAGGGCATAAACACAGAACTCTGTTAATGAGTTAATGCAGCATTTATATTGTGCACTTCAGGCTTCGCCTTCAGAAAATAGTAAGGTCTCTAAATGGTACCTCCATTAACTAATACTATGAAGTCTTGTGTCTGTTTTTCTCCAAAACGAATTCCTACATATAGAAACATTGCATGATGTTGGAAAAGATCAACAGAACTCCTGGGTCTTGAAAAGTTGTGCAATTTGGAGCCAAAAGACAAACACGGTAGGTTCAAGTGGCCTTCAAATTTCCTAAGTGAGGGGCCCCAATCTTTTTCTTTTTCATTTTCCCCATAGCTGAGAACTGCAGGAGATGGGTAGGTGCACTAGTTTCCAGGGAAAAATAACATTCCAGATTTCACTGAAGGAGAGATTACTCCTTGCCTCTTTCTGCTGAGAACGCTGAACAACTCCATGACTGGGGTCAGGGTGGCAGGAACTGACTGAGAGTCACATGCTGTCTTTGAGCTCATAAAGTAGAACTTTAACTATTTGGGAGCTTTGGTGTTAGCTCTCAGGATTGCAAAAGTAAAACACTGTACAAATAGGACTAGATCTCACTCTGAAAGATAAGGGACATAATGTTTACTACCCATTTGTGCAGAGAAGATGGGATGCTTCTCATTGCTTTAGACATAGTTCCTGGGTATGGCATAATGGATGGGGTTGGATCCAGCTGGAAGGGAGATTACAGACCCTCTGCCAGGGGTCCCCTTGCCATTTGTGCTTTATTCAAAACCAGGTGGTCTTGTGCTTTAGAGTGAAACTGATAAAGGCCATTTGGAAGCAGTTCTTTGGTACAGTAACTGCTTTAGGGCATTGCAGAGGTATCTACAGAGGTTTGCCCCAGTACCCGGTGGGGATCCAGATGAATGCTATCCCTTTAATAACAAAATGAGGAAGAACAAAGGAAGGAAGTGAGGGAGAGAGGAAATCAATCTTTATGCTGCACTTAACAACACGTCAGGCGCAGAGTTGGGCATTTTTATGTACAACCAGACTCACAGCAGGCCTGTGAGGTTTTTTCATACTCAGGTTCAAGAGGAAGAGACTCAGGGCAGCCAAGGGTGTGGCCACAGTGCCCAGTTCACACTGGAACAGGCATTAGAATTTTGTTTTCTCATCTTCTTAAGCTTATGAATTTCTTTTGCTACCGTTTACTATTCTGGGCAATGTTCTGAGAATTGCACAATTACAAAAATTAAAAGGGCCTTAGAGACTGGCTTATTCCAGCCTCATTTTATGTATGAGAAACTCAAAGTCAGGGAAGTTGTAACTCTTTGAGTTGGAATAATTTAACAAAAATAACATTTAACACATAAAAAACCTACAACTCTTTAGAAGTTGGAAACATAGATTTGCACCCTGCCCATCCTGCACCCCCTCACTGACCCCTTACCCCCACTCTGCCCAATTCCTTTCCTCAAAGGCTGGAATTAATCATTATTTTCCGGATAACAGCAGAGATAAACACTGGCATTTGGGACTGTTCTAGTCCCCTTGGCTCCCAAATTGAGTTCTCTTTGTTCCCTGATGAACATTAGCAAGTTTCCATTCAGGTAACTTTGAACTTTCAGTGGTCACCAACTCCTCTTTCTCTAGCATTTCTCACATCCAACAAGTTGGTCGATGCTGCTAAGATCTGCCTGCAGTCACTCCTGCATCCCTGTCCCAGGCTAGGTATTTCCTTGCTGTCTTTCTGACCTCATCTGCCTTGCAGCAGTTTTGAGCAGCTAATCTCTTTTTCAGATCTTTAGCTGTTTCTCCAAGCTGGCAGGAAAAATTAAACTCCCTAGTATACACTCAAATGTACTTTGATTTATGGTTTTAGTTTTTCCCATTAAGGTGAGAGGCCAGGTGATCATCTAGGACACCAAATGAGAGGTTATGGGACATAATACCCTTACCTTACTTTGTCCTTTGATTTGCTTTGTCATTGGATGCTCTATCTCCAACTAGTCTCTGACATCTACTCTTTGCTCATGTAAACATGAAACATGAGACTTTCTTTCCAAGGTCTTTTGAAAGAGAGAAGTAATGTCGGAGGAGGGGAGAGAGTGAAAAAGAACAAGGCTAGATCAGGAAGATCTATAGAGTGAGACATCTGAATTAAGAGTGAAAAAGAAATTTAAAAAATCCACCGAGTACATACATTGTTTAGGAAAATTCATGTGTAGTGCAACACAAGGCAAGAAAAAAAAAAAGAACAAATAATTCACAGTTATCATTTATCTACTTCTCTGGGATGGTGAGGGATATGACTAGAGTGAAACACACAAGGGCTTCAAAGACCTTGGTAAGATTATCCTTTTTAAGCCTGGTGGTAGAGAAATCAGTATTTGATTTGTTTTTGTTTTTCATATACTCTCTCTCTATATATATACTACATATATACATATATGACACAATTATTTTGTATATATGAAAACAAATATGAATATAGTTATCCCTTGGTATTTGCAGGAGCTTGGTTCCAGAACCCCCACGGATACTAAAATCCAAGGATACTCAATTCCCTTTATAAAATGATGTAATATTTGCATATAACTTACAGACATCCTCTTGTGTACTTTATCTCTAGATTACTTATAACACCTAAAACAATGTAAATGCTATAGTTGTTATACTATATTGTTTAGGGAATAATGACAAGAAAAAAAGTCTGTACATGTTCAGGACAGACATCATTGTAGGCCTAACTACACAGTAGAATTTTCAACTTGAGGTTAGTTCAATCTACAGGTGTGGAACTCATGGCTACAAAGGTCTGACTATTATAATGGAAATAAATTTTAAACTAAAACAATGTATGTAAGAGAGGAGAGGAAGTGGAGAGAATCTGTTAAGAACTTTCATCACACCAACTTCTCAATATCCTAAACCAGTTTGAAAAATTCTCGTGGCCTTTTTCAGGTCACAGGATCACCCAATAATCATTAAATAACTTCTACATCAGGGATTATGTTTTTTCAAAGTACCTTATCTCATTGGATTCTCCCAACAAGTCTGTTAGTTGGTTGTTATGATCATCGTATTTCTATAGATGAAGAAACAGATTCAAAGAGTTGTCAGTAAATATTAGAATTTGAATCCTAGGGGTTGATTTCTAATCTTATATTCCTTACACTTCATCATGCTACTTAATTACAGATGCCTACAGTACGTCCGAGGAAACCTACACTAGGATGATCTAAGAGCCTGGTAGAAAAAACACAGGCAAGCCTACACGACAGGACTTGTTCAATGTCAATCTCAGCTGGGATTTGATAAGTTAAATGACTTTACACACATCACTTGATTTCTCTGGTCTAGATTGTATTTTATTTAGCTAACAAACATTTGTTCATAGTATTTACAATATGTCCTTTTTCTAAGAAACTTTCCAAATACAAATTGACAAAATCCTCATAACCAACTCAGGAGGAAAGGAAGCACTGAGTGGGCACATGACCAGCAGTGTTTGGGTTAAGATCAAAGCTAGGCCACCTGACTCTAGAGTCTTCACCACATTAGGCTACATGCTCCTTGTCTGTAAAGGGAGCAAACAGATCTCAAAGTTATCTTCCAGTTCTGCCATGCTCTAGGTTTATGGGGAGCTTCCTGAAGTTTCCCTTGGACTTGGAATCCTCAAAATGCCATCCTCACTGTCAAAACAAACGATTGCTCAGGATATTTAGGATACCATGAGTGAAGAATCACTCTCCTCCAACCACCAGGCGCTGCTTCGAAACACAAATTTTGGATTCATATGCCTATTTTATAAGAAGATTTAAAATGCACTTAATTTTCAAAGTTTATCTTCTGAAATGATGATATAACATCATTTGAAAACCAATGCTAAATACCCTGCCCCTTTCCTCATGAACTTCTTACAAACTTGCTTCCTTTACCCAAAGACTAACATACTGTCATTGGGGTAAATTAAGTTACTCTACAAATTGTAAACTTTGATACAGCATTTTAATTTAATCTTTATCTTTTTATGACTACTTGCCAGATCTTTTTGTACTTGACTCAGATATATATCCTTTTTTTATAAAAGGAGAACTGCTATATACTTCAATGTATTTAATTCAGAATGTTTCCCCTAATTAACATTATGATACATGTAGTGAATACATAATTACATTTAACTCGGTATAATTAAGGATGTGATATATTTAAAACAGTGATTCTTTTAATTGACTATAGGACAGATTTTGCTCATCTATAGATAAATTAAATCAGGCTTGCAGATAGCTTTTTAAAAATATATTATCTTAAGTCTTTGCCAGTTCACTCATACCAGCTCTCTTCCCTCCTTGCCCATGACTAAAGAGAAACATTTTTAATATGAACTTTATTTATAATTAAACCTTGCACAAATTCTATGGAATGGTTTTTCAGGGTTATTCATATTTCAAAGCAGATAGTCCCCTTTTGCCTGGTTTTCATATAACTGGCTAAAAGCTTGACTACGTACTGACTCTTGAACAGCTTGAGGATTAGGGGTTTGACCTCTGTGTAGTTGAAAATCAACATCTACTTTTGATTTCTTCCCCCAAATATAATGACAATCCTCCTGAGGGGGAATGGCTCAGGACCACCCTCAACCCCTTCACTCCCTGATAGATACCCAGATCCTCAGATGTTCCAGTTTCTTAGACTTGGCCTTCAATTGTTGGATTCTCTATCTGTGGATTCAACCAACTGAAATCTGTGGTTGGCAGTATCTGTGAATGTGGAATCGGTGCATAGAAAAAAATATGAATGTATGTGGAGCCGCTCAGTTCAAACCTGTGCTGCTCAAAGGTCATCTGTACTTTAATTTCTGGAATTTCACTTAGCTGATTTTCCTAAGTTTCATTCAACTACTCTGCTCTTCATTAAGTGGGACAGGGTGGTGGTGTGGAACTGACTGCAGGCAGAGGCATAGAGTTTTGAACTTTAGTGGGTGGTGATGTGTTTTCTAGACATATTTTAAGTTCTTTCAGTCTAAGATATCAACTGTTTTCTCTGAAAATGCAGGAGAGTCATTTTTCTGGCATAGTGGGCTCTTCTCTGTGGGGTTGTTAAAATAAGGCAGGTGGTTAGAATGGTGGTCAAACCCTAAGAATCTGATTGTTGCTTTGAGTTACGAAAACTCTGCATGATGTTGTGCTCAGTCACGGCTTAAAAGAAAGAAGCTTCCTCAGTATTTCTGCTGCCATGAACTACCCTTGATGAAGAAATCCTGCCTCACAGCTTCAACAGTCACAGGGATGAACAGTCTGAGGTCTCAGTTGGCATCCCAAGGACATCTTCTGTTTGAAGAGCCTCAGACACCATGAAAAGAGCATAACCGCACATCTGGCCAGCCTGCTGCTGGCTCAACAGTAGTGATTCACGAGATGATGGATGCTGCCTTGTGGTGCTGACCTAACTCACACACCCAGTGAGTGGCTTTTTCTCTGCAACTGCCTTTAGGCCACGTGTGAATGTGCCAGTGATGACATGCAAAGTCATCATTTTTCTTTCCAAATGGAAAGAAACCTCTTCTAGTTTTCTATTTTTACGTGGCATCAATAACCACCCTTTCAAAGATCTCAGCCACCTTTGATTATTCCTTTTCTTTTATTATTGGTCAATTCTTTTACATTTTTCTATTGAAATAAGGAAATCTCAGTCTCCTCCAATCTGACTTCTTGATTACAGAATCTCCTTTCTCAACTCCACTTCTATAACATATTAGCATAATTATCCCCAAACACCTTTAGTTACATCCAGTGGTAATCACCCTAGTCTAGTGGAGAAGAACATGGGTTTAGGGTGGTCCTGTCTTTACCAGTTATGTGAACTTAACAGAGGATATTTAGATATCTAAGCTTTAGCTTTTCACTTACAAAATGTGAAACCATGTATTTTAAAAAATCATTTTGGGGTTTAAATGAAATTAATCCAGTGCCAGCAACATGTTAAATGATCATTTCCTTCTTTCATTTAATCGACTATTTATTAAGACCTATGGTAGGTTCAATAGTGTCTCCACCAAAATTCATGCTTCCTTGGAACCTCAAAACGTGACCTTACTTGGAAATGAGCTTTTTGATATATAATTAGTTAAGGATTTTGGGAGGAAGTCATCCTGTATTTAGTGTAAGCCCTAATAACTGCTGTTTTCACAAGAAGAGGAGAGGATACATAGAGATACGTATAGAAGGATGGGCACTGTAAAGTTGGAGGCAGAGACTGGACTTAAGTTGCTGTAACCTAAGGAATGCCCAGGACCACAAAAAACAAGGAAGGGTTCTTCCCTAGGGCCGTTATCGTGAGCATAACCTTGGCTGACACCTTAATTTTGGACTTCTGGCTTCTAGAGTTATATGAGAAGACAATTCTGTTGTTTAAAGTCACCAATTTTTGTTACGGCAGCCCCAGGAAACTATAAAACAACAACCATGTGACATATACTCTTTGGGGAGCAGGAAGGAGAGGAGATAGCAGAAAACAAAAAAGACCTAAATCCCTGCCCTTGTACAACTTATTATTGTGACTATTGTTGATGATTCCTCATAATGTCTACAAGAATGAAAATCTAAAATTCTAAGCATTTAGAAGAACAGGACTTGGGTCCTCATCTGTAAAGTGGAAACACACCTATCTAATAAAATTATTTATAGATAAAAAGGCCAGACCTGTTATATGTCCACTATTATTTTTCATTATCAAAAAGGAGGAATTGGTACCCTTTTAAAGTGCAAAATAAAATTCGCAGTGCACTGTTTACACAAAAACACACCAGAGTTCACCAGCCCAGAAAGTGCAGCTACCTGTAGTGCAGGTTGTGCCCTCAGTGTCCCCTGAAGGCACCAGGCACATGGGGAGACAACAAAGAAACCCACCAAACAGCTAACTAATGTGTATGTGTGTATGGATTTACATACATATGTGTACGAATGCAGTTACATAAATTAATTGAATATATATCAATTTTCCTCTCAAGGTACTCCCAGAATTCAAGACGAAGAATTTTATTATGATAGGAAATTACAATTTTAAATGTCAAAATTTTTGCTTCTTTATCATCATTTTCTAAGGTGAAGCAGATCTGAAACAGACCAAACCCATGTGCTTTAGATTAAGAAGTTTTCATATTGCACTTCAATCACAGTAAGGAGAGACAGAATGATTTATAAGAAAATTGCTCCAAGTGATGCAGAATTTAATGTTTAGTATATAGAGGTTTTCTTTTCTCTAGTTAACAGAGAAGAAACTGTAATGCACTTACCTTTAGGTGCAAGAGGTACTCAATAGGCAGAACACTGGTTACCCTGCATTAAACAATAAAATTGATGTCATTGTCTGTTTATGTGCCTAACAGTGTCACGCTCAATAGAAATAGATTGATGAATGTCTTAGTGAAGGGTCAGGAGAGGTGAAAGATGGATGAAATAAGAATCCTTCAATTATACCTCAATATATTGTTTAAACCCTTGACTTTATTCTAGTCTGCCATTATTGTCATCACCTCTTATCCTTTCTTTCCATTTTACCATTGTGTGAAATGAGGCTCTTTACTTATCTTTTCCCCTTGTTCTTGATCAGAACTACTTATCAGAAACCTCAATCTGTGGCTCTTCTCACTTGCCAAGCACCTGAGACCCTTTATCAAATATTTTCTAATCTTAAGGCATCTACATCAAGGCCAAGTTTAGGAGAATTTCTGTACCAAACTTGTACTTGGTATCTATGAAGTGGTGCCACTGTGGAGTATAATCCTGTGGTTATAGCAAGACTGGTATTTCATAAAATTCAATAACAGAAAAACAGGCAATCCAATTAAAAAAAAAATGGAAGGAGGAATAGGAGAGATACTTTTCTGAAGAGGATATACAGATGACCAAAAGACGCATGAAGATATGTTCCTACTTGTTGGCTATCAGGGAAATGAAAATTAAAGTGACAATGAGACATCACCTTACATCTGAAACGATGGTTATTATCTAAAAGTCTAGAAACAAAAATGCTTGTGAGAATGTGGAGAAAAGGGAACACTTTTGCACTGTTGGTGGGAGTGCAAACTGGTACAACACCTACCGAGAATAGTTTGGAGATTCCTCAAAAAACTGAAGATGGAAATCCCATATGATCCCATCATTCAACTTCTGGGCATCTACCCAAAAGATTCAAAAGCACCCATCCACAGAGATGTCTGTATCCCCATGTTTATTGCAGCCCTATTCACAATAGCTAAGAACTGGAAATTACCTAAATGCCCAACATCAGATGAATGGATAAAGAAGATGTGGTACATATATACAGTTGAATACTACACAGCCCTTAGAAATGATGAAATCTTGTTATCTGAATCAACGGAACCAGAGGGGATTATGCTAAGTGAATAAGTGAAAAAGTCAGATGACCTCACTCATAGGTGGAATGTGAAGAGACAAAACAAAGGAACAGATGAAATATAACCAGCCTTAGAACATTTGTAACAGAACTGAGGTTACCAAAGGGAATGGGACAGGAGCGGGCAAATGGTGGCAGAGCCCACTGGACAATGGGGAAGAACACTTGGTGATTTGGTGGAGGGTATGGTGAGTTGAAATATATCTAAGAAGTCGGGAATCTACACATAGGAAGTTATATTAATGTTCAGAATAATTACTATGATAAATTAAAAATGTAAAAACAAATACAACAAAACAAACAGAAGAATGGTATTGAAAAAGTCCTTTGCCATCAACTAACTTTTTTCTTTTAACTCATACATTATCTTCAACTTGAAATCATGGGTTGGTGGTCAATAGTGAAAATTTGTGGATTCCAAATTTTATGGGCAGGCACTTCTACTGGTATCACTGCTTGAACAATGTCCACAAGAAGGTATTCCTTTAAAGTCCCTCAAATAGACAGTATCATCCACTCAAAGGTAAAGCTCTGTTGGAAACCTGAGAATGCTATAAGAAACAGAGAAGTTACTCCCATTTTCTCCTTTTTTGGGCTTTGTGTTTTCCCAGTTTTAAGTATGATGCTCTGGAATTACTGTCTATTCCTCCCTAAGTTCATATTTTCTTCTCCTTTCATTTTTCCTCTTTCTTTGTTCATTGACTCCTCTTCATCACAATCTGGTGAATGGAAGAGGGTATGTATGTATAAGGGGTAAAGATAATGGCAAATGGAACTTTCCAGAATTGCCTCAGTGTTAATTTAACTCTTGGAAACTCTCCAATTTTGTAATTTAGCTTTTAGAGATCTGGGAGAGAGAATAAAAAATTGTTCTACCTAGAAATCATTTTTATTAATTAATATTTTATTACATTATTTGAAATATTGGGCTTTGTCATAATCATTTACTCATTTGATAAATATATTTTTTGTTCAAGCTATTGTGTTAGGTTCTAGGGATGTGGAGATCAAATCAAACTCCACATTTTCAAGATGATAAAGAGAGGAATAGTGAATATGTTACCATGGAGCATATATGGTAAAAATAAGCAAAGGATGCTAGTGGAATACTTAGGAGGATCAGATTATTCCAAATAGGGAGGCCGAGCAGAAAGACAGAAGAGTTCATGGGAAAGGAAATGTTTGAGTGGCGTTGTAAAGAATAGGGGTAAAGTGTTGACTTGATAAAATGAATCTTAAAGGGAATTTGAGGCAAAAGAAGTAATATGAGCAAGGGAAACTGGATAGATTTTGGGAACTATAACAATGATAGGTTGACAAGTATTCAAAAAGGGTTAATATCCAAAATAAATAAGGAACTAATAAAACTTGAGCAAACAACAAATAAGTCAGTAAAAAAAAACAGGTAAAGGGCTTAGATAAACATTTTCCAAAGAAGACATATAAGTGGCTGATAGGAACATCAAATGATGTTCAGCATCATTAATCATCGAGGAAATGTAAATCAAAATCACAATGAGCTATCACCTCACATCTTTCAGGGAAGCTAGTATCAAAAATACAAGAGGTAACAAATGAGACTAGAATGTGGAAAAAGAGAACACGTGTATATTACTGGTGGGAATGAAAATTGGTATAGACAGGAAATGGAGGTTTCTAAAGCAATTAAAATTAGAATTACCATGTGATCCGGCAATCCATTTCTGGGTATATACCCAAAGAAACAAAACAATTCTCTCTTAAGAGCTACCTATACTCCCATGTTTGCAGCATCATTCAGAATTAGGCAAGACATAAAACCAATGTATGTGTCTATTAACGGATAAATGGATCAAATAAAGGTGGTATAGAATACAATGGACTATTATCTGACCTTAATGAAAGAATGAAACAGTATGTATAAACCTTCAGGACATTATGCTAAGTGAAATAAGCCAGAGAAAAACAAATACTGCATGGCAGCACTTATATACAGAATCTTAAAAAAAAGAAAAAAGGAGTAAGTTGAAAAGTGATTGCCAAGGGCTGGGTAGTGGGGGAAATAAAAACTGGTAAAAGGGTAGAAACTTTGAGTTAAAAGAAGAGTTAAGACCTGAGGCTCTAATGTATCACATGGTATACACCATCTATTACACCATATTGCATAATTAAAATTTGCTCAGAGTGAAAAAAATGATAGGTTGAGTATATGAGATTACCAGGTTAAAAAAACAATTGTGAGCATTTCTTTCTAATTCTTGTTTAGTGATATTACCTTGGTAGTTTGAAATTGGCTTCTTGGGGGTACTGACACTACAGAAATTGGCAAATGCTATAATCAGGGACTCCCACTCCCCATCCCCCTAAACCTGAACACTTACCAGCACATTACTGGATGTGAGAGAGGACTAGGAAACAGCCAGATCCAAGGTAAGAAACTCCTTGACTACTAAACTGAAGTGTATGGATTTTACTCTGAAACCACTGGGGAGCCTTCAAGTTATTTTTAAGGGTGTAGTTACAGAAATGGATTTGCCTTCATGAAAGATTACTTATTCCAGAAGCAGTCTGGAGACAGACTGGTTGGGCTGGGGATGGAGCCGGGAAGATCTAGCTTTAATTTATTAACCTAATTTTCAACTTCCTAATAAAACAATAACAACATACAGTTTTCTGTTTTTGCTTTGTGTATTTGTAGAAGAAGAGCAGAAGTAAAGATTTTAAACTTCATAGTCACTATGAATGAGACAAGGTTTTATCTTGAAGAACTACAAGAAACAGGTTGACTGAGATCATGACAATGAAGAAGGCAGAGATAGGCCAAATGATTCTTTGAGAATATTCAATTTCTTGATTAAGTAGGTATTCTTAGGTGCACCCAAACTAAGAGCTGGATAAGGTGCTTTAAGAAAATCTTAAATAAGACAGGTACACAGAATGAGAATGTAAACATGGGTTAATGAATGAGAGACATTGTGTAAACTATTACTTAACATCAATCGAGGATTTCCTGAGCCACTGGGGAACTGGGCTGAGATTGGTAGACAAGAATAAGGTCAGAAGGAAACAGATCATTAAACAAACAATAGTTCACTTTAACTTGTGATCTGCTTGGAGTTCAGCATATAAAATAAAAGTCTTGCTAGTAGCCAGGAAGGTAAAATGAAATTATGCCAACATTGTTAGTAAAGATATTGTTCAGCCATTCATTGGAACAGAGATTTTATTACATTTTGGCAGAGAAAATAGAAAATTTGACCATTTCATATAGTTGTTGAATTTGCATCATATAGAGTATTAAACAAGGCACTAGGAGTTATAACACCTGTTTTCAAGGGTCCAGAGAATGCAGGGAAAACCTTAATATCTAAAGCTCACACATATACTAAATTACTGTTGACTTACAGAAATTGTGGAGTTTACTTTTTCAAATAGTTTATAATCCTTTTTTCATGAATTCATCTGTATTTAATTGGATTGTTATCACCAGGGTCATGAGATACTCAATATCATATTATCATATAGTTTACCCCCATGGCTACCCTAACTGCGAGTTTGGGTGTTTTTTTTTTTTAAATAAAGATCTAATTCTTTTGTTAGTTAGGTCTTTTGTTAGGTCTTTTGTTAGGTCTGGTGAAGTCTTGGTATATATTTTTCTGTGATTCATAACTTTTCCAAAAATGGTGACCTTTGAAGTACCAATACTGAGGTGAGTGTTTTCCTGTGCAGAAATTACTTTAAAAAATGGAAATAGAACAGGAGGCACAGAGGCAATTAATGCACCACCATGCCACACCCAGGATCATAAAATGTACTATCTAAAAACATGAATTGTTGCTCATGTAGTCTTAAACATTTGGTTCTAAAAGAAAAGTATCTGGTTAGGAGATATTGTAATCGTTGTCACAATTTACCATAACATATCAGTTTTTAAAAGTAGGCACATACGTTAGTTTTCTTTGTAACTTTCAAAAACCTGTACTTTGATCTTTCGATGTTAATAACAAGTTATGCCTCCTATTGCTAAACTACCATTTATATATTACTTAACATTTTTGAAACACTAACACCTTAATACTGGGCCACTAACAGAACTGATGTTTTGCTTTGTCTGCCCTATTCCATTTGGAAGCAATCTCTTTTCTGTGACTCTTGAAATGAGAGTGAGTAGTGGAGAGTAAGGAACACTTCATTTTTACCCCATCAGCTCTAGTTAAACCCAACATAGCTGGTGTTTCTCAAATTAGAAATACTTCTCAATTACTGTTACTAATACACTTACTGATTCTTGTTTACCATGAAGTTGGAGCCACCAATAAGTTTATGTTTAATAAATCATTAGCTATATTCTATTCTATTATAAATTCCTCTTCTTTATTCATTTAATTAAGTTTATTAAGTAGCAGGATCACCTAATTTGACCTCATATTCACCTCTATTATTTCACTTCTGAACATTTCCAGAGTCTTGGACTATTTCCTATTAGTGAATAGATGAAGAAAAATAATCTTGCTTTCCTATTCTCTTTCCTGAGGTTTTGTGTAACCCCTATACACACTGCACTCTTGTAAACAATCTCTAACATCAAGGTTCTGGTCACTTTGCTAGAAAATAAATAGTCCTTTGCCTGTAATTACAGTCTTGAGGAAGGGGCAAGCCAGTGGCCCCTCTGACTTGTAGGCACAAGATTAAGCCTTGAAGATTAAATGCCTCCTATTCCCTTGTCTTTTCCCTCAGCAAACGCTACCTTTTTTTGGCCAAACAGAGAGAACAAAGTGAACCCAGAAAGAGGTGAGCATTTCTTTCAATTCCACATACATATTTTTGCACCTGCATTTCAAAACGTTGTGGTTTGTGGAGATGATGAAAACAATGCTTTTTATAATCCTGTCATAAAAATACATTTGTAGATTTTTATCAGGGACTTTTCTCCAACCGCTTAAGCAATTCAAATGGTCTCTGCTTACTGTGTAAATATATAGATTTCTTTTGGAAGACACAATTTTTTTTTGTCAAATAAAATCAACATGACCTGCAAAGCATATGCTTAGGTACAAAGAAGCATGATCAAGTGCCTGTCCTCCAAGTCCTTAAACTTATTTAGATATTTGCACGATTAAATATACAGAGATACACAGGATTAAACTGAGAGAGAAAGGTAAAATATGTTAGCAGCTGGAGATGCATTAGGACAACATAAAGGCAGCACCAATGGAGAGCACGCCCTGTACATTCAGTTGGTGCTGATGATATCCTCGTGAGTCTCTCATGTGGTCTTCCAGGCCACATGACTCTCATGAGAGGAAATGGTCTAGAATGGATACAGTTGTGCAGAGGAGGATACACAGATGCAGAAAGACAATGTGACTTGGGCCCACCTCAGCATCATATTCCTTTGAATTCTATTAACTTCCACAATTTTGATAATTACAAAGAGCTTATTTTGTGTGTTCTCAGAATTGTGACTCTCTTTGTCATTTAACTTTTTGGTCACAGGACAGTACTATCCACTTCTAAGAAACACAGGTTCTTCTGACAAATAGGCTCCCAAGTGTTGGCCACAGAAGAAAGGAGAGTAGGACAAGAAAGAAACAACTTGGACTGACATGAGAAATATCTTTTTTCAAAGAAACTGGTTAAATGGCTATAGAGGCAATATACCTCAATTATGCCCTTAGTGTCTAGGAATCTACACATATTCTTCTTCATAAGAATCACATAGTGAAAAGTAACAATTCACTTAGAAAGTAAAGGAAAAAAACAAGGCTAAAACACACTGACAACTTAAAAAAACTGTTCAAAAAGTTAAATTTCCCAGCATAGCTCTACTTTTTGTGATGTTTTTGTAAAAGAGTTTGTTAAATGCAGCAGCATGTAGTAAAGACCTGAAGTTTCCGGGTAATAATCATTAGTTTATTAAATACTGGCTATACATATATATATATATATACATATATGTATAAGTATGTGTGTGTGTGTGTGTGTGTATATATATATATATATATCACATACTTGCCTATGTATGAATTTGACCTTTATGTAAAAGCTAACTTTCACTTCCTCAAGGTGGCCTTATGACTATACTACCAAATTTAGATATTCCTCCTCATTTGTATTCACAGATGTTTATCATTATAATACATTTGCTTATTGGTGTGTCTGATCATTTGTTTTCATCTCCTTTCCTAGTTTACTACATAAAGACAGAAAACATGCTTATCTCATTCATCATTATAACACCAGCAGGGCTAGGCACTCAAAAAAAAAATCTGTTGAATTTCTTGTTGCATTTTGTTGTATAAATAAATCCTTTCCTCTGTTTCTTGCTGAAAACAATAGTTATAAGCTTTTAGTCACTTATGGACTAAATGAAATGGTCAGATTTCTAGCACTTGGCTAAAGTAATAAGACAAAAGAACAAGCATGCAATGTAATTAGTTTAAAATAAATGGAAAATATTGCACATTTTATTGTCAAGATAATTTTTAGAGATATTCGTTTTTGCTATTGACTGCCACTGCATTAGTGCTTGTAATCTGCTTAGTGCATTAGCACTAAATACTATTGATTCACTCAAAGCTAACAGACCAATTTAATTTTTGCATTTTTTCCATTTCCAGAGCACCACTTCACCTATAGTTTAGTTAGCAGACTCGTTGCTAGACGTGTTAATCCAATTTTACATTTAAATGTCATTTGAAAATTTAATATCATACAAATTTACACTTTTCTGATATATGGACACAAATTCTACCAAAGCATGAATAATCCATGTATTTTGAGATGACAACTCAGCAAACTTAATTTTCATAAAAATCGACTCTAGAAAAGAACGCTTTACAAATCAAAGCTGACCATAATTCACCCCTTTCACCTACAGCATGGTTTGAAATGTCATGGTTTGAAATATTTTAATGTCCTGTGATTGATGAACATTTTGCTGATTTGTTCAAAAAAGACAACTGAAATCAGACTTTAGTCTGAATTTGTAATGTTTAAATTTTTTATATTTATACTATTCAAGAAGCATTTCCTCCTATATGTGAACATCAAGAATGGTTAAAGTAAGCCTTTATCCTATATTAGTATGCATTTATAAGACATTTTTCTGATCTCCTGTTGAAAACCTAGAGAAATTTTTGAAGTATAAAAGGTAGGTACATTTCATCTGCTTCAAGGATAGCCTTGGTCTAGGGTGAAATGCAGTAAACTCTTCCTCAGATTTTTACATAGGAAGTCAACATTGCTCAGAAAGTCATTCATATGCAAATTAACATGCCTGGAAGTTTTGAGTTAGAAAAAATATACAGTTAGCAGATTGGAATATATCCAGGAACTTACAATCACTTACCACATTCACTATTACTTTAAAAAAAAAAAAAAAAAGGGGATTTTTAAATGACTTTAAGAGTAGCTGAGCCCACGTTTCATTTCTCTGATAAAGGATCCCTTTACAGTCCCCTTTTGGCTGCTGGAGACGTGACTTAGAGCACATATCTGGGCACTGAGTCAGTCTGAACTCGGTGTGCCCACTGACTCAGTATCTGTGCCAACCCATGGAAAAGCAAGAGCAGAAATTCCCCGTGGGTCTTCTTTCCAAATTCTGACTGATCCTCATTTTTCTTATAAAGTGGAGATAAAAATACAGGATAAGATGGCAATTAATAAGACAGAAATGTCAAGTAAGAGTATAACACCCAACATTTGATATGTTCTTCTGAGTAAAATAACTTCCATTATTATTCAAGGGGGTTAATATTATCAAAATGCAGGATCCCACATGCTTTCAGAGGCCTCTCATCATGTAGTAGTACGGTAATGAAAATATGTGGCTTCAAAGTCACATTTTTATTAACACTTCAGCTTTTTTAAAAACCAACTTTAATATTTAATTCTTTTTGTACAAATTCCTCATCTGTTACATTAATTTTACTAAATGAATCCCCATATAGAAAGCTAATACTTAAACAGATGACAGAGCATACCACCTGCTTCAAAAAACATTAGGAAGAATAAATTAATTTAAAACCATGTAGCATAGTTAACTCTCAATTACCCACCTACATGGGAAATACAATCACTCACATCACGAATCAAACATTTTTGGTGATAATTTCAGCACTAACTGTATTTCCTTGTTGTTAGCTTATAAAAAAGTCATATTGCTTTTTCATTCTTTCCTGGGGAGGACCTGTGAATAAGCTACAAAAAGGTTTAAAGAAGGGTTAGCAGGAAAAGCAAAAGGCAATTCACTCTGCTGCACATTTTATAATACCCTCAGGGTGTACCCAGTGATCTCAGAGAGTGTTTACAAAATTCTGGAAAGAAAATAATTTTAAATTCCTTTTAATAAAATAATGTACTTTTCATGGGATGAGAAACATGGCTAATTCAAATAAATAAGTTAGGGAACAGTGACTACCTGAGACTGAGAGAGAATAAAGAAGAGTTTGCAGAAGGAAAGAAACTAAATATAAAATTAATGAATTTCTATTTAGTTTTTTTTTTTAAGTACATTGTATTAGACCTCAAGAATTTTTTCTTTGGTAGCTATCATATTTGACACATTGCCAAGATATCTAGTGTTCAGAATGAAGAATCCTCAGTAACATTTTTCATACACAATAACATTCTCTCATTTCTAAGCACAGGAAGTAAAAAAAAAACCCTGAAGTCAGACTTCACATTTTTTGTCCATAATACAGAATATGTTCTCTTGAGAGTGCTAGATTGTTTAAGTAAGACATGCCAAACTAGTATAATTACATGGATGTTATTTGACTCCACATTTCCAGTTCAAATGCTGTGGTGTGGGAGATTATAGATATATGGCCTATAAAGAACTATATATCTTTGTTTATTTTATTAACTATTACGAGACATGCCCTGAGGATGAGAGATCAATAATGGTCCTTGTGGTTTCCTGATGGAAGGCTGCAATTATTTTCTTCCATTACAACTTAAATGTAAGCCAATTTTACTCATCTATCATCTTTATTATAGTAATAAAGAAACATGTTTATCTTTCTGGCTATTCCTAATACTCCTAGTTTGCATCTTGTTTTTTGTTTTTATTCAAAATTGTTCTAATCACTTTGCTTTCTTCCTCTGATGACTCTGAGTGATGATCCTTGAACTTTGGCACTCTCTGAAAAGGAGATGGGAAATTACCATTCTGAGTTTCCTTTATTTTGGGAAACAGTTGGCTACCCTTTGAATTTAGTGTAAATGATATTTAAAAACAAGGGCACTTGATACAAACAACCTATGAGGTTGACTTTTTCTAATAGTGCATTATCTGCAAATTCTTGAATGCATACTGTAACTTAAATTACATATGCGTAATGTCTTAAAAGTGCTATGGGTAGATAGAATTGAATGTTGGGTAAAAGAATATACTTTATACCTTCTAATTTGACAATATTACACTGTTGATTCATTTGTCTTTTTCTCCACTCACAAACCACTATTATTCTCATGTCTACTTTTTTTGGGGTGGGGTGGGAGGTGGGGCGGAACTATTAAAACTTAGGAAAGACTCACACAAATTAAACAACATGGAGGTGGGTCACCTACAATCGGTAGGGAGGGACGTAAAAGAGCCTCATGAACAATAAAACCAGAAAGTGCCTCCCTAGAAAGTAATCTAATAATTTGAATTTGCCTTCTTTATACAATATTTCTTACGGTAATAGCTATTTCCTGTGCTGAAGACTAAGTTAGGGTCTTTTACAAATATGATTACATTTGTCCACATTTTTTCCTGCAGGAAAAAAATAGGGTTATAGAGTATAAATAATGCTCTCACAGTCAGACAGGTAGAATATGGTGAAGTCCTTATTTGACCCCAAATCTCTGACTTTACTTTGTTCCATAGGCCATGTTGCCTTACAAAGTCTAAATTTATGGTCTTTATGGTCAGCTTATTGCCAAGTATTATATACGTATTTTTTCTCTCAAATTGCCACAAGCCTTAAGTAGATATTGTTTTCTGAATGTTACAAATGAAGAGACTGAGGCTGTCAGAAGTTAAGTTATGTGCCAAAAGTCACACAATTGGTATGCAATAGGCCATATTTCCATCCAGGTGTGTCTGGTACCAAACTGCATGCTTTGACCATGATGTTAGTGAAAATACTTGTGAGAAGTCTACTTTTAGTCTTTCAAGTGCTTACACAAAAACTAATTTTGAAAATTGGATTGCAGGATAGCAGTGTAATATGATAGTTGTATTTTTGAGGTAGGTAAGAGTTATTTCATGAATCCTTCTTCATTTCAACTTTGATTACAAGTCTTTCCAAAATGTATTATTCCTTTTTTCTTAATAAGTATACTGTATAGGATCTTAGATGATTGGGAGACTTAAAAAATTCCCTTAATTTAATATAGATTTTCATTTGTAGGAGATTGAGCCAATGTCTACAGATTCTAGTTCTTTCCTGGAATAATCACCAGGGAGATTGGGAGAGTCTAGTTAATATGCTCTACTGGTGGGAGAGTCTAATTAATATGCTTAAAATTAACTGAATTCTAAACACTGTTTATCCCCAAGTAGAAGTGAGGTGTTTTTTCTCCCCACCCCCATGTGGCATTTTACAAAGTCTCCATATTGTGGGATATTTTTTCATATACTTCATTTTTAATAATAATTCACTGTTTAAGGAATCTGCATTAACTGAAAACACCTTCGAATCAATACCAATTTAGAAATTTTATAGATTTTCACTGATGACAGGTTAAGAGAGGAGGTAAAGATATTTAAGACAGATTTAGTAATTATGTATGGGTGTATAATCTCATAATTTTAAGTGCTGGAAGTCAATGTAAACAACCCCTTTAAGAATCACTTGCAAAAGCAACAGAATTAATTTTAAGTGTATGGTGTTAGGTAGTGATCTAGTTTCAACATTTTGCATGTGACTGTTCAGTTTTTCCAAGTCCATTTATTGAAGAGACTATCTTTGGTCCATTGCAAGCTTTTGGATCCTTTGTTGAAAATTAAATGTCCACATATGTGCAGGCTTATTTCCGGGATCTCAAGTCTGTTCCACTGATCTGTATTTCTGTTTTTATTCCAAAATCATGCTGTCTTGATAATGGATTAAAGACTTAGCTGTAAGGCTGGAAACCATAAAATATATAGAAGAAAACAGGCAAAACGCTACAGGGCACTGACCTAAGAGATGACTTTGGGAACTTGACTTGAATAGCAAGGGAAAAAAATCCAAAATAAGCAAATGAGATTACATCAAGTTAAAATGCTTCTGCACAATGAAAGTAACTCTCATCAAAACAAAAAGACATCCTACTGAATGGGAAAAGATATCTGCACATCATACTTCTGACACGGGGTTAATATCCAAAATACATAAAGAACTCAACAATGAAAAAACAATCCAAATAAAAAAATGGGCAGACAACCTAACAGACACTTCACACTTCTCTAAAGACAACATAAAATAGACAATAGGTACATGAAAAGAAGTTTCACTTCTTTTGTTATTAGGAAAATGTAAATCAAACCAACAATGAAGTATCACCTCTCACTTGTGAGAATGTAAATCCAAAAGAATGGAAACAATTAAGTGCTGGAGAGGATATGGAGAAAAGGGGATTTTATACACTGTTGGTGGCAGTGTGAAATGGTGTAGCCATTATGGAAAATAGTATGGAAATCCCTTAAAGAATTAAAAATGGAAATTCCATATGATACAGTTATTCCTCTACTGGGGTACTTACCCTAAAATCACAACACATATTTGCAGAGATATATGCATCTCCATGTTCTCTGCAGTGTTATTTACAAAAGCCAAGCACTGGAAACATCCTAAATGCCCACGGACAGAAGAGCAGATAAAGATGTGGTCTACAGACACAATGGAATACTGTATAGATATCACAAAAAGGTGAAATTCTGCCATTTGTGGCAACAGAGGGACTGAAGGAAATTATACTTAGTGAGATAGGCCAGAAGGAGAAAGCCAATGTTTGATATCACTCATATGGAGTGCACAGAGAGAGTTAGCAAATGAATGAATTAAATTAAATGAAAAATAGACAAAAATGAACTAAGTCAAGTAACAGGCAAAACAACAACAACAAAAAAAGCAAATCACTGGGTGCAGATCGACATGGGGAAGGGATGGAGGCAAACTGTGTAAAAGGATTAATTGTATAATGGAGGAAAAAAGGGAACAGTGGTAAACTTACTGTATTATATAGATACAGGTTTACTATCATGTATACCTTAAACCTAGTTAATGTTGTAATGCAATTATTCTTCAATAAAATAAATTAAAAAGAACAAAAGCAATGGAAAATGTTTATACTGTGAATAACAAGACTGTATTCTTATATAACAAGTGATATCAACTCTAATATTAGATGGATGGGTACCTGTGGTTTTGACTAAGTTTCTAGAAATAGCATCATGTATAGAACCATAGAGTTTGAAGCACAAATAATTTACAGGTGAAGATGATGTGCTGTGGAAATGATTACATGATCCAAAATAGGGCATTGGTGAAATCAATATGAGAAAATGTATATGAAGAGTTTGCATAGATGTATTTCTTAACAGGTGAAAGTGGAAAAAACAACATAATATGATCTTAAATAAGCAAGTCAGGCCTTGTATACCTGCTGGACCCCTAGAATTTAAAAGACCTGGCACTTTCTACTTCTGATTCTGGATCTAAAAATTGTTTGCACATAGTGGGGTGTCCAAGAAGGACCAGACAAACTGTGCTAGGGTTGAGCTCACATATGAGGACTGGGCAGAATCCTCAGTGGAAAGTTACTGTTGAAGCCTTTTCCACGGAACACACAACAGTTATCTCATAAAGATCTGATTGATCAGAAAGGTTATTAACAAAACTGAATATGTGTCTATTCATTAAACTTTATTTCAAAATACAATTCAATTCCAATAAGTAGTTAAAAGGCTTACCTGATATCTTGCCAAATAAATTTGCTAGGACAAAATGGAGTCATTGCTTAGAGACTTTGTAAACTGGTTTGATATTGTAAATAATTTTGTTTTTGTGTCAGTAGTGGCTCTAAGAGTCTTCATTTTAAGATGAAGTTGAAAAACGATTGTAAGTTGATCACTGGAATAATCTAAGTTCTTTCTGTGGATGGGGTATATGAAAACTAAGACTGTGGCCAGTCTCATTCTCAGAAGAACTTTCATCTTTAGTAACCAGAGAAAATAAACAGGCAAATAGAGGTTTGAAGGTATTTGTCTTTACGGAATCTGGCCAATGCAAAAGTTGGCTTCTTTTGTAAGAAGAATATGTTGGCAAGTTTCATCTTGTTTCCCACAAGAATTTTTGTGATGGGAGTGATAATGTTTTCAGGTATACTTGGTACATTTTGGGCATTTTTTTCTCGGCAATAAAACTGACCTGAATGTCACTGGATAATTTTGCCTTTTGTTCCCCTTGGAACACTGAAAAAGTCAAAGGGGGGAGGATGAAGTGTGTGTGCATATATATATACATATATACGTTTTGAGAATTTCTAGAATTAATTAGTACTTTTATATCTGGGGGCTTAGATGTACAAAATAAAATATTGAGTTAAGATCAATATACCCTCATTAGGTAAAGTCTCTTTTTAATTTTAATAGACAAAGACTTAAATAGCAAAGTCATGTACTCTGGAGGCTATAGAAGAATTCCTGATTGATTCTTTTTAAACCTGCGTTTCTGAAGCAATTTATTGGATCCAAGGAAACTGCTTTCTCTGGAAAGCTATTAATATTACATTTTCATTTCCTGGGTTTCTAAATCTACTTTTCATTTTTGTTCATTCTTTTGTATTTTCTAGTGAATAAAAGGGGAAGCCACATGAGACATCCCATTGCGTGTTACAGAGTTTGCAACATACATTAAACATGTACAGAGAGAAGCAAGTCTTAATTTGGATATATATGTATGCATATGATATATATATGTATATATATTTGTAGACTTTACAGGGGAAGAAGGAAAATTAAGTACCTGGTTCACTAAAAGATTAATAAATTTTTCAGAAGTATTTTTTCAGTTCATAAAAATGTTTCTTAGAGTTTCCATTTAGGAAGTATCCCAGACATTTCAGCAAAAGTGAACCAAATGTTTCTAAATTCATATGACCTTGGTACCCATCAGCGAATTATAAACTTTCTTTCATTAAGCACATGACTAGCTTTCTTTCTGCTTGCAATAATAACCTTTACTTACTTAAGAGGGACAACCGCTAGAGTGAGATGTACATTTCTAAAGTCAATCTGTCTTTAGAAAATCTATACTATTTTTTCATTCAATTACAATCACTAGCAGTCATTATATCAGAAGGCATCATTAGGTCCATATGTTCAAATATGGGTTCAAAAAGTACAATGCTGAGGGCCACAAAAGATTCCCAATTTGGTGCTTCTCCTCTAGAATCAAATGATCTGATGACAAGTAGGATAAATCTTCTGCATAGAGCTGTAGCATTCAGTGTATTTAAATCAAAACCACAAAGAAGTTCCCTTACACCACCTTGTGAAAATACCATTTCATGTAAGTGAAAATTATCACTTATTAAGAATGTTTATGTTTTAAAATATCAAATACCAAGGTAAAAACTTCCCATCTAGAACTTGGGAGGTACATATCTGTCTATCTAAATAAAAAGTCCAAGATTTAAGACAAGTTTCAAAGGAAGGATCTGGGGGCAAAAACTTACTCCCTGGTTTTCTAGATTATTTAGATAAGTATATTAGCTCATTTAAAAATGTTTTATTTATTACATTTTAGTAGAAATTGTTTGCTTTTGGTTACGTTTCCTTAAGTAATATTAAGAATACAGATGCATTTATTAGCAAATGAGGCCTCACAAGGAAAAGGTTTTCAAAACTCACAAATCAGCTTGCACATCTTATTCTAAATGTTGTAGAGACTGCATTAGGATCTCAGTAAGTGTGTTTCGCAGAAATTGCTGTTGTGTTAAACTGTAAATCTGACCAGTACTACTTATGCTTATATGAGAAATAAGTTTAATAATCTAAAGCACTGGCAAACATATCTACCCAAATTGTAAAAATACTGTATTTTTTCTTTTAGTTACTACATTCACTTTTTTTATAGCTATGATTTTGCTTTGAAAGGAAGATGCATCTTTAACAATTTCTTGGAAAGAATCTGAAAATACTTTGGATTAAGGCAATTTACACCAAGCACAAAAATACTCTTGATATTCTTTTCTAGACTGTTACTTCTGATTTCTATGTCAAGATTTGTGAGTGGGGAATTTTTGTGACTTACCCTATTAAAGCAGTGTTCGTGGTTGGGTCCATAAAAATGCTGGAGACACCGCACATTGTTTTTGTTGACAATCTTGTTGAAGAATTCATTGACATATTTGATTGGGAATGCACAGACGGCAGAGCGATTCATTGGTTCGGCAGAATCTGGCTTGCTTTGTGCGAACACCCCGAAGAGAATGTCATCATTCAGGTTGGCGCCTATTTGCTTAGCGAGATGGGCCCCAGGCTTACTGACATATGCAGCTTGGAGAATATTAAACACTTCCTCTTTTGTGGCTCTTTTTCTTCTCTTTTCTGTAAGAATACACTCTAGAGGCATTTCCATGTAGGAATGCAATCCAGAGTCTATGGAACAGAATCTGATTATTCTTGTGTGAAAAGTCTGAGCATCTAGTGTTTCCCGTTGGACCGTTAGAAAGTAAACAAAATCGTTGCTTTCAAAGGCGTGGATGTATTTAATGGGGTAAGACTCTCGGAACTCAGGTAGAACATCAATATATGATTGATCTGTTAAAAATTTAAAGCCATCTTGCGTTTCCTTTAGCCTTCTCACTGATATTGAATGCAATGAATGATCTGGAAGATAAGAAGAATCTATGGTATTGCCTACAAAGAAGTTGATGAACCTGTCTTTTTCAGACAGTAGAACTTTAGTTCCCAAGGCACTCACCACGCAGTCAGGACACTGATTGTGCTCCTCTTCTGCCTGTGGGGAGTATATGCAACGAACCTTTGACTGTATATCAGCCGTGTTGTTGGGTGGAAGGACGTGTCGTTGGCAGGTACCTCTGTGGACACTGCCACAGCTAATGAGTTGGTCATCATAGTATGTGTCAATAAGCAGAGCCATGTTGACGTTATCTTTCCAAATACCACATGATAAATTGGTTTTGCAGTTGCAGTCCTGACATGGTAAACAATCTGGGTGCTCCAGCACGGGACCTGTCTTGTATTCAGCAACTTTCTGAAGGTCTTTGACATTCAAAACGTAAATGTAGTTAACAGCACCCAGGTAAATGTGATGGTTGTATAAAACGACATTCTGAATGGGTGTTTCTGCAGTGAAGTTGGGAAGCTGATACTTTAAGTTCACATTCATCTTGGACTTTATCAATGCTTCTTTGCAGTCCCCATTGCTCTTCTGCACCAAGGTAAACAAAAGCACAAGGATGCCAGGTGCAAGCACAGCAGGGGATTTCATGGTGAGCCGTTTATCTGCCAAAACATGTTCAAGGCGAGAACAGTTTAGTTGTCATTAGAAACAAAGAAGAAGCAGCTGAAAGAATTATACCAGCTAAACTATTGGAAACAAAGCTTCCTAACTGGAATTTCTACACTGAGTGAAAAAAAAACCCAACAAAAAACAACCAACTAGCTGGTTTCATATAAAGATGTATTGTGCATTTGGACATGCCTCCACATAGTTTAATTTTAGAACTCAAGCCAGGAACAAGTAATTTTAGAGAACCATTATGAGATGCAAACAATGTTCTGTATTAAGGACCATACAGCAACTAAGTTAGAGTCATTCAGCAATGAAGTCAGAAACAGCAGATTTCTTTCTTAACCCCTTGCTGGTGTTTAATGTGGTTTAATATCTGTGGTTAATGACTAGGTTGATATTCAAACTTTCTCAGTCAAGCAAAGGAACTGTGGTTCAGATTCATTTATTCTAGAAATCACAGCAGGCACTGTTTCCTTGGGAGCATGCAGAATTACTAAGCTAAATTTAGCTTCCTTTTGGAAGAAAACAATTATAAATTCTAGAAGCAATACGATCACATGCTGTTTATAGAGTTTTGTGTTCAAAGGAAAGGTAGATTATAATTTGGCTATAGCTGACCAATTGTTTTGAATAGGCAGATGCTTAACTTCATGTAAAATCACTGGGAACACAAAAACTGCAAGTGGAAAACTTATAAAATAAAATATAATCCTGAGGACTAAAGCCCTAGAATGATTTCTTAGGGAAAACCAACATACTGTTCATTATCAAATCAAAAGATATTTAGTTAAAAAAACATTATCCTAACATTTTGTTATATGAATATGGAAACATTTCTACTAGGAAAGCATGAGTGAATTTATTATTCAATTTTTAAAACTTAAAGAACACAAGTTATAAACACAAGTTCTATTTATAATAGCTATGTACAGGGTAGTTGGTTGGAAATGAGCGGTCTTAAAACAAACAGAAACTAAAGAGCAAAGGGAGCATCTCTAAAAAACATACTTGGCATTATAACTATGCCAAAGTCTACCACAAGTCTACAAAAGCACAACAGAATAGCATATGCAACTAGTATGTATATAGTTCTGTACATGCAATGCAGAAAATGAGAATGGTATCTACCCTTCAGTGAAGCTACACGTGACTGACAGAGAACACACATAACAAATAACTACGATACATGCGGTATAGTAACCTGAACAGCACAAATCAAATGCTAAAAGCATGGTCTATACTTAGGATTACTATGATTATGAAAAATAGTGACAGGTTCACCATATTGTAAGGCCTAGGAGAATACAACAATGTCTGTTTGATTCATTTGACTCTATCCCAAGTACCTGGCATAGAATCTACAACATAGTAGACATTAAATAAGTAAAGGTTGAATAAATAAATGAATAAAAATTAAGTAGTAAGAGCAAAGTCACAGAACAGCTAAGTATAGTAGTCAGAACTTGAATCCAAATATTTATGATTCCAAAATCAAAAGATAATTTTACTCTACTAAATTGATGGGAACTGGGGGCTTTATTTAGGAGGTAATAGAAAGTCACTGAAGAGTTTTGAACTGAAGAGTCATATAACTAAGGTTTTACTGTCGGAAGATTGATCTGGAGGTAAGGTAGCTTAGAGCAAGGAGAACCTGGCAATGGGGAGACTCAATGACAGGTATTATTATAGCCCTTAACCAGGCAGTAGGGCTAGAACTAAGGGGGTGATTCCAAGAATAGCAAAGAAGGCATGAGAGACATATTTGAATAAATAAGATTTGATACCTAAGCCGGTGGAGTACAAAGGAAAAGAAAAAGATGACTAGAAGAAAATGATGTCATATGGGAAAAAGTGGGACAAGTTATAAAGCCAGGGTAATCTGCAGGAAGGAAGTTAGGTTAAACATAGTACAATATGACAAGTTGATTTCAAACATGTTCAATTTGATATTTTTGGGGAAATGAGTGAAAACATTCTACTATATAGATGACTAGAGTGGTTTTTTTTTTTTTTTCATTGTTTTCCAGAAAGCAGCTACCTGGAATAAGAGAAGAATGAAGGTTCTAAGCATATAGTATTTTGTACCAACCAACAGAAGAGAATGAGATGGATTCTAAGGAGAAGACTGCCCTTATTGAGAATGTGGCACAACTGGTTCTTGGGTGAGATGATATCCATCTTGGATGAGATAGTGGCAAGTGGAAGCATAAGACTGCCAATCATTTGCCTTCACTGCACTTGGATTGAAAATTCAGAACTCAACTTTGGTGGGGTAATTGGGATTCTAGTTGGAATAGAAACAAACTTTGCATGCTATCTGCACAGAGGTAATGGTTAAAACCAAGAGTCAGTATGTTCATGGAGGAACAAGGTGAAAAAAATAGGCAAATGAACCAAATCTTAGGAGAACACCCATACTGGAAAAACCCATAAAGAAGTCAAGTAAGGCAAATTCAGTGAGTCATCAAGAGTACAATAATGCACTGTCACAAAGCCAGGTGAGGGTGAATAAACAGGTAGCTGGAATACATGAAAATGAAGACTCCATGCTGACAGAGAAGTTGTGCCAAGCAATAGGAAAGAATTTGGAGGGGCTCAACTAACAGGATGTGGTTCATAAGAAGCTCTTCGTTGACCATTAAGAGAGCAGTTTCAGCATATTCAATTGTGGTATTGGAGTCTATATTTCAAGAGAATGTGTGTCCAGGAAGTAGAATGTTTGTCAAATAAAGGACAAATAGAGGAATTACCAGGATTGAGAGAAATTTATTCTTAAACTCTATGAAAGACATGATTATTTGTAAACATCCCTTTATTCTACAACACTTACTGGATATTCATTAAGGGCCAGGCACTAGAGTTAGGGGTGAGAATACAGAGGATGGTCCCTTTCCCCACAGTCACTTAGTGGAGGCAGAGGGTTGACAGACAGTTACGGGAATGCATAGGAAGGGCAGCCAAACAAGACTGGAAATAATGCTAGAGTAGATTCTTGAAAGAGGATGAGAAATGGAAATTCCTAGGAGGCAGAGCAGTTTGTGCAAAGATATAGAGACAGAAGAGAACATGTGGTACTGTCAGGAGAACTGCAAGTAGTTACGCAGTGAGGAAACCAAAGAGACAGGTAAGAGAAAAAACAGAAATTGTTAGAGTAATACTTGGAAGGAGGAAAAAAAAATGTGTTTTTAAGAGCATAGGAAATAAGAGATACTCTTTCTGAGATAATGAGGAATCAGATGAAGACACAGGGACATTGAAGAAGCTCAAGGTATATTATCCCAATATTCTACAAATAAATTAGAGTATATGATCACCTACTGAAAGTGAGGGACACAAAGAAGGAATTAAGGACTTCGAGGTGGAAGAGGAGGTTTAGAACAGCTACAGGAGGGCATGCAAACTGAGGTCAGCAAGAAATGAAAGAAAGAATTGCTTAGTAGCTCTAGGATACAATGTGTTGTGACTTCCTCTTTGCATTAATGAAATATGGAAGAAACCCAAGGTAGAGATCAAAGACATAAAATTTTTCTAAGTCCAAATGAATGCTAACTGGAGTTACAGGCATTAAACATTAGAAAACAATAACTGGACATGGGGCAAAGCAAAACTTCATTAAGGTAAAGAATTGTAAGAGGTTTAAGTACATAGTAATAAATAGAATAACAGTACTGAGTGCTTACCATGTACCAGGCATTCTGCTAAACTCTTTGATTTATTCTTCATAAATACCCTGTGAAATAGGAAGTATTATTATTCTCCATTTCTAGATGAGCAAACTTGCCAAAAGCCACACACTTAGAATCTGATTCAATTCTATGTCTGGCTGACAGGATTGTCCAGGCTCTTAAACGCTTCACTAGGCCGAAGCAGCTTTCTGAGTCAAGAGGGAGAGAGTATACCGGAGCGTAAGTTAGACAATCAGAGCTCTGGTTCTGGCCCATTCTCTTTAGCTTTGTGACTTCAGGTATGTACCTCTGAGTCACAGAATCTAGCCTTTCACAACTATCTTATATATCAGAGATCTCGTCTCTAAAAGCACACCGCTATCTAGTGTATATCAACATAAATGTAGGAAGCTACATTTGCAATTTTTATATATCATTCTCACTGTTTTGAAATGTACTAGAAAAAATTTGGTGCCAGTCGGAGAAATGACAAGCAGAGGAAGAAAAAAAGAATTTGGGACAAGTGGTCCTATTACAAAATAAATACAAACTGCAAACAAACAGAAAATATGTATATAAACCTTCTAGAATACATTATGTGGAAAAATTAAATGTACTTCTCAATATGGTCTGGGTGTATCTTCTAAAATTGGGAACATTAGCCTAATAGATAATTTATCACTATATTTTCCCTAGGAAAATAATAAAGGAAATAAATGAACCATTACTGTCAAAAGGAAAAGAAAAACATAACCAACTTGCATCTTAGTTGATGCCCATTAATACATTGTGGAGGGTCAATGACTCTTATCTTCTAGGCTCTTTAAAGGAGTCTCCAGAATTATCTTTTTAAAAATTTCAGCTATTACATTAACTTGTACTTTAAAAATAAGGTTTACATCTTAAAGTTGGTACATAAGTTACTCAGTGTTCTAAACCTCAATTAACTAGAATATAAGAAATGTACGAATGTACTAATGGGCTTTTTTGTTATCCTACTTGATGAGATGGAAAATTACAAGAAAACTAATAGGGAAGAAAGATAACTTAGAGAATACCTGTGAAATTAGTAACCCAGTTTCTTACTTTTTTTTTTTTGCATTCTCCTGATAGAAAATGGCAATGCCACTTTTCAGATTAAGAAACCAAAGAAAGGTTAATATTTTTATCAAGGCGAAAAACAGAACTTCGGCCTATTGTCAATAACTGAATTTTTAATTAAAACATGGGGGTTTATGTATTATTCTCAGATGATAATCCTTTGACCTCAGCTGCTTTCTTATGTCTAAGTTTAGAGCTGAACCAGTCATGTGCCAGAATCCTCTGGCACTTGCTTGTGACAACCTCTTATGTTCATCTTTTCCCAACTCTCCCTTGGTGACCTTGTCTTGGTACTGAAATTGGCCATCGTGGAAATATTTACATCATAAAAATTGGCAAACACTACAAATCAGGGCTTTTTTGTTTTATCCTGGAAGGACAGTTGTTAAATATTTACAGGCACACCCCTGGTCTGAAGTAACAGACTCTAAAGCATGTTTCAATTCCAATCATTTTCAACTCTGAGGATGTTTTTCTACAATTACATTTCACTCCAGTGGCACTGAGTTGGCATATATTGCCTTTTCCTCTCTCTATATATAATCTGCCAGATCAGGCTGCATGAGCAATTTTAATATTTATATTGGTAGTGACTTCAGAAATACTTTCACTTTTCATTTATTTTTATCTTGATACATTTATTCCTGTGATGTGCTTGGATTAGACTTTCAATATAGAAGATCTTTTTACTGTTTCTGTTTTTTTTTAATTTCTGAAATAGTGCTAGCCATTTAGCCAATGCTGAGTTTCTTCCTAAAAGGAACACGTAAAAATGATTCAAACAGACTAATTCATTCTCTTAAAATATGTGCACATAACAGGTAAAACTGAATCACCCATAAAACATTTATTTCTTTTCAGTTGGTAGTTAAGATAATTTCAACAGCAAACATTTCCTGGGAGTGATGATCTCATTGGCACTTTAGCTATTAAATCATTAGTATACAGGAGTGCTTCCTCTGAGCAGGACTGCTTTCAGCTACAAACATCAGCTCAGTCTAAACTACTTGAGGACCAACTACTCTACGGTCAGCCATCCTTCTGCCTCCAGTTTCCTCATTCAACTAGTTTATGCTGGTCTTTTTATCTCCTAGCAATCTAGAAATATATTTAATTCTCTAAAAACTTATTGTGTCTATCACCAATACTATCATCATCAGTCAAAAACTTGTCACAAAGCCTATGTATATTATATTCAAGGTCTGATTCTTCAGGAAAAAACACAACAGGTGTACTGAAATACATTTTGTAAGACATAGCTTTAATTTAGATATCTTTTTTTCTTTAGGAATTGATGTTCTGAGAAATACTAGTTAACAGTACTTTATAAAATACTGTCAATTACATTCTCTTTTACTCTGCATGGTTTTCTTAGGAAGTCAGCATTAATACATGGGGATGTATTTAGATGACAAAACTGAGATTCAGAGAGGATAAAATATCTAAAATGTAGTAAGCATAGAATATGTTCTTCTGAATGTATTTCTAATATATTTCTAAAGGAATCTGCTTTTTTGAACTGCTTCAAATGATATTTCCTTAAAAATTTTTTTTACTCAAAAGACAGTACTTTAGTAAACATCTGTTTTAACCTACCCTGTAACTACTGTCTCTTCTACTGGCAACTCTTGAAAATTCTCCCTCACCAATCTAATTGCCTGTCAATCATGTGGTCTACGTCCCTAAACATAGGATGGCTTGCAAACCAGGTCAGCCTCAGTGAACTTTCTTCTTTGATGTAATTCTTGGTCAGGGGTAGGCACCTGATCAAAGACAACCAATCAGAATCTTTTATTCTCTAGGATTCAATATGGATACTGGGAGTGGACCTTTCTCCTTTAGAGATCACAAGTACTAAAAGCAGATATTAAGTTGGTATGATGATGATCATCCTTTTTGTAGAAGCCACAATGTAGAGTCTACCTTCTACGTATTCCCGTAACTGTCTGTCACCCTAATGCCTGAGCATGAAACTGACCCAAGGGGCAGGAGATGCCACACATAGAGAAAAACAGGTTCTGGGTGCTACTGTTTGAGCATCTGTATCCATCATGTCTTATGGGAACCAGTAAAACTGTTTCTTTCCTTCTTTGTTTCTCTTCCTTTTTATTGGATCAGCATTTTCATTGTGTCTGTTATTCCTTGTTCCTAAGTCTTGAACAAATAACTACAGTAGAAGGTACTACGAACTTGTGAGTTTAAACACAAAGTACTTAAAAACAACTTTAAGTAAAATATTTAATTAATTGGAACAAAGATGGTTTCTTTTATTTACTTAGACGATCACTTTAAATATTTTATTTTGCATTTGGAAATACCTACTAGCTGAAATTTCTAAGATGGTAAGTTAGTTTTCTTTGCTACATAATTTCAAATTCTATAATATTTACATAGTATAACCTCAAGATAGGAATAATGTATCTAAGTGAAGAGTCAAGATATAAAAACTAAAAAAAAATTCAATCCTGCTTTTAAGAGTATAAAAGGGATTTATGATGATAGAAAATGGCCAAGACCCCTTCTTAAGGAAATTGCAGCCATAAAAAGTCATGGCTAAATCTTCAGGAGGACTTGCTAGAACGAAATTCTAACAAAAATTCTTAGCCCTCTACGTTTATATTATTTCCATTAACTTCAAAAGTAGGGTCAGAAACATAAGTTAAGGGAAGAAGATTCCAACAGGACATTCCTGATAGCACTTAAAATATTATATTTATAAACACTGCTTATCGAGTCATATGATAGAATATTAAATTATTTATGAACACCCACTGAATATGATACATTTATTTGGATAGTGAGTTTCTACCCTCAAAAAGTGAACAATGCTTGGATTTGAAGATAGCAAGAGGAATAATAAAAATCTAAACATGTAACCTAAGTGGAAAATGAATACTGGGCTATTGAGAAGGTACATTTTAAAAGACACTTTGTTCACCAGTTGACCAGGGCACCCTGGTGGCTTGGTCAGTTGCCCTCAGCCAGAGCAGTCCACATACATACCAAGGATCTTGGCTCACTATAATGGCGGGGAGGACATCAAGAGCGGGGCAGGACTCAGTCAAGATGAACAGCTAAATCAAATAAAGTGCTTCTTCCTCCTGTCCCTTCTTGCCTGCCTGCCTACTGGCCTTCATTCCTGCCTGCAACTTTCCTTAAAAAATACTATGCACACATTACACATGATATATAAGTATACATTATATTATTATAATACATATTATTATATTATATCTATCTATCTATCTATCTATCTATCTATCCATATATATGCTGTGTTGAACATTTGGTTCTTATGCCTAAAGATTTAGCACTTAATGTTTTTTGATCATCAAAAGAAACTAAATTGATGTTAAAAAAAAGTATATGTCAAAAAACTCTTCTAACATAACGAGACAGTATCCTGACAATGAGTTATAACATTAAATTGAGTTTAATGAAGAAATAACCTTCAGTAATTTTTTCAGCCCATCCAACTAGTCTTTTATATAATTACATTTAAAAGATTCAAAAGACACAAGTCGTTTTTGTGTCCAATACCTGCAGGCTAGATTGTTTGACAATGTTTTTCAGATTAGCTCATAAAACCTGGAGAAGGGGTGGAGTGTAGAGAAGAGAATATGGGCTTTGGAGTCAGACTTACATGTGATGTAAATCCAGACTTATTAACACGTGTTCTGACTCTGAGTGTCAGTTTCTTCATCTAAAACATGGCGATAATGATACATACCTTGTAAATTGGATAAGGGTTAGAGATAAATTATGAAAGACAATGATATTTAATTATGCATCATATAATGGATTCAATAAGTATAGCTACTATGCTTATTATCCTAAGCTGTGTTTTAGCCAGTTTTTGCCTGTCTTCATAAAAAAATGCGGAACTTGGCACAGTCCATTGGGTGAGACCACTTCAAATACCTGGTGACTGTTTCGTCACTTTAGTCCTCTCATTTACAGTTTAAATAGAATTATTTCTTATTTTCCCACACTTTGGCCATCTTGTGGTTTTCCTTTAAACTTATTTCAAATTCTTCAAATCCTCCTTAAGTTGTCCTCCATGGCAAAGGCCATGGTAGACCTTCCATACTAAGAAGAACAAATAAAAAAAACATTATTTTACCTTTTTAAAAAAGATGCAATTAAATTTGAATTTCAAGGCAAACAATGAATAGTTTAAGTACATCCCATCAGTGCTTATTTCTTTTTTTAAAGGTAGGAAGAGAGAGGAGAAAGAATCATTTCATTTTTTATTTTAGCTGTTCATTTTGATTGTCCTCCTCTTCCCCTGAGCCTGTAGATGCAAACCCAGGTCCCTGGGATATATGCAGACTACACTGGCCAGAGGCAGTGAGCCCAACCACTACTCCACAGAGTGAGTTACCATGAATGCATTTTATGTGACAATCCGTATTGTAAGCAAATGAGGAAAAATAAGGGAATACTCACTGTTTTTATAACAGAATTCAGATTGAAAAGATTTGGCTGAATCTATTTATCTGTTGGGCTAAAACAGTTTAATAAGGTTTTTTCAGTACAAACACAAGTTTATCTTTTATGATATGTATTTAAAACAGGCTGTTTCCAAAGTGATTATCAGGTAAACCACTTCTGACAGGTGATTTTAAAATCATGGGAAGGTATAACTATGTGAAAAGGAGTAAAGACTTTTTTTTAAACACAAAATCAAGAAAATTATTCATAAATTCATGGAGAAATGTTGTACTCATATGAGAGCTTGTCACTGACATGAAATTTCTGAAAAAGAAAATGTAGACCAAGATAGATTTGCATACTTTATAAATAAGCAAGCTTATTAAAAATTAAGAAAAAATCCTCCTATAGGTGGCTATAAGAGAAAGTTAAAAATGATATAAAAATAATTTTATGTATTATAATTAATGTTTCCACGAGCTGCTCTAAACACAGATTATAGACTGATTATATAAATGCTGTTTCTTTAAAGGAGACAATATTTTCATTCAGTCTTATCCAATATTGCATTTTTTCTTCTTTCAATAAATATTTTAAAAGTTGCAAATGACTGAAGAAAAAGGCAATTGTGCGTTTTCTAGTAAAACATGATTGAGATCACTGTCCAACTCTGATATGGTAAGAGTAAAGATAAAAAGAACAGAATTCCATTATATTCTCAAGATTATCATTCAAAATTCATAATCTATTAGTAAACATCTTTGTCCTTTTAAGAATAGCTGATATTATTCAAGTTCTGGGAAAGAAGAATAAATGGACATTTGTTTTATCATTGCACATATCAAAACTGTTCAAAGAATACATTGAACTGTCAGAGTCCTGATTGATGGACAGACAGGCTTTTGTCCCATTAATAAATTGTAAGTTAGACAAGGATGTCTTATTGCCCTTGAAAATGTAAAGGTTGAACTTCTCAAATGTTAAGAAGTGCTAACATGCTTGAAATCTTATAAAACATTTGGAATTATTTTTCAGTGCAATAGATGTAATTTTCATGTAGGGTTACCAGATTTTGTTCAAATAATCCAGGTGCACTGAATAATATGAATTTACAAAATCACATCTGAGAACTATCTAAATATGTAAGTTAAAATAAAAAAGGCCTAGCAACTTTTTCCAATTGCACTGAAATACAGGGTTTGAGTAGGGTAAGCCTGACTGAATAGTCTGAATGTGAACCACTGAAGAGAGAGACAAGTTGGAGAGGAAGCTGGTATGTTACTCACTAATGAATCAGACATTTCTCTCATTGTTGAAAATGTCCTTGGCATAAGGTACGGTAAATTCCAAATGGGGGGAACTGTGCTCGAGTTTGAGTTTTATATAACTGATTAATGTCTGCTGCTACTTAAACAGAAGTCAAATGGCTTCAGACGGATGCTATTGGGGGAGGGAACCCCCATTCTTGTCACAGAGGCTGTCACATAAAGAAAGAGAAATCAACATCCAGGGAAAGAGATGACAAAGAAAACTGCAAATGTCAAAGGGTAGGCCCTGACCCTGAAGTATGGAGTAGTTAAATCAGAGTGTTCCCATGTAACACTACTTTTACTTAGTTCTTAATGTGAATTTTATTTTGCTCATACGTGAGAACTTTACTTGGAAATCAATGTTAGTGAGAACTGGGGACCTTTATCAAGGTGTATTATGTCAGTATATTTTCCTTTTTAGGCAAAGTAGAAAAAACTTTTAGAAATCATGAAAATAATAGTCAAACTTGACTGTATTTTGATAGATGTGGATTCCCTGAGTGAATATACAGCAATTTCTAACAGTGCTGGGGGGAAAATTAAAAGTATATATACATATATGTATATACATACATACATACATATGTTTTATCACTGTGTTGAGATCAATATGTAATCAGAGAATAAAGATCCAAATAAAATTTTCCATTTTAAATGAACAGAAAATGTTAAGCAAAGCTGTCCCCCCAAAATCGAACAGTACAGAAAAATAAGTACAGAATCCAATTTCTAAAACTCAGTAAACACTATGAATCCTTGTAAAAAATCAATAAACCAAAAGGTTAGAAGAACTTAAAAATGACTGTGCTCAGGATTGTGTTTATATAATGATCAATTCAAGGAAAACAACTCAGGGCAGTTGTGTGTATGTGTGAGTTTAGAGGGTATTTGTGTGTCTGAGTGGGAGAGAGAGAGAAAAACAGAAAAGAGGGTAAGGCATTAAAAAGCCTTTCCACTATGAAAGTTTGCTCTCTGGTTGGCTGTCCCAGCTTCCCTGTCCCACTGTGCTGCAGGTAGTGCTATAAAGTTGGGTGCACATTTCTGGAGGAACACAGAGGGAAGGAGAGCTGACAGAGAGAAGCAGGGGCTAGGAAGATTTCAGAGTGGGGATATCAGAGGAGCTGGGCTTGCAGGAGAAGCTGGAACTATTCAGGCATAGCTGAGGCAGGGGGCAGACACTTTGGAAAAGACCCACACAAACACACACCAGGGAGAATGTGCAGGGCTGATGAGGAAGCTAAAACAAGCATGAAGGATACAAAGGGCTGCATAGAGATGAAGCTGGAAGGCTAGGCTGAGACCACATCACAGAAAGCATTATACAGCCTGTTGAGGGATCTTCACATTATCTGCAAGGGAGTGTTATTAGGAGGTTTAAAGAACGGGATGTGAATCAACATACTTATATCTGTATTAGACAATGCTGGTGACAGTGTGGTGCGCGGATTGCAGAGGGAAGGGACTAGAAGCCAGAGGAGATGACAGAGACCATTCTATGTGTCCAGGCAAACAGAAAATGAAGAATAATAACCGAGTGAAGACTCCAAGTTCTGTATCTTCATCTCTTTATCTCCAATGAGTTCAGAAATTCATCTTTCAAGCACAAATTTTTTATGTTCAACAGCTATTTAAGATTAAATTTGACAAATATTTGAGACCCTTTGTGTAAAGTACATTAATAAACAAAACAAACATTCCTGTTTTTTGTGGAACTTGCTTTCTAGCAGGTAGATCCAGACCACAAATTATACACACAGAACAATTAAACTGATCATGTAGAATATTAGCTGATGAGTGTTACAGGGGTGAAAAAAGCAGGTGGTGCCATAAGGAGCACCAGAGGGAAGGTGATGAGAGAGGCTAAAAATCTGCAAAGGTGGCTTTTTAGAAGGAATGGAATCAACATGACTGTCTTTGGAAAAATGGGTAGGAATAGGGCAAAAATGGAGACGTGAGGCCAGTAGGAGGCTGCTGAGCAGTCCTGGTGAATAAAGGTAGTGGCCTAGGTCACAGAGGAAGGGGTGACTGACTAGAGGTGGCTTAATTCTGGTTATATTTTGAAGAGAGCTAACAGGATTTGCTGATGGATCTGGATGTGAGATGTGTAACAACAAAAAACAATTGAAGAATACGCTAAGGACTGTGGCTTTTGTGGTTTTTACAGTTACTGATAAGGAAAAACTATCAGAACAAGGTTGGCAGGGATCTGTGAAGATCAGGAGTTTGTTTTCTTCATGTTTGAGATACTCTGAAGAACCCAAGCGAAGCTGTGGAGTGAGTATGCAGTTGGGTATTTGAGTCCTGGTGTTAAGGAAAAATGTCTACACTGGCAATTTAAATTAGGATTTAAATTATCTGCATATCAATGGTATATAATTCATGAGATTTGATGATATACCGAGGAAAGGAGTTTTTAAAGAATGAGGAGGGGAGGAGGTGTACTGGAGCACACCAAAATTAACAGGCAAAAGGTAAATGAGACAATGACTAAGAAGGAACAGTCAGATTTCCTTCTGATTCTTCCACCCCTCATGAAACTTGCTCTCCTACTCCATATTCTATCACAGTGCCTAACATTGCCCACACTTCCAGGAAATCATCCTTGACTCGCCCCTACAGGTGTTTTAAATATGTCTTTCTGCTTCCATCCCCACTGCACCCTCCACCCCACTTAGTTCAGGTCATTATCATTTCTTGTCTGTATTACTATAACAGCTTTCTTCCTGGTCTTAGCTCTTCACTCCTGCCTCTGATCATCTATTCCTCAAAACTTCTAAAATGGCAATCATCTTACGTCACTTTTATATTAAAACAGCTTAGCACAGCTTAAAAGCCACTCATGACTTGACCAACTGCCTGACTGTGCAACTTTACCTCTTGCCATCATCCCACTGGAAGTCTAGGCTCTAATCACCTTCCCCTTCAAGGTGTTGAAGAAAGCTATTGCTCTCCCACCATCTTGGCACGTTGGATCCTTCTTTATAGAACACTACTGTCCTCACCTTTACCTGATTAATTCTTATGCTCTCTTCAAGTTGCATCTTAGGTAACACTTCTTTGAGGAAGCCTTCTCTGATGCCTCTTTCACTCTCTAGTAAAGGATTAGGAACTCTTCCCTGTGTTGATACAACAAAATTGACTTCTCCTTATTTATATTTTATCTTGTTATGTTGTAATTTACTTATTCTATCTCCCACTAGACTATAAAATAGCCCCTAAGGTAGTACCACTACATGGCACTTGGTAAGAGCTTGTTAAAAACGGATAACTGAATAAATTAATACATAAAAGAATGACCCACAACAAAGACTCTGGCACAGATATACTAAAAAAGGAAGGCCTACATTGGAAAGATATTAGAGAGAGAAAAGGTTTATGTGACAATGATTCAACATGGATTTTGATCACAGGGAAGACTGAGAAGTCAAGGGTAGCTTATCACGGGTGTCATAAAAAAGGGAAGGAAAATAGACAGGGAAGAGTTTGGAGGCAAAAATAATAATTCTGTTAACAACACTAAGGTTGGACATTAAAGTGGAAGTGTGTACATGGGTAGCTAACAACATGGACATGATGGTCTACAGAAAAGAGGGAGTCAGAGAACATTTATGAATCACTGGTCCATCAGTGTATTTGAAGTCATGGAGGTAAGAGCACCCATGCTCATGTTCAGTAATTAGAAAAGAGGGACTCAAATTGAATCTACAGGAGACCAGAATCTAAGCTTTGTATCTAAAGGTAAAAGGAAAAGTTTAAGTGCTATTTCAGAAGCTTAAGGAGAAATTTCCAGAAGGGAGGACCAAGATACATTGTGTTAAATTTCACAGAGAAATCAAGCAGGACAAAAATGAAGTGTCCAACAGATTTGGCAATGAGTAGGTGACGGAAATGAAGAAACTTTTTTTTTGAATAGAGAACAGTGTTCTTGAGTTGAATGAGTTAAAAAATGAATGGGAATAGAGAAAATGAGTTAGAAATTTATTTTCAAGAATTGTTTATTTAAAAGGCAAGGCAGAAATAGGAGTGAATATTTAAGCTAATCGTATATTGAAGGTCCTGTCGGAATGTCTGATGTGTTCGAGAAGCAGCAGTAAGTTGAGTGAAAACTGAATGAAAGAAAGGTGGAGTTTTAACTATGGAAGAGGTTGCTTGGGAGGGTAGGTTACATGGATCAAGGTGCTAGAAGATGTGAGGGAAAACAAACATAGGTTGAAAAAGACCATAGGTTGAAAAGACCATTTCATCATTTGACACAGAATTAGGGAGGTAATACTCATGGAACTGATTTGGGCTTCCCTATATTCTCCAAACAATAAAGGACTATATTACACTGAGAATAAAGGGAGTCAAGCAATTCAAGAGTTTGAGGGAATAGTAGTAAAGTTGTGATTCCAACTTTGTAATGGGAAATGACAAAAATAGCAATAAAAATATGCTAAAGGTAATGCTCATCGTAACACCCGATGCCCATACTGAGTGCAGGTGTAAGAAATGAACAAGGCAAATTTGGGAATTAAGTGATTCCATAACCATGACCTCTGTAGTGAACGCCTTGTAATGTTTATATAATTCATAGATCTATGGGTCTTTATTAAGAGGAAATGCCAGCATTTGATTTATTTTTGTTTCAAAACCAGTTTTATTGAAATTTTCAAGGGATAACTTCAGGGAAAAGGCAAGCATATTGAAATAGATATTCTGTTCTGTTTTCAACAAAATCAACAGTTTAAAGATTTTGAAGGAATGAATCAGATATAATTATCACCTAACTCTGAAAACTAAAACCCATTTAGGAATTCAAAGGGAGTCTTGATCCTAAATACCAATCTGGCTATTCATTCAGAATATTTAATAACATGTGGAAAGTAATTAATCAACTTATGACATAGATTCAAGGGCTGTCACCTTTCATTGTCGTTAATGAAACTGTCTGGGTTTTATCTGCACTTTTCTAGTGATTTAAAGAATAATTTATTTTGTAAGCTCTTTGAAGACCAGAAGAATGTTTAAAATCATTGAACCTTGACATGGAGATTTCACTGAACAATCCAAGTATTTTTAAATGAGACTGAAATAAAATTTAGAAATTTTTTAACTTTGGCATGACAGAAAATGAATTTTTGAAGTCTAAAATATGTATTTATTTCTGTTAGGCTCAAGTTTTTTTTCATCAACAAACTTTGCTTTGGTTGCCTTGTTATAAAATTTAATAGACCTTAAAATAGTTATTGTACTATTTTACACTTAATTTAAAAAGGACAAATAGGGTACTATTTTAAGGTCAAAGATTCACATAGACCCTAAATGATTACTTGCCTCCTGCCTTTGTCTTAACTAACAGGAGCTGGACCATGAGCTCACATTGGACAGTGTAACCGGAGGCCAGAGCAGGAAAGACTCTGCCTGAATATGAGGCCAGAGTCAGATGACAGTTTCTCACCTAAGACTCTCGGAAGAGCAAAAGGAGAGGAAGTGAAGGCAGGCCCTGCTAGGAGTTTTCTTCACATCTTCATATCACTGTATGAGTTTGCTTTTAAAACACAACAAATTGTGTTTTACATATTCCAGCATGAACTCTGTATTATAAAAACTCAAAAAAATGACCTCCAGATAATATCCTCAAGAAAAGCTAATATGATTCTGTAATTTCACTTCTGAGTGGAAATGAAAACACAATTTGAAAAGATATATGCATCCCTACCTTCACTGGATATTTACAATATCCAAATGTCCATTTTTAGATGAATGGATGAAAGAATATATGGTATCCATATTCTATGGATTAATATCATCCATAGAAAGAATAAAATCTTGTCATTTGTGGCAATATGTATGGACCTTGAGGGTATTATTCCAAGTGAAATAAATCAGGTAGCAAGGACAAATTCCATATGATTTTACTAGTATGTAGAATCTAAAAACAAAACAAAATGAACAAGCTAAATAAAACAGAACTCATAGATACAGAGAACAGACTGCCCGATGGACGGGAGGATAGCTAGTCCGTGAAATGGGAAACTGGATCAAGAGGTACAAACTTCCAGTTATAAAACAAATAAGTCAGGGGAGTGTAACACACACACACACACACACACACACACACACATATGATATTTTATATATATATAGGACAATGGTGATGGTTACATAACATGTGAATATGCTTATTGCCACTAAATTTCACAATAAAAATGGCTACAATGGCTTTTATGTTACATATATTTTGCTACAAAATCCCATATTGTAAATTAATTAATTAAATTTAAGCATACTGATTGAACGACCTGAAATCTCACATCTGCTTCTCTCTTGCATTTACTGTGATATTCAATGTCAGGCACCTCTGGAAAATTCCACTGAGTCATTGTATTTGTACCACTGTATCTGAACAATATCTTAGTATTATAATGAAAATAAAAAAGAAAATCTATATACACCCACAACAGATGACATCCCAAAGGAAAACACTTAAGAATATAGTCGAGATGATAACTTTTAGAACCAATAGTAATGGGCGCATTGAGTCAATAATCTGGAAAATGCTGGTCATGAAAATGGAATAAAAATTTTCTAAGTTTGCAGCATTTTTCTTTTAATATTAAGATTTCTTGTGAGAACATGGATTTCATTTTGGGTATCTGGGAGCAGCTAATGGGACACACCTCCTCCATTGAGAAAAAAGTTATTTCTGTCTCTGGTATACATTCCTGCTATTCTTATTGGTAGCTGACAGTATCAGACTCAGAGGACTGATTTGGGGCTGAATAAATGATAGTCTAACTTCTCCCAGTATCAAACCACATATAATGGAGCTGGAGTTGGAGCTGCAGGAAGTTTAGGCTTTGGTTTAAGAGGTGCCTTACTGCTATCCTGTCAGCTTCCCTTGATTCCCCACTCAGCTTTAACCAGTCTTTTTCTAATTCGGAAGGCAGCCGTCTGATCCCGAATGGGACACTCTCTTAGTCACTTGCCAAGCACTCAAGTTGATGACCCTTCAACATATCTATAACCTCTCTGAAATGCTGTTGAAACCTCTAGGTCTTTTCCTTTATTGTTTTCTGTAGCTGTGGCATGTGTTATTGCAAAAAATTTCTTAAACAGAACTACATTTTCCCAAATGTACAAATATGGAGGCACTTGACAGCTCATTTATCAAACTATGATACCTTCTCATTAGAGTTTAAGGTATCACCTCACTATGAATGTGCACAAACATATTGATGCCATGATTATTGCTGATGGCTTGGTCAACCATTGAAATAAAAACAGAGCATGTCAAGACTAAATAAAAAGTTATTTTTATATAGTACTACTTATAATGCAATGTATAAAACAAACAAAATGATGATATGCATATTCAGTAAATCTTAAACTTCACCTAAGAGAACTCCTATTTCACAACCAAAATAACAGTAGTTTCCTTTTTCTCTCCTCTCCCCATCGAGATATAAGAAATTGCCAAATTTGTCACCCACAGCAACAACACACTTTTGACAAGGAAAGGTTTTCTGAGGACAAAATGTGATGAGTAGTTAGAAATTCACAACACAGTATCAAGAGAGATCTCAATGCCCTTATTTCAGTACTCTGCTTTCTTCTAAATAGTACTTTATTTCTTTTGGAGAAAAGTAGAGGTTATCTCCACAGCTGTCAGTACCCTAATAATGTTCATTTCAACTGTACTTAAAGCTACATGTTTGTGCTGAGTGCACATGGGAAGTCTAGTTACCAGAAAATATACATCACAAATAGGAAGTCTAACTATAGTAAGAAGGTATTTTTTTCTCCACAAATAGAGTTCAAAGATATGTCACCTACATAATTTGGAGCAAAATCCAACACCACTATTATTGTTGAGTACCTCTTTTTCTTACCTCCTATGTCACGGCAACTTATGATTATATTAAAGGATTACATTTTCTAAGCCTGTTTGAACTTGCTGCTCTTGCTTATAGATGCAATCGACCTGCCTTTTTCTGTGCATAGCTTTCAATCAGTAGGCATGTCAAGGTAGGAGGAAGGATGGCAGGAACAGTAAAAGGGAAAAAAAAAAATCAATTTTCAGAAGGCATATGGTAACAACTGAATATTTAATCAAATTAACCTAGAAATTCCTTCCTATTTTCAGCACTTTTTGCGAGGCAGTTGCTTCATGGTACATAATGAATTTCAATAAATGTCATATATTTAGGTTAGATGGCTTATTTTTAAAATTTGTCAAACCAGGTCACTGACTCATAATAGATCTCATTCCAAGACATGACAGATGGATATTGACACTGAATAGAAAGACTGACATTAGCTGGAAGATTCTGTGCAGAAGAAAAAGTCATTTCACTTATCATTTAACAAAATATTTACTGGGTACCTACTGTGTGCCAGGATAAATGATAAATATTGGAGCACTTATTACAATACAAAGAGAAGTTATGCCAAGACAATTTCCATGGGGTTAATAAGGATTATAACTGAACACTACTGGTATGCAAGGTATTTAAAGTACTTATATATTTCACATTGCATCAGAAAAATGCATTAGTACTCATTCAAACATCCATTCTGTTATGGTTGTAGGATTTTAGACCTAATTTAGATTTTTGAAGATGCTATTTATTAACCCTTAGCAAAAACCAACTTCCTATATTTTTCTGAAGAAAAAAGGGCCTTACATGGTTTCAAAGATTTCTTAGACATCAAAGAGACCTTACAGAGACATACAGTTTATGCGTAATGATTTAGGATTTTGTGAATCAAAAACACATGGATTAAATTTCCTTTAAAAGACTCCTAGTTCAAATTTTAAGAGCTTAAAATGTTGGTCTAAAAACACATTGGTCATATGCAAAGCCAAAACTCATTTTTAAAGATAGTTTTAGTTGTCTTATAGACCCACAACTTGGCTGGGTTTTCTTTTCCTACATGATCAGGCCTCAAGGGAGGCAACCTGCCTTGACTAAACAAATTTACTCCACTTCTTTTTTGGACTTTGAAGACTACATTATTTCAAAGGAGTTCAGTTTTTTAATTCTTTTATTGATATTTTCAATAAAACATTAAAATCAGAAACATTCTGTGGTCTCACTGAACAACTGGAACTGGAGTACTAATTCCTCCAAACTGTTGCCTTTTTTTTTCGACTAGTTCAAAACTGGACCTAAGGTTCCAAGTACTGCGTCAGATTTCCAACTGTCAGGAAACACAAAATCATTTCAAAACAGGAAAAGGCCACTGATTTTACTATGTGCACTGTTTCATGATATATTATTATATTTGCATTTTAAATAGTAGGAAGAAATACAGTACATAATCTTCTGTTCTAACACAATAGCCTTTTCGGAAGGTCACTAGCCTGGGCATTTCAGTGAGTTTTTAGGATTTAAGGAAACAAGTCAGTGCACAACCTGTGAGCTTTTACTCTTTTTGGAAAATAACACTTATCTGATGGCTTTTAGAGTACTGAAAACCAATATGGTACATATTTTGAATTTCAGTGGTAGAGGAATAACAGCAGGTAAAGGTTAGGCAGATGCTCCACCCCCACCAAAAAAAAAAAAAAAAAAAGAGCTTGTATTCCAAAGAGAGAATTTATCCTGAATAAGAAATTGGAAACAGAACCTATGTATAAAGTTATGATGAACTTAGGTTTCAGAAAGTGATAGCTTCTATTTAAGAATGAAATAACTAGATTCTCCTTTAGTTTAGAATAAATATAATTTGATGGGAACTATGGGGAACGATGGCTCTAGAAAACTATGCGCCAATAGGTGATGAATTATAAAATATATTTTTCTTTTTTAAATTGCTATGCTAATTTTCCAGAGAAGGGGGAATCTGAGAAAGCAGAAATAATTCCGAGGCTCTTTGCATGCATGCTACTGAATTCAAAAAGGCATGGGAGAGACGGAGGGAACCACGTGGCAGGTATAGTTTTGGCCAAGATTACAGATGGGACCACAAGAAGCCAAATCCAGCCCACAGACATTCTATTCTGTTTCTCTAGCTTGCACAGTGTTTTAAAGATGCTGATACTTTAAAATTGAGAGATTTCTAACTTTTCCTGAAAATTTGAAACACATCACCATAGGGGCCCATGTCATACATTGAGCCTCAAAACAATGATGATCCCAAACAGTGACTATGCTCTACCAGGTAGAACTTTACTAAGCAGATTATTGGTCCATGGTGAAATGGTTAGCTTTACTCATTTAGATTAACTGGAAATCTTGATATAGTATAGAGACCAAAAAAAGGGAGAAGGAAGAAAATTCAATATAGTGGAATAACGCTGAGAAGGGAAAAGGTGAGGGGGATGAGGGGGGAGGGAGGAGGAGGGAAAGTGGGTAGGAGAGGAAGAGGGGGAGAGAAAGGAGGAGAAGGAGATGGAAGAGGAGGAGGATAGGGCTAGAGAGTGGGGGACGGAAGGAGGGAGAAAGAAAAAGAGGAAGAGACAGCAGACAGAGGCTTCAGGCCATCAGCAAGTCTTTTTTGTTGTCTCCAGCTTTATACTTCAGAAGGGATCCTTAACAAAGGCTATGGGTATTACTCTTAAATTCCATTTGATCAGGCTTTTACAGTAAATAAGAAGTAAAACTGTCCAAATGAAACAATATCCGTGATCAAGGATGGGACCAGGCAAATACAGGGAAACACCATGTGTTCTATTTTTCCATAGCCCATAAACCAAGAGATGTGAGACATTTCTTTATCTTCATTTTTGGGACTATAGCAAACTATGGCAGGTTCTGTCCAGGTACTTCCCATTAAAACCTAGGAATGTCATGGGCAGCTGTGGAGAGTATACACTACCCAATTCTAGAGTGAGGGATGCAAAGTAGAAGCCCTGTTTCAGATATCTGCATGGCTCACTGTCTCGTCTCCTTTAGGTTCTAGCTCAAAAGCTGTTGTTTAAGTGACCCTGATATTAAATATTTTTGTCATGATGACTCTATCTTCTCTTATCTTTGACAGTCCCTACTCTCCTTCACCACTTTATGCTTTCTTGCAGCTTTTATCACCTCAAAGCACATTTTATTTATATATTTTATTTATTGTCTTTGTTCATATAGAACAAAGCACCATAAAATCAGAGATTTTTATGTTTTATTCTCTGCTGCATTGCCAGAGACTAGAATTATACCTGGTAGGTACTCAACAAATCCTGAATGACTAAATCCTCAGTCACATTCTTAAGAGTAAAGAAATCTGGTATCAGTAGAACCTATGACACATAGTATCTTATATATATAATATCTATGGGTTCTATAGCGATAGAATTTATTAGATAAATTAAAAAAATAACAAGAGAAACTTGCATACAGATACTTGTACAAATCTATACCATCACAGAAGAAATATGGGTATGTGGTTAGTCAGTTAACTTTTTAAAATTTCATTGTGCTCATACCTTCTGCTACAAAATGCCACACATGTAATTTTTCTCTCAATTATGCTTTACAGCTTATAAAAACACTTTTTTTTCATTTGTCCCTTGAAAAGCAAAGCAACCAGATTTTTACTGGATGTTTTTATTGAGACAAATCCCAAAGGGGAATATACTAAACTGTTAAACACAGCTGAAGAGATATCTGAGAATGAGCTTTCTGATAGAAGGATAGATTACAAAATTACTCACAGCTCTTAATCTGATAACGGGAGCAGAATGCCCCCCACATATGAATGGAAACTTTTCTTGGTGGCTTTACCACAAAAAGAGAACTGAAGAGAAAAGGTGAGGGAACAAAAAAACCTTCGGAGACTGGAAATGTTATACTCATCATTTATCACTAACCTAGGGATCCCAACCTATGCCTCAGTGGGAAATGCTTCAAATACTTAATCTTCAAGGGTGGCTGTTCTGGTGTAGTATGGTGCTGTCAAGATAACGTGAGGCTAGGTTCAAGCGCACAGTGTCATTGTCTATAGATGGGAAGGTTAAGATAGGGATATCAGCATTACCTATCTTGTAAGGTTGTAGTACAAGAAAGATGATATACTCAGAAGTAGCTTGAAAATTTTAAGAGGCCTTTAAATTCTAATATTTGCTTTTTAAAAAAGTATATTATTCAATAACAAATTAGATGACTTCGAATGGTATTCTCATGTGACAACCCTGTCAATGGATCTTGATTCCATTTTACATGTGTATTATTTAATTGTATATCTAGATTATAAACTCTTGAAGGACAGACACTTCTTCCTTTAAAAAATGTTCCTCTAGTACCCAACACATATGACGCTCAACATATAACCTGTAGCTTTTTTTGTGAGGTAAATGTGGGCTTGGCAGCAACTTTGTTAAGACTGGAGTGATCCAGACTGGCATTATTCAGTATATCTATTATTTATTACTAAGAGGTGACTATTTTGAACTTAGAAAAGCCCATAAGGAAACTTTGTCCTAAGGGTTCAGTGTCAAAGACATCAGTTTCAATGTATACCAGGAGGGAAAAAGAGGTTAACTCTTTGGTATTTGAGATTCTGTATGTTTCCTCCCCTTAAGGTGGCACAATTAGAAATTTAGAAAATGAGCAAATACAGCAGACCCAGGAAAATACTGTAAATAGTGAGGAGAATCATTAAGCTTAACGACAGTGAAGAAGTAATGAAACTGGAGTGAGAAAATGGAGGCAAAAAAAGAGCCTGGGAGACGCTCTGATGAAACCAACAGAAAAGGGTGAAGAGGACAGGGGCAGAGAGATGGGAGGTACTCTAAGTATATAGGCACTTATACACTCATTGTGTGTGTCTCTTGAATAACGTGTGTGTTCTGAGAGCAGATTAGTCATTTTGAATTATTCCCTTGCTTTTGACATTTGATAAAGGAAAACTAGATGAATGCTATTTTGGATTAGTTTTTACCAAGAACTATGGAAACTGATTGTTTTAAATGTATTTTTAGCCTAATTTTCATTAAAATAATTTAAAGTTTTTCAAGATTACAGTGGGACATAAGCTTTAGAGTCTTAAAAGGTATTTGTAAAAGTATCTCTCCTGCTTATTTTATTGTAGGTTTAGAAGTCAAGAAAATTAATTATGAACTTTCATATATTGACTGGTTGTGGTTAGTCTAGTACATCTTTATCATTCAGATAAACTTCATCCACTAATTCTGAAGGGACCTAGTATACATCTAACATGAAACTCTATTGGCATGTATTAAGGACAAAACAAAGAAGTCATCAGCAAAATATCTTCTACAGCCATATAGTCTAACATGTTAAAGCCAAAATATGTTTAGGTTAATAAGTGCAGGCTCATGCAAGTTAAGTCTGCAACTTAACAGAATGTTTTGTAACACTAGTATATTTTACAGGCAATCAGACACATTTTTTGGTATGACAAACAATTCTTATGAGGAATATAAATTTTATTTGTGTCATTCAGCAATCCGAAAGGAATGAACACTGAGTACACCAGATTTGCAGTCTGTGATTGGAACCAAATACCTCACTTGTTTCATTATGGAAGTTTATATGTTCAAAACAAAGCCCAAGAAGCTTAATGCTAGAGAGGAAAGCTATATACCTGTAAATAATCCAAGCGCCACTTACAGTTTACATAAAAAGCACAATTTATGTTTCGGTAGCACAGAGAAACAAGATGTACATCATTTTCAGATCATCCTTATGCAGGAAAAATTCATTAGTCAGCTATAATAGTTTAGCAGTAAGGGAAAATAATGTTTTTCTGAATCCATTTGCATGGCAATATGCATGTGTTTGGCTGATAGAAACGACAGACTATAAACCTCCCTCCACCCAACTCTACAAAATGTCAAGTCTTAAAATTCAGAAAAGCGTCCAATAGTCTATATTGTCTCCAATGTCAGCTTTTATAATCCTCTCATAGTCATCGACCATCTTAACTTGCCAAATTAAAGTATCCTGATTATTTTGCCTAGGAGAGGTGACAATATTTCATTCTACCCCAGGACTCTTTAGACATAAAACTATGATAAGGTAAAATACCCTGGGCAACAATTCATGTGTGAGCCACTGAAATTCTCTCCCACTGCCAAATTAGCAAATGGCTCTTTTAAGACAAAAGATAGGAAATGGGAAATCGCACTTTGGAGTAAATTCTGCATTGGCAATAGTGGCTGAAAGTATTTGCTGCTTGAGTCAGTACCAGTTCTAGCCAGACGGTAGGACCACTGGTTAGAATCTATTTCACCTAATAAGATAGATGCCCCCCACAGAGCCCCAGCAGAGATAAGATACGATTGGAAATGATGGATCACAAGCCCTGTGCATTTGGCAGACATGAAGAATTCAGACTTTCACAGAAACACCTGCCCCTTGGAAGGCTCCTCATATAATATAAATAAAGCAGGGTCAGGAACAAGGAAACGGTTCTGCTGGAACCTTGCGGGCTGCATCACCCTAGGACTGAGTCAGATCATGGTCTTGAAACTTGCCTGGTTGTTTCAGTCATACATCAGCCCCGACCCCAGCGCCACTCCCTCTCCTAAGTCAGACAGGTGGCGGACAGAAGCAATCCCGTAAAACGAAAAGCTACAATTCTAGTTTCCCTGTGCCCACCCCCCCCAGCCCACCAGGCGCCCCGCCCCCCATTCCTTCGGTTTCTGAAGCCCCTAAACTCTCGCTCACCATAATGGGGTGCCCTTGGTAGTAATAGCAGTCGGATCTCTGAGGGGAACAAAGAAAGCCGAACGCTGGGGCGAGGGGTGGGGTGCGGGATTTGAAGAGGGCTGGAGTTTTACCTTGCTGTGTCCAGGAAGCCGCCGCGAACTCCGCGGCGCAGGGACCACCCGCGCGCTCCGCTCCTCCCGCTTCCTCGTAGCAAGTCAGCTGTCGGCCCGCATCTGGCTGCAGCCCGCCTCTGGGTTCCGCATCTGGTCACAAAGCGCTCCGGGCGCTGCCGCGAGCGAGAGCCTCGGGTCACCTGCGGCCGGGCCGAGCAGAGCCGAGCGCCGCCCCGCCCGCCTGCCGGCCGCGCTCCCTCCCCCCTTCCCACCAGCGCGCTGCCCCGCCGGTGACTCAGCCGGGCATCTATGCGCGCGGCCCGCGGCGGCCCGGGCGCGTTTAGGCAGGAGGCACGGCCCGGGGCGGCCCAACCAAAACGCTTGTCTGCTCGCCCCACCACGTGTCTGTGTGTCTCACGCGCTGTCCGATCGCCGTCCCCGGGTCCAAGGACCGCGGAGAGGGGACTGGCACCACCCAGAGGGGGAAATCGAGCCCCGCCCTTCCTGCCGCCCGGGCGCCCCGCCTGGCCCCACGGGGGTCGCGTTTCCTCCCGCCCCGCCCCCGTGCACAAGGTGAAACTTTCTAGGTGGAGAAGTTTCCACGTCCTGGCAGCGCGCTCTCGCCTCCCCCAGCTCGGGCCGTTTGAAGTTAACACGGAGGGAGATACACGGGACCCAGTCTCCCCCTCCTGGCGCTCGGCGAGCGTCACGGCGCGTAGAGCGCCCGGCGCGCACACTCGGCGCACCCCGCGCCGCCCGCGGGAGAGCGCGCGGCCCTCAGTCTCTTCCACTTGCTGTCCGGCGCGGGCGCTGACCCGGGCACGGGAAGATTTGGGCACCACACAAACAAGGGATTCTTTGTCAGAGACAGAGGTAGGAGTGGATGGACGAAGTGCCCAATGATTTCATTACGCAACGATTAGCTCTTACTATAATAACTCGGATTTCTGGAAGGAAGAACCACACAGAAGTTTAACCCCGAGGAAACTTCGGGTTCTTATACTTTTTTTTTTTTTTTTTTTCGCAGCAGGAACTAGGTAGATTAAATAGCTAGGCAAATAGCAGTGAACAAACTCAAGAGAACAGAAGTTTAATTCTTGAATGTTGAAATGTTGCTGACTTTTTTTTTTTTTTTAAAGGTTTTGAGGGGCTGGGGAGTTGTATGAGAATCCGTTGTGGTAAAATGACTTTTTTGAATATCTGACATGTTTGAATATAAAAATTGACATTGACCTTCAAGAGAAAATAAACAGTCAAAGGTAACAGGACCTAAGGAGCAACATTTGCTTGTGAGGATTAGCCTTCTCCTTTCCACCCTCCTCAGGGCTTGTCAGGTAATGGCAGCTGTTAGTTATTGCCAGGCACGGGACAAAACATTTACTGTGAAGATTTGGGAATAGTGACTATAGAATGTTAAATAGAAAATGTAGTAAGACTAGTGACTGTTTTCCCAAGCACTTACTATGTGCTGGGCACTTTACCAAGGACTTGGCCCTGAAGCAAGTTCAATCCTCAATAGTGATTACCTCTGGATTCCTCCTGTTACAGAAAAGAAAAGTCTTACATTACTTGAGCCCTGAGCCCTGCATTGAACTGTTTGCAGGTAAGAAAACTGAGTCCCTAAGAGATCCTAAAAACCTCACATGACTGGTTAGTGAGGAGAGGTTAGAACCCACTTCTCAAACCCCAATCAGATGTTCTTCACACAAGGCCAACAGGCCTCAGCCTAGGAAGGCTAAATAAACAATGCTGATGAGATCCTGATATCACGTGGCATAAATTAACAGTGACTATGATTCATATGAAAACGCTAATTTTTTGGTAAGAGAACACTGGGTCTATTTATGGACAGATCAGTGACAGATATTTGGCTTAGTACCAGCTTTCAATAAAATGTCAATAAACTAATGAATTTATACACATACACACCACACCCCCCCACGCACATTTAGCATAGTTGCCTAAAGGAATGATTAGAGTGCTGTTTCTGTTTCCTGGTTTCCATAGTAATATGTTAACTGGTTTTTGATATTGCATTATGTGGTTGCTTTAACAGGTTTTCTGAATTTGTGTGCCATGATAAAAATATAAAAGAAAAAATTGCAATCGAAATGTGAGAATGACCCAGAAAAGCCAATGCAAACTGAAAAAAAAATCCAAATAAACTTTTGTATAATTTTAGCACTGAAGTTTACTTGTTTCTAGCTGACAAATTTTAATTCAATTTTGAAATTGATATTAAAATTGCCATTTTGATTTGTTAACCATAAATAAGGGGATAGCATTTTATAAAAATAACAAACAAGAATAGCATAGCTAAAAGTATTTGAGTGTGAAAATCAAATCGTTTCTAAATACTATCTAGATAAGTACCATCAGGGTTAGAAGTCATTTCACGTTTTTGGAAATGGTTAGATGCAAATACTTTAAAAAAGCAATGGAGTTCTACAGTTTAATTTTGGCTTTGTGGCAAACTTTAATTTTTGCTATCTGATTTTCCTTGGGTCCAAGCATGGGTGACACATTGTATGATGAAGTTCTGTTGGTATTTTTCTAACCAAACCAAACCCCTTGTAGCTGACACTATTGACTGGCTAGTCCAGCACCTGTTCCCAGCTAGATATTCCCTTGTCTGCCTCCACTCTGGGAACTGGAAAAGAGAAATACTGCTTTTCCAGACTTCTTTGCAGCCAGATATGGCCTTGTGATGTTATCCTAGCAATGAAGTCTGTTGGGACCTTGTAGGAAAGAAGTTTGCTTTCCTGATTAAAGGGACCTGATAAGATGCTGCCACCCCTTCCTACTTCTTGCTTTCTTAATTTTACATGTATATTGCACAGTGGAAAGCTAGCCATCCTGTGACCACGAGAAGTTGACTCTGACACTGCTGAGTTATAGCATCACATGCCGGTAGATACTTTTATCCAGATTCTTATTTTGTGGAAAAATAACCTGTTCCTAACAGTTAACCAGGAATTCTGTCCCGTGTAGCCAGCATTCTAATGGGGAACAAGATATCTCCAAAACTGAGTTTAGCAAAGTAGTTAAGAATGTGAGTTTTAGAACCAAACATCCTAGATGCCCATTCCAGTTCTCCTGCTTACTAGCTATGTGGCAATAGGCTAGTGACTTATATTTGCTTTATCTGTAAAATGGGGTAACTGTAGGGTTATTGTGAGGATGAAAGGAGGAGTTCTAAGTAAAGCACGTGGAATAGTGTCTGGTAAAATGCAAATGTTCAAAAGACAGGAGCTGTTCTTATCCACATACTTGTGGATAACACATAGTGCTAAACTGTGTGACTCCATCTCTTAAACCTACTCTAATGGTAGCCATGGTCAAGAGAGAGAGAAATAGTAGCATCCTGCCTTAAATGTACTATATCCCTTTGCTCTCACTTCAACACGTTAAAATTTGGATTATCAGAGTTACACTTTAAGGTCATTAACACTGTGCTAGTTTTTGACGTAAAAGTGAGAACAATCTTCTTAGAACATGGGCTTCACACTGACAACCTGTGGAAGGTAGGGTCCATAGGCATACATTAGCCCACAGACTGTTTTTTAAAGTTTGAACTGTGGTGGACAGACATACATTCTATACTTTTGCATTGTCCTATCTTTTCTCTTGTAGTTCATCCAGACTGCCTCTTGATTTCGAAGTCACTTTGAAGGCATTAGGATTTGTGATCCCTAATTTAGGTAGTCTTAGTTTCTCTCTGCTCCCCTGCTTCCCTTATCCCTGTTTTTTTGTGCCTATGAGAAATGTCTCTGCAAAAGGACAAGAGGAATTAACTTCTGTGGCCAAATACAATTAGAGTGCATAAGTCTTCTTTTATCTTCTTAGAGACATATCGTTTACATTAGAATATAGAAAATTCACAAGAAAAAACAGAACAAAGCAAAAACACACTCTTTTTCCTTAATATCTTTAGTAGTAGTTTTCGTTAAAATTAGTTAAATAGGTAACATACTTTGGGAAGTCTCTCCAAAGAGTATGGAAATTATAGCTACAAAGGGTTAGAATGGGGGCACTTTCAATATAAACTGCTTTTATGTCTTTTTTTTATTGGTCATTTGCTTGTGGCTGGGCTCTCTAAAAATAAAACATGAAATGTTGTTATCTAAAAATGTGACTGAGCTACTCAATATTGAGGACAAGTACAAGACTCTTAGGCACTTGAAGCGACAAGTATCACAATTTTAATCAGAAGGTGTAGGAAATTGAAGGCAGAAGTTAAAAACAAATTGACATCTTCCAGTAGGGTGCTGCAAATTTGTTAGCCATTTGGTTCATTTTCACATTCAGCTTTATTGCTTCCCTCCTAAAATTAGCAAAGGTATAGTGTATTTAACTCTCATTTAGTATCTATCTACCATTTATCAGTCATGTGTTTTTAAGTTCTATTTATGTTTTCATAACAAAACGCCAGGATAGGCATTTACATTCAGAAAAATGAGGCTCCAAGAGATTATGTCACTTACACAAACAAGGTCACTCAGCTAGCCTAAGTTTGTCTCTTTTCAGAACTCCTGTACTTCCCATTGCAACTATTAGAAATTGTCCTTAGTTCTGTGGCGAATGATGCAGTCATTTAATGTGGAACAGCAGAATTTCAGACTTTCCCTCCTATTCCTTTCTCCTCTGGCCACAAAGTTGGCTGCAACTTAAGGGATGGCCACACTTTATTTGCTTGACTCTGGAGGACTGACTGCTGCAGAAAAAAATAAAGGTGCTGGCATCATCTACTTTGTCCATTTGTAAAAGTGCACAGATTGGTGCAAGGTTGCTGAGCAGTCAGGGTGGTACAGGTATAGGCTACAGGGGCTTAGGAAAAACACCTCCCATTTAAAAATGAACTGGATTGTTCTTTCCCCAGTGTCTGTTTTTTACGATCTCTGAGTTCTCCTTTGGAGAATCAGGGAATATGAAAGAGAAAGTGAAGCATCAGATGACAGTCAGGAGTCCTAGGAGAAGGTCTTTTAGAGTCTCTCCTCTAAGAAAATGAGGAAGAAAGGCAGCGTCTTGCAAAAACTCCCAGAAGGCTGCCCTCATAATTCTTTCTGCTATCAATACATCTCTCTCTAAAGCTGTGATAATGTTCTTTTTATTCCCTTTCCTTTCTTTTACCTTGTGGTAAATTGCTAAAAGTCCTTTGGAAAAAGTGAGAAAAATCTTTCAGTTTTATATGACATAGTAATAGCATTATTTCCAACTAACTTATCCATCCTGTCTGTTATTTTAAACTGTTTGGCACTAATTTAAAAAGGTTAGCCTATTTTGGCAAATAATGCACTAAAAATAAACATGTTTCTTTCATTTATCAGCATTTCTTTATGATTTGCCCTGAAACATATGTCTGTGATTGTGAGAGTTTTTGTATAATTAATGCAGCCCTAGGTTTTGTCAATAACCTGGTAAGTGCTTCGGCATGGTGGGTTTGATGAAAATGACTTTAACCAAAGTATCGACTAAAATTTTTACTGAAGCTAGTTCATTTGGAGCAAATATATAAAACATTTTACTAATTATATTGCATATATAGGTTGTTATATTAGAAAGTACTCCTGTGTATGGTTCCTATTAAGTACTGCCTTGTCCAAATATGATAAAACTACTTTGCTATTTCAATGATTGATTTATTTAATAATCTATTTAAGAATAGCACATTTGGTGAGTCCAAAAGTATATCAAGCAATTTAGAAATGGCTGCAAAATATAACAGTTTAAGAGGAAATATATAGGTTTAGTGGCACTGACAAATGATAGAATGTTTGAAAGATCTGATTAGAGTCACTGAACTATTCCAGTAGTGTGTTCTGAAATATAATAAAGATGGTCCTAACACTTTTGTGTTGGCCAGATTTTGACCTTTTATTTAACAACCTCAGAGTCTAAACTTAATAACTATTAATGTATATAAACAGAAAAAATGTCAGGAACTCTGGACTAACCTTGGTCTCTCAGTAAAGAATTAATAATAATAAAATAAAAGAATCACAGACAAACTGTGACTAGTTAAGGGTCATTCTCAGAAGGCCAGTGGTAATACAAACTGTTTTGGACTTCCAGTTTGTTGGCCTGTTATAAACATTCCTTCCTTTCCTTACTTTGAAAAACAAAATCTAACCAAACTACCCCCAAGAGGCAATTGTAAACTAACCTCTAGACAGAACTGTCAGAGTCAATGAAATCATCTGCAAACTTTCACGCTTACGTTGAAGGAGCTTTCAAGGAGTGTGTAACCTGAATTAGAAAAGACATCTTTTTAAAGCTTTCCCTGAAATGTCTGGACCATCTGTTTTGGCCCAAGTTTCTCATGTTAGAACTGTTATCAAGTACTGTCGGCTCTCCCATTGCTACTGTTAACAAATAGATTTGTCACTCTGAAGTTAAGAAAAACCAGATGTTTCCTTTGTTGTTGTATATTCTATTGGTGGGCTAAGAGAATGTTCAAAGAGAACCAGTGAAATTGAGATTTAGAAATAATCTTATTAATCTGATCAATGAGGTCATATGATTAAGAGCCGTTTCAAGGTTTAGACTGAATTTCAATATTTAACCATCTGCATTTGTCAGATTACCTCAACATTAATCAGTTTTTGTAGATATAAACGTATGTTTTATGGGAATACTAATTTGTATGGAAGCAGTTATAAATATGTAATAAAATATTTAAATGTGTAAGATCTTATAATTCATCAATTCTTAACCAAATGTTTATTGAGCTCCTACCATGAGCCAGGGAAGTGTTAGTACCTGGGATTACAAAGATGAATGGGATGTGATTCTGAACATCAGAGGACTCGTAGTCTAGTACAAAAAATGGACTTGTAAATCAGCCGACCCAGTTCAACATGACAAACACTAACTCTTGTTAGGAGAGCCTCGTGGACTAACTGCACGTTGGGAGGAGGTAAACAAACATGGAAGACAAGTGTGGCCACTTTTGAGAATGAGAATTCTTAGAGAATGAGCTGGAGTTTGCCAGGTGACTATATTTGTAGAGGTATGTTGGTGAGAAAATGATTTCTTAGCAAAGGGAGCAGACACAAAGACTTGAAATAATTATATATTTGGGATTTGCAAATAGTTCAGAACAGTTGGGCCTGGTGTGTTTGGGGGGTAGGATAAAAAATAAGGCTAAAAAGTAATAAGGATCAGAATATGAGGATCAGAATATCAGAATATGAGTGTATAACATATCAAGAAAGAAATTCTGTGTGGTGGATAATAAGGAGTCACTAAAACATTTTAAGTAAAATAATTATTAGGTTTAATGAAGGTTTTAGAGCAGTGTGATATTGGAAGTAGGCTGGCAAAAGGGATGGCTATTTAATACAAACTTGACTGCTTAAATAGGGAACTACTGGGATGCAGGGCAGGGAGAAAAGTTTGGTAGATACCAAAGATGTGGAACACATAAGGCAGCTTAGAGGCCATAGAACTGAACCAGTCTCAGAAAGGTTAGTTTTTGTTTACTTGATTTATTTATTAACGAAAGTCTAGGTCACAGTGATGGATTCATTTCGGACATGTTGAGTTTGAGGCAGAATTATTACACATTTCCTTCACAATGAGTTGTTGGAGGTCTGTCTGGTAATTAAGTCAAAACACCACTGTAACTGATTGTTCTACTTGATTGTCTACTTAATTATGTTGGGAACTCCATTTTTAAACTCTGTATCTTCATGTTATTCCAGATTGGAGTTGGCTCAAAGGGAAGCTGCTCGAACTCTGGTTGGCAGAAGAGAAGCAGCTGTCTGGAGGTTTTTGATGCCTATGGGTAGTGAGAGAAGGACTCAGGGTTGCTGCCAGTTTCCAGTCTCTTCTTATTATTCCCTTCCTTCTGATCCTGGCCTGGTCAACCAAAGGTGACCCAGGCCTCCACTGGATGCTTTGCTGACAGGTCACAGAGGTGACAACCAGGAAGAGACAACCTTCCATAGACTTCATGGTCCCACCCAGCAGCAGGACGTGCTGACTTTCAGAACTCCCTGCAAATTCTGCCTGCTTTGTGGCTTTTCTCTGCTCCTTCACTTACATTTTTCAGATCTTCAGCTTCACGGTTCTTCCCACAATTGTGTAAGTACTAATCCTTATCATAATTCCTTCCTCCTTATCACTCATAGTGGTTCTGCTTCACTGATTGAATCTTTTTAAAGCTACAGCTGAAGTGTACTTTCAGACAGAACCCCTTACAAGCATTACACTTTATACTTGAATTTTTATTGCTTGAAACTGACTGTTTTGATTTTGAGAGTCTGTTTTTGTCTCTCTCTGACTTCCTGATAATGATCACTAGTGTAGAATGATGATCTTATTGTGTGCAAATAGGAGAAAACGTTAGGATATCTAAGAACAATGTCAAGAAAAGTCAAATTTGATTTTTATGTTATTGAAAGAAATTGTCATAATTTTTATTATTTTTAAAATCTGAACATTTAGATATAATCCAGTGCCCTAGAACTGTCTGGGTCATAAACAGTCAATCATGAAAGATCTCAGGTGTTTTGGAGACTCCAAGGGAGGACCAGGGCAGATTATGGAAGGAAAAGAGGATTTCCTCTTGCTGGTATATGGTGTTATTCTTGGGGTAAAGTGGGTTGAAAAAGTAGTTGTGGAACAGAGGTCCTGATGCTGTTGACTCAGTGAGGGTCTCATCATGAGCAGGTCAAAAACAGAAGTGAGTGGACTCTAGAATAAGCATTTGGGATTTTCTTCTACCTCTGGTCCTACTCTGGGGAGAGGGTAGCATGTAAGCTCAAGAATGATAATGGAAAAGGTATTAACTTTGTTGTCAGTATTGGGAACTGACACTTGACCTGGAGAAGTGTGTGCCCTGGGAAACTTTCTTGATTTTGTTCTGCTCTCTATCTTTATTGCAAAGTTAATAAAGGAGAACTTGGGTGTCTCTTATTGCAAGAAGAGAGTGGTGAAAGAGAAGCCTTGGTGACGAAGGCTATGCTATTGCCTTTGTTTATTACTTCTTGGGAATGCCTTCTTATCTTTGCATGGCAAACTCTGACTCATCTTTCAAATCTGATATCAGAGGATTTTCTTAACTGGGTCCTTTCCCAACTCACCCTGTCCTACACCCTGGGTAGACAGGCTGACAGGTTGTTTCATCAGCTTTCCGACGTGACACTTCATATTCCTAATTTAGCTTATTTTTCACTATGTTGCTATTAGCCTTTTTGTGGGTCATAGCATAACTGAATGATATATTAATTTGTATATTTTTTCTATTTCTACTTTGTGGATCAAAAAGCATTAAGGCAAAGAAAATAAAAACTATAACTCAGGGCAGGAGGAGGTAGGAGATCTTTCATCTCTTAAAATGTAGTATATTCAGAGGGACTGCCCTGTTGCAAATACAGAATCACCCAGCTTTATATTTCTTGATGAATCGAAGCACCGGAAATATTTTTTTCAATCAGTTTGCACCCAAGCCCTGGTATCTATATATTTAAAACATTTTAAAAATTCACAAGAAAATATGGGAATTTATCTGTGTTCTCTGCAGACTGCTTGCTGGCATGATAAGAGTTGAAGATCATGCTTCAGGGTAGAGTCTTCACATGCAATGCACTTTGTGAGCCTGATGACCCCTGACCCAGACTGTGAATTAATAATCTTTCCCTTCTCCTGGGAAACAGATGGGATTAACAAACTGTGACAGTGTCTATTATTCTTAAGGAAGTCACACTGAGATCAGTTTCTCCTCCCCAAAGCCATATTTATACATACTATACAAAGGGAGACTCATGAAAAATTCTTGTGCAAAATTCTTGTGACAGTTTTCCTTATCCAAATAATATGCTCGTTAGCTATTTTGTAGTAGCTATTTGACAAAGTACCCACTGCTTTGTGCCTCAAATAAGCATTAGTTAGGATTGGATGTGTCCCTTAAACCTATAATAAATGAGGTAAGGTATGTGATCAGAGGGTACCAGAAAACCTGTCTCATGGGCCTGTGGGAGGAGAGTTGTGTTTGGATGTCACCCAGGGCTCTCAATACACCTGTCCCCTTGGACACGCTTGATGATCATGCTCATGGCCAGTAGTCATAGGATGTGGAGAAGCCTTCCTTTCACACTACGACCAGTTGAGCCATGCATGCCAGGGCTTCTGTTCTACTCAGGTAGACATGCCTCTATATCAGCATGTGTTTTTCTCTTGGGGTCCTGAAATTACTTTCTCACTGTAATTAAAAGAAGTGAAATGCAACTTGACTTAGGAAGGAGCTCTAATTTTAGCAATATTCTAAAATATGCAGCAAGGGCTTTGGTTTGAATGACAGCATAATGCTTCTGGGGGCATGCTAATACATAATTGCTGCCCAGTCTTTCATGGACATATGGATGAAGTTCGATGGGCCTAGTTTGGGACTTCATCACTGGGCTGAAATAACTCTGAAAGATGCCATCTCACAAGGGTTTAGGTATAATGTAAGGGCAACTGAAAAAGATTTACTGGTTTACCGTGATGGTAATGGTAACAGAATCAGAGTTTCTGAATTAAGGTTGAAGAGGGGTAGACAAAGGTGAAAATTAAGAAACAGGACTTTTGTGTCAGGACTGACAGATGAGACAAGGCCACATCTGAGTCTTGAGTCATGAACTCAAACAGGATGGCTGGCATTTCCATCTCATTTGTTGTCCAGGTCCTCTGCTTTCCTCTTGCTTGCTTTATTCTTCCAGTGTTAGTGGAACACACCTTCCTATAGCTTCTTAAATAAGTATGCACTTGATGAGAATTTTTGAGACATTTATTTTTCAATTTTATTCCTTACTGCTTGATCAACTGTGTGGATTTAGAATTCTAGGTTGAAAGACTCTTATTCTTGAAAAATTGTATGGTATTTTAAATCCTTATTTTTTTCTCCTATTTATTTACTATGCTCTCTCTTCTGGGACACCGGATGAGATGCTAAATGCATAGTACTTATTTTCGTATGTATGTGGAAGATAAACATATATATGAGATTGATACCATGTCAGACATCTTGTCACCTTTGAGGACCCACAAAGACGTCAGTGTGGAGAAGGGTAAGTGAGGAAAATAGCCTCAACTGTACTTGTCCTAATTATTCTAAATAAGTCAAGAGGTTTTAATTTAGTAAATAATCTCTGACAGTAGAATTATATAAAAAAAAAAAAAAAATCCCTCTTGGTAAATTTAGTTATTTTTCTCCCTTGCTTAGAATATTACCTAATTCATCTTTAGCATTGAAAATTGGCTAGGGTAACTTTGGGATAGCCATTTAGCCTATGGATTTTTATTTCCTGGATGTAAAATAAGCATTTGAATCTAAAAACTGATCTTGCATTGGGTTATCACAATATTGATTAGTAATTCTATTGAAAAGGGTTAGGACACAGAGAGGAAGTGAAATTTAAATCGGCTAATAATAGTGCTCATTTAGCCTCTTTAGCGGAAGTGTTAATTAGAAGAAACCCAAACGTCTACAGTCCATTTATTTTAAAGTCCTTTATTTTTAAGATATTCCAGGAGAAAGTCATCACAGATGCTATGCTGCCAATGTGGTTCTCATTTGATAAATGAGTGAGGTTTTCAAGTAGGTATGATTGACGCACTCTGGTGGAGTAGTGGTTGGATGCAGTCCACATAGATCCCAAAGGTTCCAGGTTTGTCCTAGGACTGGCTAAAACACGATGAACATCTGAATAAATGTGATTTTTCCTCCTCTTTCTTCCTGCCTGCTTGTCTCTTCACCTTCATTCTTGCCCATACCTTTAAAAAATAGGTATGATTACTTTAAGAGCATAATTAACAACTCTTGGAGTATTCAATGTACAGTTATATAGCAAAGATCATTATCACAAGCATTGATGAGCATTTTTAGTAAAAGAGAATATGGAACAAATTCTAAAAATAAAATCCAATCTCAGGAGTTTGTACCCATCACTTCTAATGCACATATTTCAAGCTGAAACAAAGAACTGTAATTACCCTGAACTGTCTTTCCAAATTTATTTTCTATTACTTGACTCTATATTTTGCTTTATTTAGACTTTGTGTTCTGTCTTTATTTCCGTTACTTGGAATCCTTCTACTACTACCAACCTCTCTCTCTGCATGTCACTGAACTACAATTCCAAAATTCTACTTATCCATTAGACCCATATTAAATATTTTTTTACTCAAGCACTCTTTCCTACTCCTCCCAAGAAATTTCATCTTTCCTCCTTTAAAGCTAAAAACATATTCTTTGTGCCTTTCTAACAAAACTCAGTTTATTCTTTTTGGAAATATACCTCCTTATTTTCCTTTTACATTGTAAACTGCTTGAGAGAGGAACCTTATCTTGCTCATCTAAGTTTCTTTTACTATACTCAGGAGACTTAATACATGTCATTAAAGTAAATTTCATATATCACACTGCACGCAAAATTTCATTGTCATGTTAAAAAACAAGCCAACTCAAAAAACAACTAAATTTTCTAATGTGTATAGAAAATATGTCTATAAATCCTTCTTAAAAAAAAGGTTATATTTCTGAGTAAAGCTGTTTCCATCCCATCATAAATGACTTTCACTTTGTTATCCACCTTTATTATTAGTAGAGATTTCCCGTGTTTTTCAGGTTTTGATAACCCAGGATTCTTTGCCTTGGGTAAATCATTAAAGTTAAATCTGATATTCCTGTGTAAAAGTCCTCTACCCCACCCCTGGCCTATACCCCCACAACCAAACAAAATAACCTGTAAGGTTAAACTATTAGCTTCAGAATGGTTTTCATTAGTTAGCTGGCTTAAAACACTAATGTTCTGAGTGTGTCAGTCCACCAGGAAGGGAGAGTCAGGTGTCATGGAAGCCAATTCCTCTTCTTTATTAGACTAGCCAAGATTAGTGCCCCAGGAGAAATTTTCTGAAAATTTATTTTGTTTCTTTTAAGCAGCTTCAAAAGATCTTTCAGGCCCTTTTTCTATATCTAAACTAGATTGTCCTTATTAGAAGGATTTAAAAATCTGAAGAACTTTTGAGAACATTTACTGATTAAATCTGAGCTGAAAGTCATTGGTTCATATTTGATTAGTTCTCAGGCTGTTTGACACCAGTAAATTTTGCACTGGACACTTGTCCATTCCTGTGAATAACATTCCTGCCTTTATTTCCATATTTTAACTTTTTATTAAACTGAGACATAGATCTCTTTTTCTTCAGACATAGATCATATTACTAAAGATAAGTGTAATGTTACAACTTGTACTTAGTGACTAAAATAAGTTTTTCTAACTCTGTAAGTAACCAGAGTTGTATCTCCTAGTGCATTAGGAAAATTCTTTTGAACGTATTAAATATATATAGTGAATATCTACAGTGAGTAATAGCAATAACAAAACCTTAGGATATAAAATATTGTCAAGATATTTCATACCAAACAAATTAGTTAGTTGTATAATGTATTCATAGTTATTGTATAGTTTTGCCATTGTTTTTATTATTTTTTATGACAATAACTATAAGATAGATTCAGAAATTACACATAATATACATTCATATGTAATTTGATTATTTCATTCAAAGAGATCTGATATGTGCTATCCTTTCCTGACATGTGAATTGAATAGATCTTTTTTTAGCATCTGTTTTTTCAAATTTAATCTTGAACCAAATTGCATCGAGCTTGGTGCTAAAGGTCTATCTGATGAGAATAGTTCCAATTTTATTTTTATACTTAGATTTATAGATAGAAGATTGTGTATCAGTCACATTTAAATTGAAGTAGTGTTTCAAAATGAAACTTTCTTTTTATGTTTGTTTTAGTAATCTGGCTTTACTTGTATTACATATAGAGTAGATAAATACTTAATATTCAGATTAACATTGAATTTCCAGTACTTCTTGTTTGGTGTCCTTACATGACTGAAGCCAAGTAAACTATATTGCTTGATTGTAATGTCCTTCTGGCTTCCTGCCATGTAAACGGATGTATTAATTCTCAGTTCTCGAGTGTTGTGAAGTTCAGTTAATTAATGTTTATAAAAGCTTCTTGAGATTGTCTGCTGAAAGATATTATGTGAGTTACAATTATATAAAAAGCAAACATGTAAAGCACTCTAGAAATTGTTGCTTGGCAAAGATAAAAGTGCCTCGAATATCTGTTAGCCACATCTGAATAATGACTGCAGGTTTCTTTAATTTATTACAGGATTTAATGGTTAGTACATAAAGATGACTTAAAGATGCATCATCTCTGAAGAATTCTTTATGCAGCTTTTGTCAGAGAGGTTTAGGTAAAGCATTTGTCTAGTGTTTAGTCAAGCAGAGCATTCAAATCAAAGATCTTATACACAGTAAATATTAAAGAGAAGATTCATTCTTACTCTGGAGTAAGTACACCTTGTGGCCCGTATTCTAGTTGTTTCCCAGCATCTAATCTCTATTTCTCCACAGACAATAATAGACTTTTAAATTTTTTTACTGGGTTCCTGGCCAGCCTGAATAGTCTACATATTGCCCATATATCTTATAGCTAATGTGGTCAGTTATCACTAAGTTCCAGTCAATGGGATGTGAGCAGAATTGATTTGTTAAACTTCTAAGCTGCATTCTTAAAGGGAGGGTGTCCCTTTCTTTCTCCCAAATTACATTCTGGCTACTTGGAATGTCGATGAGGTGATAAGCCACCTTCAACATGTAGGTGAAAACAACCTAAAGATGGAGGAAAAACAAGATAAAATGATCTTGGGTCTCTGAAGAACTCAACTCAAAGAACAAGTGTCTATAGCAGCCTTATAATGCCTACCAGTATTCAAGACATAATTAATTTGTGTCTTGGTTATCATCCACTAACTATATCCTGACTTATGTTTATATTTACAGAAAGCAAGAGGGGGAAAAAGTGACTCAGGTTTCAGTTATCACACCAAATTGCCCATTCATGTATCAAGTCTTATTGAAAAATCAACCATAATTTTAATTTATGTGCTGAGTACATTTAAAAATTTAGTTTGTTGTGTGACTCCTCACCCTAAAATGGATAAAGAAAATTTTCTTTAGTCACATCTATAACAGACCAGAGAATTCTCCTTTGAAGTGACTTTATCCTCTGAAGGCTATAAATATTATAAAAGAAAAAACCTGAAAATCTGTAACTAGAATTATGTAAAATATCAGATCAGTCATCCTGACTAACCATTGTACTCTGCCTTACTTTATTTTGATCTTGTACTCATCAGCTGAGTGTCTTAGTAGTAGCAAATGATTCCTCTAAATGATAAAAACCCAACAGAGCTAATGTGCATTGTTAAAAAAAAAGCTGTCTATTCTAAATTCATTTAAAATTCATAATGTATTAAGGACTCAAAGGTGATAATACTGATTCAGATGCTTTTCAAGTATAGTTTTTATTTGCTTTATTTTTATTTTTATTTTTTTTTAAGGAAAGGAACAGGCAGGAACAAAGACCAGCAGGCAAACAGGCACAAGGAAAGAGAAGAAAGAAGCATTTTAATTTTATTTCCATTTTAGTTATTCATACTGTTTGTTTTACCCCAGGACCTGGGACACAAACCCAGGGATATGTGGCCTGCGTCCCTCAGAGGCAATTGTCTTAACCACCGCTCAATATTTTTTGCTCTCATATAAATAAGGAATATACCCTCCCCAATTTTTTTTGCTAAATATTTATGTCAATGACCATGCATGTAGTTAAACTGCAAAGTCAAGTATTTATAATAAATACACTTATGGCTTATTATACTAAATAAAAATAAGCGGCATGTTTATGATGATATTTTTATTACTCACAATTTTTGGCCATTAGAAATTCATCTATAGTCATATTTTATAAGGCACTATTAATATCTTTCTCTGAAAGTAGTCTATTGATATGTGACGAACCGCCCCCAAGCTTAACAGCGTAAAACCATAATAATTGTTTTTGCTCACAAATCTAAAATTTGGACAGTATTCAGAGAGGGCAGCTCATTTCTGCTCCTGTGGCACCAGTTAGGACAGCTCAACAGAGCTAGGTAGAGGATTACCTCTAAACTGGCTCACAAAAATGGCAGCAAGTTGGCACCAACTCTGAGCCAGGTTAGACAAGCTTGTATGTAGTGGCCTAAGTTCATTTTCTGTTGGCTTTTCCATGATGCTTTCTGAATTCGTCTCAACCTTGTTTGTAGAAGGATGTATTTGAAAAGACAGGAAAAGGAAATAACCACTCTCTTATGAGTTGGACCTGAAAACTGGAACAACCATTATTGCCATGTTCTTGTGGTCAAGTAGTTATGGACCTCAGATTCAAGGACAGGGGACATAAAACTCACCTCTGAGGTTGTGACAATCTTTCATCTATTCCAGTGTTAAACATTTTCAACTAATAATGAAAAGAAAAAGCTTAGATAGTAAGCAGTAGCAATCACTCTTCCTATGAAAAAGTGACAGAATAATTGGAAAATAATGGAATTGATTGATGAGTACTTTAGAAATAATTGGAATCGTGTTTTCCAGTGGTTCTAATCTTTTCGAACTCAGAATTTTCAGTTGAGTAATAGAATTTTTAGGGACACTGTGTGGCAGTATGGTTATCTATTCGTGCTCTCACTCTTGAATTTGTTTAAGTCAGCAATGTTTTGAGGTGAAAATTCTTACTTTCCTAGATTTCCTTGCATCTAAAGATTGCCTTGGGACACAGTTCTGACTGATTTGTTGTAAACAGAAGTCACTGGGTACTAATTGTAGAAGAATACTTTAAAAGGATAAGCTCAGCTTTTTCCTTTTTCTCTTCATTCATTCCCTATCTTCCTGCCTGGACTGTGGATGTGATGCCTTTGGTACAGCAGTTTTGTGCTTTGACAGAGGTGACCACAAGGAAGACAGTAACATGTTAAATTTTCATGAGAAGAAAATTGGAGGGCTGAGTCCTTGATGGCCTTCTGGAATAATCGAAACAGTCTTAAGCTGTCTACACTAGATTTCTTGAAATGTGATGTAAATAATCCTGTATAGGGTCAAACCACAGCAATTGGACTTCTTTTGCATAAAGTCATATCCAATTTCTAGCTGAACTATTTTTAAAATGTCAATAATAATTATTATGTAATCACTGCTAGAGATTAACAGCGTATCACAGGATCTCTAAAAAAAACATCCACAGATTCTCTTGTGTTCACTATTTCTGTATGAGTAGACCTGCTACCACTGTGACTGCCCTCTCTCCTATATGCATGAGGGAAAGTTTGTCACACTCAGTAAGTATGAGCTCTTTGTGCCTGCATGTCATTATGACATACTTCTTACTTTTTATTTGCAGCATATTGAATTCAGCCTTCACAATTCACCCCAGACAATGGGCAACACGGTGCACTCAGTAAAATATTTCATCTCATAGATAGTACAACACCTTTTTATAGCAAAAATAAAACCAATGAGGTGCTTGTAGTATATCAGTAATGGGATTTTTATTGTAATTATGAGATGTATATTTGGAAGATTATTTTATGCTATATAATTTTAAGGGCTGCAGTCAAAGAGTACTTGTATTGTAAATAAATAAATATATATTCTAAGTAAAGGATATGGATTTTTGACTGCTTTAACAGAAATTAAATGGCAGTGATTTATAGAGAAAATTTCAGATGGAGGAGTGAGGGAGGGTAATGGGTTCACACAGTGAGTTTACAGGAAATAAAAGCACAGGATAAACTCAGAGAGTCATACCTTTGGGGAGAAGTTTTATTTTTTAATTACCAGGATTGTATTTCCTTAACAATTCTGTATTTTTTCCACAGTGATTTTTATTATAGATCTTTTAATTTTTGTTGAAGTAGCTTTGGTTTATAGCAATGAGTAAGTTCAGGTGTATAGCTTTGTACCTTGAAATTTGCATAAATTACATTATGACCACCACCAAAATCCTAGTTTCCATTTACCAACACAAAATTGACTCCCTTAATCATTTGAATGTCAAAAGGAAACCTAGTCAGATACTGAAGATAAGTTTGGCTTACATATTTTGTACTCAACAAGTGTGACAGAGGAGCAGAGATATTCTCAAACATAGTATCTCAGGGAAATAACACCTATAGACTGTTCAAAAAATTAAATGATTAAGTCCATCCAAATTAAATAAAATTTTAATAAATTTACCTACTGTTCCTTCCTGGCTCCCCTCCTTTTCCTTGTCAATAAAAGAATACAAATAATTTTGTATCAATTCTGTATTTCTTTCACTCAGTCGAATTTATACCATGCCAGAAAAATACCTTTTTAATTCGGACCAGGTAAAAACATGTCATTTTCAGGTACTACATAATTCACTCTAGGTTAGAGGAACTCACCACCTGACTAGATTTCATTTAGAAATAATTACACAGTAGTATAAACAAAAAGTCCTATGATAAGCCAATAGGCAGCAGCAGAAGAAAATAATTTCATAAAATAAAACTAATCCCTCGTTCAATAAGAAGCATTTACCCATAAATTCCAGCATGAGGAATTTCTCCTTGAGAAAAATTTCAGTTGCTATTGATAAAATAGAAATAATTACAGAAAATACCAATGCAGAATGGAAAGGGAAAGAGATCTTCATAAGCCTGACTTTATAAATTATAGTCAAAGTTTCACCACCATATGCAGAATATAAATGGTGTACTATGACTAAGAAGAAAAAAGAATGGTTGACCCTCATGAATTTGTCTTACTGCCTTTCCAACTTCTAAACTCCCAGTAAAGAAAATCAGTCCAGAAATCGAGTACCTTGTTACTGCTGAAAGATAAAATAATGCAGATAATACACGTTCTACTTCAAAGTTCTGACTTTATTTAAATTTTAAACTTTATATTTAAAAATAATTCAAGTCTTTCGGTGTAACTGTGTTTCTTCTATGTTAACCTAGTACCTTTCTATGAATTGGGGACCAATGAACGTAAGCAACTCCAGTTCACCATGAAATCCAGGTTCTTTCTTTTTCATAGAGAGGTCAATTCCTATAATAGAGTGTTTGCTTAGCCACATGATTGAAGCTGACTTACTACAACCATATTTGTAGTCTAGACTTCATGCATGGGAAAATTAGAAGCAATGAGCAAGTTGGTTCCTAAAAGGATCTGATACAAAAAATTTCTGCATCCATTCTGCTTACATCTCATTGACCAATTGTTAACAAACCACAACCAGTTGAATGGTCTGTTAGGAACTGACTGTAGGTGGGACCCCATGTGCCCAGCTAAAAATAGGGGATATGGATGATGGGTGACAACCTGTCTCTTTCACAGTAAGTAGCCCATCTGCACTTCAGGGAAGGGATGATCTCTAATATGCTTCCACTGTTAGGCTTTTACAAAGGAATGTCAAAGTGAACACATTCATTTGGCATTTAACGTCCGCCAACATGTCCTCAGCATTGTTTTTTGCTCTCAGGTTCTCATGAATACCACGAGATGACTTACGATCTCTTTATTTCCTCTTTTTCTTAGCTTCTGGTTCTGTGCATTCTGTCACTATCTGGCCACAGCACCATCTTGAAACTTAGCACTGCTTTGCTTTTAGTATACATATTGAAACACCCAAAGCAATCATAAATCTGTAAACTTTACTGAAGACTAGGGGTGGTAGGTGATGAGGGATCATGTTTTCACAGAACCTCCCACCTTTTCAGTAGCTTTTTCTGTCTCTCATTTCTCTTTGCACTCAGCTCTTCACTCACTCATTTCCAAATTGCTCCATAAGCCTCCAAATTCCTTTTCTTTTATTAGGCATAACTATTCTCCTGCTCCTCTCAAGTCTTCACAACCCATATCAGACCCTTTGAGGGTTCTGCTTCTATACTCTTATTTGCAATAAAAGTTGTCCCTTCAAGAAATTATAGTGTCAGTTGTTGAAATAATAATTCTTCTACTGCATTATAAAATGAAATCAATTTCTACATTTGCTATTAAAAAATGTTGTTGAGGACTTTGTCCATTACATCACCCAATTTCCCCTCTACAAAGCTCCGCATCAGAAAATTCTTCAGATTTTAGCGCCAGGAAAAACTTTGTTTCTCCTAAGGCATGCTTCCTCCTTTCTGATAACAAGAACTATTTAACTTATGCTTTTGAACCATATCCAAATTTGCAATTTTGTTAGACATGCTATTAGCATGTTTTATTTCTCTAATTTTTCTTGGGTTATTTTAGATGTCTGACATATTGTACCTTTTCAAATCCTTTTGACAAAGAGTTAAGATTCAAAATAAGTTGATTGTTATTAAGGTAAATAGTTTAGAGGTCATGTAAAGCAATAGTTTGCAGTGCTTTTCACCCCCACCCCAAGTATTTAGATAAGGTCCACCTACCCTAATTTACCTTACCACTGATTCTATTTCCACTTTCCAAGGGAGAAATAATGCAGCAAACATGCTACTTTTAGATTAAGAATGAAAGATTAAAAAATTTAATGCTTTCTTAATTCTTTAACTCTTTTTCTAGAAGTACTTCATACTTTTGTACCATTTTAGATCTTTTTGATGTTACTTGTCTTCAAGAGTCATTGTTTCACTTGACCAAGAGTCTTGTTCCTTTTTAATCACTCCTACAATGACTATCTCAGTAACAATATTAACTGATTTCAAGAGAGCACAACTTAACTTCTCCGTATACCTGCCTGTGCACCACTCAGGTCTTGGAACTTCCTTACTGATGGTGAGGAAGAAGATACTATGGGACCTCTTGGTGCCAACTTATGTGTAACCTAAGAATGAGGAGGAGGTAATACCCTATGGTTGGTTCTGGGTCACTTACTAGGTAAGAAAATCAGATTATCCAAAGTAGTAAGAATGAGGGACTCTAGAGTAGTTGGTAGAAGGAATAAAATGAGACAGTGAATAATAGTAATGACCCTTGTTATTAGGGGACCAGAAATAGGTATAGGACCTGAAGTTGGTTTCATTAATTTTCTTGCTTTGATGGATTGCACTGTGATAAAGTCGTTGCATATATGATTTTACCTCAGCTTGTGCTTCCTGAAGAGTCCAACTAAGGCCTAAGTTTTTGAAACTAGCTCTTGGTCCTATGTACAAATGAAAATTACGGGGGTTCATATCTTCCTCTCTGAAGTTTTAGAGCTGAAATTCTTTGGACAATTTATTTGTTTTCTAATAACATTGGTTGATAGCAGATATTTGAAAAATAATGCTGAACTATCTAAAATTCTCAATAGAAAGTCCAAGAAGTCAGGCAACTGTAGGACAGCATTTTTATTGCTGTTTATGTTGGTGACAAGTTATCACATTGTTTCTAGAATGATAGTAGATTGAAATGGGAGGCTAAATTGGATTGTTAAGGCAAGATGATGAGTGAAGTTTAAGTGAATAATCAGAAACGAGAAATCACAGAAACTTGGGTGAGAAAATAACAGATGCACTGATGTTAGATCACCATTCAGCAAGTGGGAAGCAGGCCAGGATTGGAAGTGAGGAGGGTACTAAGCCACAGGCCGAGCTGCTACACCTGGTTACATTCAACAGGTTGGGCTGAACACATATCCTGCTCATTCCTGCTTTTGAAGGATAAAGCTAACTCAGTAAACATGCTACTTTCAGATGTAAAATGAAAAGTTGAAAAATTTAATAAAAACTCACTTGGATCAATAGGGCATCTGACTAGGATATTGTGAAATTTAGGCAAGATCTCCTTTAGATAGCCAATTTTTTATATTTACTATCTAGGTCTCTGTAGACTTCCAGGGAATTAGTGGACCAGGCTCTGAGGCCTGAAGACTAACTATGGATTTGCCTTTTATAGAGTAAACAAATTCAAGTTTCTGCAGCAAGCTTCTTTTCCATAGCAGGTTTCTTTTCTTCAGGTTTCTTTTCAGCAGCTAACTTCTTGGTAGCTGCAGCCTTCTTTCCTTTCTTCCCTACCCCAGGCTTTTTGTCTGGAACCCCCATCCCTTATGTGATTTGACTTCTAATGCAACTGCTGCCTTAGCCACCCACAGTTTGTGATTCCTGGTCTGGGAAAAATGATGTTTTGGTGCATGGGGGTTTAGCTTCAACACGATTCTTAGATTTTTCAGTGGATTTTTCTTCAGGACTCAGATGAATCTTCTACCATGGAGAGCTCTTCGGATCTCTGAATTTTTCCCAGATTCTGCTAAGATCTGTTTTAAACATCTTGTGCATAGGAAGGTTGTAGTTACTCTTGAAGGAGGTGGCTTTATGCCGAGTGCCATATAAATCATCTAACTTTTAGATGATCTGGAAAGTACTTTTAGTCCAAATGCAGAAATGTTCCACATGCCCACGGGAATTTCAGAAAGTTCAATTTACTTACATTAAGCAGCGTAATTCCAGGGATGCTTCTAAAGGTCTTATTGATATGATTGTCTTCATTAAAGATGATACAGGATGATAGGACGACGGTATCTCATTTTGCCTTTGCCAGAGTTCATTCCCTGAGAGGCAAAGATCTTTTTTGTATCACGATAGGCCTTTTTAAGAAGTCAAACAGCCTCCCTGGGCCTCATGTAGCCTTCAACTTTATCTTCAACCACCAAAGGAAGTTTAGGAACCTCCTCAGTATAATAAATTTTATGCTGACCAGTGCTGGGAAGACTGGGCAGCCAGGGAAGAGTGAATGGTATATCACTTCTGCGTTGTCTTCACTCTGTGGTGCCTTCAGTGCCAGGTTTTGTTTGCTACAATCATGTGGACCCCATGGCATGTTTCCAAAAGTACCCTGGTTAGAATGGTTGAGTCCTACCACCTCATACTCTGGGAATTCAAACCACAACTCTTCCAGTACCCCAAGACTCAGCATTGGCTTGATGACTTACTAATTCACTGACAGTGTAGGGCTGTCTGTTATTTTTTGGAAAGTTGATGCCAAATGAATTTCGCAGTCCAGTGAATCAGTCCAGTGGGAATCTTGAACACAGCAGGCAAAGTGACATTTTTGCCAGATGGTTTTCCCTTTCAGAATACATAGATATAATATAAACTAGTTATATTACATACTTTCAAATTGAGGGAGATTGAACATTAAAATAGGCAGTTGATATTTTGGGAAGTTTAGAATATTATAATAGGTACCTCATTAATTACTTATATGAAGGGAATATTCTCCTTTCCATATATTTAATAGTAACATAGTCCTTTATTTTCAACATGGAGTTTGTTTCATGATTTAGTTATATCATGTATCAAATCATATTTTCAGCCAGCTTAAGCTATATATAGATCTATTTAGTATCACACAGTTCTGCTGTAAGACATATGGAAGATTTAGTATTTACTGCTGGGTATCTTTAAGTTATAATCACAGAGAAGTTTCCCCCCAGAAAATGTTGCTAAAAATTTGTGGGGTAACTTATAAGAATAGCCAAATAGGAAACATGGCATGGTTGCATAAGGGGCTTCTTTATTAGAAAATTATTCAGGGGATCTCAGATGTGAGACAGCTGAAATTACTTATGGAACATATGAGCAAAAGTTTCTAAGGTATTCTGGAAAAAAGAGTTAAGGATAGATTATTCATATTGTTAATTATTTTGTATGTAAGTTTTCTTTTTCAAAAATGATATTAAAGGAGAATATATTAGGATTAATTTATGTTCTTTATTTTTACAATTAAAATATTTATAGTACTTATCCTGATGTAAGCCACAATATTATTTTCATTAGTTTACAATGCTATTTAAGTTTCAGAATAATATATTCACACGTCAGTCACTGTATATATTACACACACCCATTACCAGAATTCTAGTGTCAGTTACTGCAATTATCAAAGTTCCCTCACCTCTCTCCGCTACCTGACTCTGGTAAAAACAGTCTTGCAATCGTATTCTCAAGGATTTTGTTGTGTTTTGTTAGTTAATTTATTTTGCTTCTTTGTATTTCATATATGTGTGAAACCATCTGGTGTTTCTCTTGTTTTCCTGTTTCCCATAACATAATCATCTCAAGTTCTGTCTAGGTTGTTGTAAAAGGCACAATTTCATCCATCTTAACAGCTGTCTAGAATTCTATTGAGTATGTATACCACATCTTCTTTATACAGTCACCCTTCTATAGACATTTAGGTGATTTCCATGTCTTGGCTATTGTGACTTGTGCTTTTATGAACACAGGGGTGCAAATATCTTTTCTGATTAGTATTTTGTATTCTTTGGATATATACTTAGATGCTGAATTGCTGAATCAAATACTAGTTTCATTTTTAATTTTGAGGAATTTCCATACTGTTTTCCATAGAGATTGCATTAATTTACATTCCTACCAATAGTGTAAAAGAGTTTTTTATGCTCCACACCCTTGCTAGCAGTACTTTCTATTTTTTTTTTTTTTTTGATATTGGCCATTCTCACGTGTCAGGTATTTTCTCATTGTAATTTTGATTTAAATTTCTATGATGATAATGATGTAGAACATTTTCCATGGGTCATTATATTCTTAAAAAGCCAACTTCAAAAAGTCATTATTGAATTTTTTTCATTATGTAAAAAGAAAATATTTTCTACAAGTCTTCATAAGGTGAATTAAATCTATAATTTTAAAGCATCTGTAGAAAGCAGTTTTAGGAAACTTAAAATTCATTGATCTCATGAAAATTCAAATGATACATAGAGATATTTTCCAGAAATGTCTCAATTGTTGGAAATATTTTGATAATATACTGCTTTACTTAATTACTTTTTATTTTTTTGTTTATTATTTAATGTTTTATATTAAATCCTTACTGAAAATCTTTCAAAAAATGTATACATAATCTTTACTGTCATGGTAAATACAAAAAGTATATTAATCTTTCTTTGGCTAATGTGAATGTCCAGTGTCTGATACTGATCTTTCTGAATAGAAATAATCATTGTACAGTCGGAAATTGAAATGAATGAGTATAACTTCATCACACAGTCAGATAATTTATTATTTGAAAAAAATCCTTGATACATATTTCATTTATAAAGATATACTTCTTTTTCTTCCTCCTTCAAATATAATCCTAGCAATATTTTGGGATTGGAAATATTTTACCAGGAGTTCTAGTTATATGTTCATTAAAATAAGGTTTTATTATATTCTGGACAAAATTTTGATGAGTTTGGAGGTAAACTATAGAGGCCTTATCCATCAGTAGGCCAGAAATTCACTAAATATGATCCAGCGCCCAGCTGGGAATGGCTAGGAGGAGGTAACCTGGATGTAGACACAGTCTTGAATGAAGGTAGTCTGTTTAACATCCAAGTACTGTCACAACCTTTGCTATGACTTTGGAAATAGTTCAAATGTGGCAGGACTGCTACAGCCAGGAAATCTAACCTGAGAGACTTGTTATGGGAGACTTTTCTATGGTGGGGCAGTGCCTGGAGGGTCAACTTGGGGAGGGAAGGCTGGAAGGAGACATCACGGACCATTGGCATGAGTTGGATGTACCATGGTGTCTGGTCCTGAAGGGGGACTGGGAAACAGTATGATCACCAGACATAAACTTTACTGTACAAAATTAAGACATGGACAGTAAAAACCAACATGGTGAAAGGAGATGGTGAAAGTCTATTTCTCCTGCTCCTTGTTATAAAAATTCTAGACAATATGTATATTTAAATGAGTAAATAACCAAGTTTGAAAGAAAAAAAATTAAAATCCCTATTTTAAGAAATGAGGAAGACATATAAAGTCATATCAAGAAGGAAAAGATTAAGCCATGGAGGCCAATAGAAATGTCTTAAGCAGACTGAGATTTGAGTGTTGATTCTAGAGTACAGTTCAGATATGGAAAATGAGGTCTCATACTCATGTGAGACAGACAATGGGTTATTCCTTTTCATAAACAGAAGCCTTGAAGCACTATTCCCTGTATGAAATGGGATACAGACCTTCTACCACGTGGGGCAAGCCTGGAGTGGGTTGGGTAAAGAAATCTGTCAAGATTTTGAAACTTAAGTAGGTACAAACAGGTGTGAGCCAGGAATTTATACCATTCCTGGGGTGCAGGAATTCAAAATTGAGAAGTTAATACCAATATTGGTCCTAGAACTCATGAATCTGGCCTCTGGAAGAAACAGGAGTGAAACAGCTCTGAAAGGATCATCCCACAAAACAGCATGGGAATTAAAAAATTAGTAAACAAAACTCCATGAGGGAGAAAGAACAGCTGCAATAACCAGGAGAATTTTCACTCTAAGAACTGGAGATTATAGAATGATCTGAAACATAATAGGGACATTAAAAAAGCTTAAAGAGATAAAAAGAAAGACTAAATCCATAGTAAAAATAAACAGAGTAGTATGGAAAAGGCATAGTTATAAACCACAGGTAGTAAGTGAAATGAAAACTCAACAAATGTTAAATTGTGGATTAGGCCTAGCCAAAGAGAGGATTAGTGAATTGAGAGCTATTTGAGGTGGTGGTGGTGGTAGGGGAGTCAATCTACATATAGCACAGAGAGATAAAGAGTTATAAAAAATGATGAAAGATGGGAACTGGATAAGACCCAGCACAGGTGTTTGGAAGTATAAAACTGAGATAAGAAAGAGGTATATGGCTAGAAGTTTTCTAGACTTGAAGCTGACAGAAGTTCTGTTTGACAGAATATGCCAATATCTGTGTGAGATAAATGAAGAAAAAAAAATTCCAATCTAAGATCCTCAGAAACAAATATAATCTTAAAAGCTACCAGAGAGAAACATAAGAAAGCATGAAAGAAATGATATTTAGAGTAAAAGCAATTTTCTCACTGAAAACTAGATGTCAAGAAACAATGGAATGCACTTTTAAATGCTGAAGTAAAAAAAGGGTGAAATGTATTTGCACCCCTACTCTTTTATTCTGGGCTTAGCTGTGTGATGTACTGTAACCAGTGGAAGCGGAAATGACAGTATCTCAGTTTTGAACCTAGGTGTCAGTTGTGAATTTCTTTTGTGCTGTTGCCATTGCCATGAGAAAAATATGTCTGGGCCACCCTACTATTCCCAGGATGAAGATGAGGAACACAAAGACATAAATGGACCCACAGATCCATAAGAATGTCATTGTCTTAAATTCTTGAGTTTTAGGGATGGATTATTGTATAATTTTCCTATTACTGATATAACAGATTGATGCAAAATTTAGTAACACAATTCTGGAGGTCCAAAATGAGTCATACAAGTGAAAATCAGCGTGTTGGCAGGCTGGCTTTTGTTTGTTTTTCTTCCTGGAATCTCTAGGGAAGAATTTGTTTCCCTAGCTTTTTTAGCCTCTGGAGGTTTCCTGCATTCCTTGACTCATGAACCCTTCCTCATATCACTATGAATTTTGCTTTTGATATCACATCTCTTATTTCTGTAGTCAAATCTCTTTCTACCTTCTTCTAAGAAGGACAGTTTTGGTTATTCTTAGGGTTTACCTGAATAATCCAGAGTAATTTTCACTTTTCAAGAATCTTAATTTGCTCACATCTACAAGGTCCCTGTTGTCATATAAGGTAGCATTCACAGGTTCTGAAAATTGAAATGTGGGGAGGGGTCAATAGTTATTCAGCAGACTGCAATTGTTATATAGAGTCTAACTTTTACTTTTGCTATTTCTTTAACAAAAAATTAGTTTTTAGAGTGTGAAAACCCAAGAAACTTACTTGGCAGAGATCAATACTGAAAGAATTACTAAAGAATATAGCTAACAGACAGCATTAAATTAATGAGGAAGCCCGTGGAATTTTTAGGCAGACTGCCTTGGTTCAAGTATCAGTCACTTTCTATCTCTACAATGTTGCACAACTTCTTACCTCTGTTTAGCCATCCATAAAATGGGAATAATCATAATAATATCTACTTCGTGAGCATCTTATGAAGATTAAATAAATTAATATAGAAGAGGACTAGGAGGGGAACATATGACGCTTCAGGTGTATCTATAATATTAATGTTTTGTTGTCATGTTTGGATATGTCTGAAAAAAATTATTCTCTTAAACTTGCTATTTTAAGAATTTTATATGAAAGAAGTAGGAAAACATTCTGGAAAGCTGACCAGTTCTCTGGGCTGTGCCAGTATAAAAGGTGTTTGGGAAATTATAGGCGAGATCCTTATACACATATATGTCACTGACAACTGGCACCAAGTTGTCTGTCAAGGAGGTTGTGGATTGTGGGTACCCAGAACCTACTTTTGGGCCTCTGATCATATCTCAGATCTGGAAGCAATCAGGCATATTTAAATGATCAATCAGTGATCAACTTCAGGGAACTGAATAGAAAAAAAAGTGGTGGGGCAGGCTAATGAGTTGGCAACTTAATGATGCTATCTTGAATAGGAATGTTCAGAAAATATTTACTGAATGCTTAATATATATCAAGCAATATACAAGACTGGGGAACCACTGATAGATGACGCCGCTCCACCTTTAGTGACCTGAGAGTCAAATGACAATTTTCTAAGAGAGGTACTCAGAGTTAGGAGCATCTTTCCACTAGAGAATAGTAAGTATATTTATGTAAGAGTCCTTTTGTCTCTGAATAAAAAATCCCCACATGTTTCTGTGTAGCTCGAGTCTTGCTGAAGTGTTCTGTGATAAAGGAGTTTTATATTCAAACATTTAGGAAATGCTGGATGCCATAAACCCTTCCCAGAGATTCCCTAAGGCAATTAGCATATGAAATATTTCAAGAAGAGTTTCCATTTTCCCAAATTATTTGACAACAACATGAAGTATTTTTAGGGGGGAGGGTAATGCCTGTAACAGTCTGTGTTTTATGGAATTCATTTTGCTCCTCTCTATCGTATTTACATTATTATATTCCTAACTCTTCTGAAATATTTCTAAAAGGTTTATTAAGAAAAGTTTTAATGACTTGATTCCAGTGTTTCTATTTGTATTTAAATGTAAATACTGTGCTTTAGCTATTAACCAGAGGTTTAAAATAGTTATTTTGCTTGACTTCTTAGGGATGAAATCTTGCACAAAGTTTTCTGCAAGGTATTTTAGTTCTTCAAAATAACAGTAAGGAAGAACACTTATGATAAGCATATAGACCATTGTACTTTATGCAATTTAATTTTATGATACATTTTTTACGTGTAACACTCAATCTTCAGGCTTTTGAACAAACATATCAATAACCTTAAATCAAACTACCACACTAGAATATATTACTGTGTCAGGCCGTTTGCAGCTATCCATTTAATTACATGCTATAAAAAGAACCAGGAGGTATAAGTTTACAAACATAACATCTGAGGTGGTGGTAAGATTAGAACTAAATAACATGTGCAGTTTAAATTCTCAATATAAAGTCTTGAAGGACTGTAAATTTAATATACTGCTGACAAGGGAATTCCGAGGATTAATGTGTATTCCTGATAAATATCGAGTTTTAGAGGACATAATACTGCTTCAGTTTTATATGTAATGCTTGCACACTTGTGTTTTTGCATTTTTTGGATACAGCATTGGAATATTCAACTAGCATATTATCTAAATTAAAGGAAATGATGAAAACATTTCACTCTTAGTACAAAAGGTTGCTCTGTGACTGTTTACTGTTTGATTGAAGTTTCTTTTGTTTGATTAATCTAACTCCCTCCAGAAATGACAATGGAGTTAATTAAATATGGGATATTAAACCAATTTCCATTTGATGAATAGTATTGTTGTTTTTTTCATTTGTACAATTATCTGTTTTTAATACATCTCTTAAGTTTCTCAAGTGAGTGAAAATTTCTCTTCTATATATATGACCTTGGTTCTGCCATTTATGAGGTGAGTGACCTTGGACAAGTTATTCTGCTTTCTTTTCTGTGAAACAGGGATCTAATTGTTGTTATGACTATTAATTTATGTAGAATGTTTAGAAAATATGAAAGTATTTGGCACATAGAAGTATACCATAGTTATTAGATACTGTTATTATTTTATTCACACTGATGAGACTATAAATTATCTGCAAAACACAATTTCTTCTACCAAAACCTGCAGTCACTGTTAAAGTATGAGCAAATCTATTAGTCTAACTCATAGTAAGGACAAATAGTCTTGGTTAGATATTATACATAGTTGTGTATTTAGTTCTGTCTGTAGGAACATATGTAATAAATATTATACATGTAAATATATCATATTATAAAATGGCAGTATAGTTTGGTAAGTGTTTAAATTTGGAGGAAGGGAACACAGAGGCTGAAAATGGCTCCTCTTCTTTGGTATGTTTTAAAGTCTGAAAACTACTTTTCAGTGACTATTAAAAGCACAAGAGCCCACTAACTTACCCCCCAAACTTCCTTCATCTGTCTCCATTATGTTTTAGCCCTGTTTTCACTGTTCTTTACCCGCCACTGCCAGATAGATAGGAAGGCAGAATCACAAACATTGAGAGTAAGTGGGGATGGTGGTGTAGGCAAGGGTTGTATAAATGGTATGTTATGGTTATTAATGAAATTGGAAGAAAAGAGTTGCCTCTTTTTCATTCTGCCTTGTAAACCTCTTAACTTATCAAAATGTTTCTGCATATTTTGTAGTCATTATAAGTATATATATATAAATTTTCTTATACTTTTAAGGTCATACTCTCAGAAGAAAGGTGAAGAATTTATGTAGAAACTTCTCTCACTGAACTTTAAAAGAAATTAAAGATGGGACACTATCACTCAAAAAAGTGAGCAATGAGTAGAAATAGTGATGGTTATTTTTAAAAGCTTAGAGAAGCTCGATTAGGAAATGACTTACAATGTGTTAAAAATAAAATGAACTATAAAATACTTCTTACATATATTAGGAAGCATGTTCTTTAAGTGGGAAGAGATAAGAGAAACTGCAAGTTGACTTTCATAATATTAAGTATTTGGACATACTATGTATCTTAACAGTCATAAATATATACTAAAATATACTAATATATTAACAAGGCCACTGTTGAGGACACGATAAGATCTTGGGATGAAAGTTGAAAAGGGGTAGAAAGATACAATGGTCTAATCTTTATACCTTTTTCCAGCCACACAGACAATCAGAGGAGGATAGGAAGTATACACATTAGAAGTGGAAAATTAAGCTAGGATCAAATAAAATTTATTAAGTCATATAGGCTCTTTAGCATTTTAATTAATTAAGTAGTTATAGACATGTAAATGATCAGTTTAAGGTCAGGTAAAGAGGTTGCTGAATGTGTGTTTATGTCTATTTGTATGTATGCACATGCACACAATATTAGAGACATTTTGCAGATGAGGGGAAACATGCATTAACAAAAATGTAAGTCATGGAGAAATACTCTGGATAACAATTTTTAAAGTGTTATGCTATCATCACAAGCAGTACTGACATAGATTCTTATTTTGTTCTTCATAACCAAATAGCTGACATGAGTACAAAGTCCCATTCAACGTCACTGGACACTTTGAACTTGGATTGGTTCCAGAAGGACATTTAATAACATAATAATTGTAACCTTGAGTGCCAGAAGTTTAGTAAGATTTAAAACTGGTAAATATTTTTCTCTAGAAACTCAGTTTACTATTTCCTACCACTGGGCTATTTAAAAATTTAAATGGAAACAGTGACTATAAAAAAAGACATGGTCCAGAGGCCTTAAGTATGAGTTTGCTCTTTCAAACCCTTGAGAAGCTGATTTCCATGCCCAAGATAATGTTTCAAAGCTATTTTTTTTCTATGTGTTTTCTTAGGAGGACAAGATTTCAAAGAGGCAAAATTAGCAAGGCAAGGTAACTGTGATACTGCCATCTGGAGTTTTCAATTAGCATTTCTGACTAATACTTTGGCAAAATTACTTAGAAATATTTCCAGAGTTGAGAAATAATTTTGTGGCATTTTATGTTCTTATTTTAAGGACTCAAGACATATCACATAGTAGAGGTTTGCGAAGTACAGTTGGAGCCTTCTGTTTTTTAACCATCATGCTTAGTTGTTCCATGTTTCTTGTATGTGTGTAGAAATGGTAAGAGAAATAGTTGACTTAAAACTCTATAACTCAGTGACTAAAGGGTGCTTAAGACACAATTGTATAGATAATAGACACACCAAACCAAGAGATGATTTTCAATATATTACTGGGTATTGATTTAAAAGTTGAAAACTGTTGAATGAGCAAAATGAAAAACCTTAGAAGCACAGATTGTGGAACTGGAAAGGGTCTTAGAGTTCATTGTTTCAATGCCTCATTTTACAAGAGAGAAATCTGATGACCAGGAAAATGAAGTGACTTTCCTGGGGTCACATTGAAAGTCAACAGCAGAGCTGTGATGGCACTCAGATCTCCTAACCTTCTGGCTATGCTCATTCACTGAGTGTGCTTCAAAGAGTATTTACAACAGTTAGTCACAGTGTATCTTTTGGTTAATTCCACATTTACTCCCATATTGTGACTTTAAAAATAGCCCAGAGTGATACGACTGAACAGATATTTAGAAAGAAGACCAAGTATGTAGGAGTCATACTTCTCTCTGTTTTTTAAGAATTGTATTGAAGGATCATTACCTCATTAAATTATATAGGTTTAATGTGTGCATCATTGTAAGTCAACATCGGTAAATAGAATGGGGGTGATGAACTTGATGTGTTCTTTTTATGTGCTGTTCTTTGTTATGAGTGTGCATATATGTATGTGTGTGTACAGACACACATACAGGATTGTGTGAGTATTTATGCACAATCCCTTATACACTGTTCCCAAATAAAAAAAGTTCTGAAAACTAAAAGTTTTTTCATAAAAGTGTGACAAACTCCATTGCTGGCAAAACCTGTGTGAAGTGATGTGAAACTACTTATAGACTTCATATATACCAGCACCTGTGACTCCATATGCATTTCCTTTTAGCAATAGTAATATATTTGATTATAGGGTGCTGCCTCAGACTCCAGACACATAGCAAGGCTATATGTGTGTGTGTGTGTGTGTGTGTGTGTGTGTGTGTTTTCCTTTGATTCAAAGTATGTGAACCAAAGAAAATAAAATGAGATAAGCAGAGTGTTGTTTATGTGGGAGTAAATATACAAAAACAACTAGGAGATTAATTTTGCTAATATTACTTGTGGTTAGAAAGTCTGGGGTAAATTAAATGTTCAACTGAGCACCTGCCTCATCGCACCTTTCTGAAAAATTATGTCTTTTTCCTTTTGCTCTCCCCTTTTTGTACCCGTTTAAATATATGTTTCTTTAGGCTACTTTAAGTTTTATCATATTTGTGGGGAATGAATTAAAGATTTTCTACCCAATTTTCACAGTAACTCTGTTATATTGTTTATTCAGTAGTGATTTTGGAGACAAATTAGTCAACTGATGTTTGCGTTTTATAGTTAGAAAATGTATGCTGAATTAGAGTTTAAATGGATTTGACCATATCTGACATAATATAGTCTTCCTTTATATTTTTACCCTTATATATAACCAAAGTTTAGATAAGCTCATTGTACTGATAGTCTGAGCTCAGTCTAAACAATGTTAACTACAGAGCCCATGGCACTGGAGTTGCCACATGCCCAGCGGCATTTGGAGAGGAAGGGGCAATCATTAGGTAAACTCACAATAGGACCTTCCCTTTCCTCATTTTCAGGAAACTTCACCAGTCGAAACTTTTGACCTGTCATACACTGTCAGGATAAACATACACACACGCACACACACACATGCGCATGCACACATACACATATGCACACGAGTTGACATCTTTGATTTTATCTTGTCCCAATTCAGGATCCCCAAAGTATTTTACAGATAAATTCATACTTTTCAGTGTACATAACTTCCATCATAATTTTGCATGTGTTCCTGGAGATGTAAATTTAATTTGTAGACAACCGAGGTAAATGTAAGATATTTGCTTATTTCTGTGTATGCAGATCTTAGTGGAGGAAGGTGTGTTTCTTCGATTTTTTTTATTGAAAGGGACAATACTCTCACTCCACCTCTGGGTTAAACAGGAAGGGAATTCTAAGATCTAATGGACATATCTGGCTGTGTGACCTTGGACAAGCCATCAGCCTCTCTGAACCCGTTTGCCCTTCTACAAAATGAGGATACTGTAGCCTGTCCATCTCCAGTATGGTGTGATGCTGTGAGAAGTGACCATCTATATGCCCATAGTCTGTTTTGGATCTTCAATGGGAGGAGACCCCTCAGGTAGCAACTTTCTTTCCTTTTATTTTTAAGAAGAATGAAGTGGACAGGAATGAAGGTAAATAGGCAGGCAGGGAGAGAGAAAGGAGGAAGGAACATTTATTTATTTGTTTAGTTGTTCATTTTTTGGTTATTTCCCCCAACTCTGAGTCATGAACTCCAGTTCTTGGGCATTTACACGGACTATGCCCAAGTTGCATACTTAACGTTTGAGCCACCAGAGCATGATGGGCAGTAACTTTCTTTGACGCATAAGAACCTTTCTTTGCCTGAAGAACAATTTTAAAATGGGACTCTGAAATAGCCTAAGGGAAAGGAAGAGGTTTGCTGAGCCCACTTTGAGTTTCTCTCTTCTCTTTAACTGCATGTTGTAGTCTTGGGACAGCTGAATAAACCAAGGCTAGGATATTTTATAGGGTCATTCATCCTATGACTCTGTGTAGCTGACTGACCTTCAGGATGACTCGATTCTACGCCTTGGAAGAGCCCATGAAAGTAGCGGGGCTGAAAATGGACTGAGGTGGAAGACAGTGGACACCACCTCCCTGTGCTAGAGAACTGCCTTCAAGGGCGGTGGGAATGGGGAGGCAGTGAGTGAGGAACTAGGTAAAAGGGAGTTTAATGAAGGAACAGGATACTAGGTAACTAGGTTTTTTATATGTGATGGGGGGATATCAACTCCAAATGATGTATAAATTAGAGTAAATCCCTTTAAGGAAGAGCCCATTTTATAGATTATATTATCTCATTATGTATTAGTTAATGAGTGTAGCTGGACAGTGATGTTTTCTTAATTGTAATGATAACACTTCATATTTATGGAATACTATTGCCAGACACTCTGAAAATGTTTTGTATCCGTTAGGTCTTCTAATTAATGTTATGTCTGTACTAAGCAGGAACTACTATTTCCATTTTCCGGATGAATAGACAGATTTAGGGGACTCAGATAACATCCAATGCAATCCAGCTAATAAAAGGGGCATCTGAAGTTGAAACCCAGTAATATGCTTCTGCTATACTGCGGTGTTTTCAGAGTGTTTGAGGCAGGGTGTGGAGTCTGGTCCTTTCTCCTTTCTTATGTTTTAATGTTCTCTTTCTCTCACCTAGAGTTAAAGAGCAAGCTTTTACTCTTTAGGAATGAGAGAGAAAAACAAAATAATTCTGGATTCTTGACATAGGCAGCTACATCTACCATCAAATTCCTGCTTTAATGCTTCTTTTTATGAGAAAAACAGAACAAAATGATTTAAACTATGGCAATGATATTCTTCTATTAAATGCAGCCAAGTACTTTCCTGACTAAAACAATGAGATATTAAGACACGTGTATCTGCTTGATTGTTTCCATTCACTTTCTCTTTCATCTCCCTTTCTGGACATCATAGGATTCTAAGCACAGGCTTATTCTTCTCTTCTGTGGTGAGAGTTTGCATTGTTGTGCAGCAAATTCCTCCTCTTATTCCACTGAGGGAATAACCATTAATATAGGGTTTGATCTTGTGATGTATGTACTCTGGTCATGGAATATTAATGGACATGACATGGATAGAAGTTTTAAATATGGCTGTGTGATGTGGCTAGCCTCTTGCACTTTGGTGAACCACTATGAAAAGTGTGTGCCCTAGCTAGCCGCTGCCTCATTAGCCTGGGCCCCAGAATGAGCAGACTTGAATGAACCTACAGCCTGGAGCACAGTGGAGCTGGACCTTGGCCTGCAGCACAGTCATCCAGCTGAGCCCCAGCTAGGTGATCTGAACCACAGTTGACCTACAGACTCCAAGAAGATGAGAGTTCTTGTTGTTGTAAACAACTGAGATTTGAGTTGGTTACTCAGTATTCTATTCAGCTTTAATGGGGCCATGTAGCAGGGATTCCCTTAAGACATATTCTGAACTCTCTTCCTTTTGATTTAGCGAAACTAAAGGTACCAGTTAAACCTGATTTTTGATATGCTGATAGTAATTTAAGTAATTTTAAAAAAAAGTTTCCCTTTCTCACCTATTCTTGACTTCAAGAATCTGGTCTTAGAAGGAACTGAAAATTTTATTTTGGAAGTCAACACCTAAGCATTTATTCTTTTTTTTTTTTTTTTATTTCTGCTAAATTATCCTAATTTATCCCAAAGGTAGATGGATAACTGGCCAGTTGAGGAGAAGTTCAAATAAAATGAAGTGTGAAATAAGAAACACATAAATATATTGCAGAAAAAATGTAAGCTACAATTTCTAGTGTTACTGGTCTTTGCTTCTTCTACTAGCTAACCTCTCTGTGACACCAGTAAGAAGTGTCTTAGCAAGCCATGGTCTACAGGTCAGATGTATTCATCTGATTTTGTATGGCCTGTAAGCTAAGTGTAGTCTCTACAGATAAATATTTACAATTGATTTTGATGATAGGGAATTCGAACTTACAACTCCAATGAAGTGAATTACTATCTTCCTAAAAAATAATTTTATTGCTTTCATTAATAGATCTGTATTCCACCCAAACTGTACTCCAATATTAACACTATAATTTTGCCAATAAAAATTTGTGGAAATACATTTTTCTTTTTTATTACTTAAGTAACCATATTACTTCCCTCAGTGTTGCTTTTTGTTTACCCATAGCTAAAATATTAAGTATCTGGCCTTTTTGAGAAAGAGGTTGCTGACCTCTCTCCTAAGATTTGAGACCCCCAGTTACTAGTGTAGGTAATATTTCTGTTACATCTCGTGATAAGGCAAAATCTGAGGTGAGCTGAGTTTAACTCTTCTCCTCTTTCTGTTACTGGCCAAGGAACATCTTTGTTCCCAGAAAAATTTTAGAGAAAAATCAGTGCCAAACAGTTTGCAGTTTTGTAAATTTCTGCGTGTTTTTTACTTTTTTTATAAAAGCTTTTTTCTAGAAAACCTAAACAAGACTGTATGGACATTCACTGAGTGGTTGCTCACACTGTTGATAGTTCAGGAAGTTAATGTGTGCCCCCTAAATTGTAGAAATAAACTCCAGCTGCTAAGTCAGGCATGGTTCATATCACTTAAGTAGAAATAGCTTAAAGAGTACCTTAACTAATTTATAATGGGAGTCAGACCCTCTTAGTTATATTTCTCATCATCTCTTTTGAGGCTATGCTCTTTTTTTCTATTCACTGCTAATATTTTAACACTTCAGTTACCTATAGTAATTACTAGGTGTGTTCTAATTTTCCTTAATAACTGAGATTTCCCTTTAGCTATCCAAAGAGTAAAATATGAATATTTCTCTTCTCACGGCATACATAGATCTATTTAACTATACATTGGTTCTTACTGTGGTGAGAGTAATTTTTTCTTTTTTTTTCTGGAATCTTCAAAAATCACTTGTGATTTATATTTCCTTTGTAAAATTTTCTTAGCATCTGTTTGACAATAATAACACTATCGTAACATTTTACATACTCCAGATTTACTCAGTGCTCAAAAGCAGGTTGGGAACACTACTAACCATGCAGAGAAATCCTTGTTAGAAGAGTCAGGGTGTAAGTTGATCAGACTGTCCTGACATTTCCCAATGGTTCTGTACTCTCAAACTAAGAGACTGCAGTTTTAAACTGAGGGGAAAAATTGATTTAACTGTTGCATTTACATTTTTATGATTGTGGCTTTAAATCACATTACATATGGGAGATATGCTCACCATTTTTCAGAACCAGAACTCCATGCTTATATTTTGTGATCAAATTTTCTTTTATTTAGATGCCTGTAATTTTTCATAGACTTCTGAAGCTTTCTACATTAGGGAAAGAGTATGTTTGTAAAGAACTGAGCACAGAGCCTGACACCTAATAAGTGCTCAATAAATGGTAGCTGTTGTTATAATTTGATTTACTTGGCTTAAAGTCACTACACATGTATACAAAAATTCATTGAGATTATTTTTATATTGGAATTCAAAGGGCCTGGTTATAAGACAGAAAGTCTGCGGTTGCTAAAATTCTGTATTTCTCAAGACACTTGACTGGAGAATGCATTAATATCACTCTAAGCATGAGAAAGAATTATTCTGATCATAGTTTTATACATCCTTTGTAAAGGTAGTTTTTTACTTGGATCTCTTCCATAATAAAAATAGATTATTTTCAAAAACGTACTTGATTAGAATACCTATTTCTTGGTCCCAGTGGGTAGCTGAAGTATTACTGTGTGTTTATGCTGTGTTGTAGGCATTAATTTTAGGGGATGTCTGTAATGTTCCAGAAGCCTGCATAGAAAGAACTATGAAGAGGATTATGCTTTTTTCTGAAACAGAAACTCTCCCTAAATATTTGCCTATTTATATGAGGTCAGCCCTGGAGTCTCAGAAACCTTGCATTTCAGTTACTTCTGTAACCATGAGTTTACATGACCTTTCATCAGTGCCCTGTACTGTAATTATAATTAAAAAATCACAAGCAAATTAAATTGCAATTAAAAATGTATCCTAATTAAAAAACTTCTACTAATGAAGTTACAAGGTCAAATAATAAATTAGTTTCAAGGAGTATAAAGTGTGACTGTCTCATTCTTTTTCTTTTTTCTTCTTCATGTGTAAATACCTCAGCAGATCAAATTCAAAAAATACTTATTAAATTCATTATTTTTGGTAAATATTTACGCTCCTAGTGTCTTACAAGTGAAGAGTGGTTGAGTTTAAACTCAGGGAATAATCAGCATGCAGTCAGGTTGGTCTTCAGCAAGATCATTTTCAACAGAATCATTCCTATCTAGTTCACAAGAAAGCAATTTCTTTGCCAATCTGAACACGTCACATGAGCTGAAAATAAAACAAATAGCTATAAAAATTGTCAGGAAAGTGTTATTGGAAAGTACCTTTGAGATAAAATTTTCATTAGCAAAGCAAATGATTCTCTGACTCCTCATGGCCACTAGCTATTAACTGTTGGAAGAACAACTGATAGTTGGGCACTTTGGCACCCACTTCCACCATATTACTGAATGCAAACTAACTCAAATCCTTTGAAAGTAGTTATAGGGGTTCATATAGAAGGTATTGGTGGTGAGAAGACCAGTAGAAGTTTGGGTCAATGTTGAGGATGCAAAGAGTATTTTGGGTGTTCTGGGGCCAGACAAATGCTAGGAAGGGTTGTATTTTGGAGGCTTACTGTGATTTGCAGGAATATGGGGTGCAGGGACTCAGAATCTTTTGGAATCACTGGGAAGCCTGTTGAATTGTGTTTCTGAGGGATGCTAGGTCTCAGCTGGGAGACTCCCACCTCTCTAAAGGGTCAGCCAAGGTCTAGCTGGTTAGTGTAGACACAGTGAATAGTTGGTAGCCTTGTCTTTCTGTCCTCAGAGGCAGTGAGAGGCCTCTACAGTGTGTGCAGGGTGGACATGAGACTTTGCAAATCATGTCTAGATCTTGCTGATGTGGTAACTTTATTATGAAAAGACAACCACTGCTTATATTTTTATTTGTATCTGTCTTCAAAAGATTTTAGAATTTTGAAAAATCACTTATATAAGTAGCTCCAAAATTGTGACCTATTAAATCATTCCGGGTATTGAGTCATTACGTTGAGCATTGAGGAGGTGAGATGAACAAAATCTTTGAAGGGAAAGAAAATACTGGCAAAAGAAGTATACAGTTAAGGTAGTAACAAACTATAGGTTGCCTGTATCAGTCATTCTCTTTGAAAAGTTACTTTATTGGTGTTCAAATTGGTACAAAGCCCTGAAAGAAAAGGAAGATCAGTGTAGAACTTTTAATTCCTAAAATTCCCACACCCCTTCCTAACTCTGCCTTTCAGGTTCGAGCACTATGTATTGCAGCCTCGTAAGAATGTCCATGGAAATGCTGTTGGCAAAAGCAGAATCTCTCAGAACTGGATTAGACTCTGTGCCTTGAGTTGAGTTTATTACATTCCCGTCTTTTCTCCCCTAGGCTTTGTGAAGGGAAAACATGTCCCATAATACTCAACTGAGATAGGTGATACTCTCTCTTCTCACCCCAACCCAGGGTATGACTAGGCTGGGCATTGTTCTGCAGTTTTTCATCTAGCAGCCCTGGGTGTGACTTAATATCCTCAAAAACTGCTTAAGAATTGTGTATATTTACCAATCAGTATGTACTTTCTGTTTACAGTTTGAAGAATAGTAGTAGTAGTAGTAGTAGTAATGATAGCAATAATAACTCTACATGTTTCATGTGCAGAGCTCTATTTAGGCATTTAAACTGCAATATAAGCTCTATGGGAACAGAATTTTTTGCCTTTTTTACTCAGTGTTGTTCAGGTGCCTAGAATGGCACCTGGTTCACAGAAAGCAGTCAATAAATATTTGAATGAAATTATTAAATGATCACAAAACCATCTGAAGTAGATAATGTTTCCATTTTACAGGTGAGAAAACAGAGGCAGAGAATGGTTAGAAAGTCTCAGACCCAAGTTTTGAAGGAGGCAGAACTGTTGATTGCAGAAATGTGAAAGCAGTTTACATAATCACAAAGAAAATTGACTGTATGCAAAATCAAAGGCACTTAGATAAACTCCTTTTGGATAACGAAGCATTGAACAAATTATATTGAATCCTTTATTGTACTTTCTCCACTTGCTGAGTTAAAATAATAGCTGTAATTATTTTGAATTTGTATTTTCCACATTAACATTTTATGAATTGTGAGCTATTTTCAGTCTTTAAGAATATCTCATTTGGTTAATCCAGATGGCCATTCTTGAGACTGCCAAATGACAGCATAAAAATATTAACATTCATTTTTAAGGGAAAAAAATCTCTCTCCTTCTGAAAACTCAATAATTCAAATTTGGGAAACCTAGAAATGCAAATAATCAGCAAGTTCACCTACTGGTTATCAGAAAGAACAACCATTTTTTTTTTTTTTTCCCCCCTAAGGGAAGGTGCAGGAAGGTAGAAAGAGAGGAAGGAGGAAGCATTTTATTTATTTTATTTAGTTTTTCATCTTGATTGTTCCCTGCAGTCCTGAGATGAGAATCCAGTCCTTGGGATGTATGTGGACTGCACCTAACCTCTCCTCCACCAGGGTGTGCCTACATATAACAATTTTAAAGATCATAATCCAAAACAGAAACCCGACTTCCAAAATGTGGAGAATTAGAGGTTCTTTGCTTTTCCGTATTTACAAGTTCCCAAAGAGTACATCTTAACAGATGCTTTAAGTAGCATTTTGATTGTTTAAACTTTGACCTCCTTCACCCATTTCTGTCACTTCCCAGCTCCTGCCTCTGGCAAACACCAGTCTTCTCTCTGTATTAATGAGTTTTGTTTTTCTTTTTCTTTTTCTTTGTTTCTGTTCTTTAGATTTCACATGTAAGTCAGATCATATGGTATTTGTCTTTCTCTGTCTGACGGATTTTACTTGGTATAATACCCTTAAACTTCATTTATGTTGTTGAAGCACAGAAAGCAGTCAAATATTTTAATGAAATTATTAAATTAATACAAAACCATCTGAAATAGATAGTATTATTTCCATTGTATAGATGAGAAAACAGAGGCACAGAGTGGTTAGAAATTGCAAGAGTTCATTCTTTTTTGTGGTTGAATAGTATTACTGTGTGTGCATGTGTTTGTGTTTATGTGTATCACACAGTTTCTTTATCCATTATCCATAATACACTTAGGTAGTTTCCATATCTTGGTTATTGTAATGCCACAATTAACATGGGAGTGTGTATTTTTTTTTATTAGCGTTGTTTTTTTTCTTCAGATACTTAGAAGTGTAATTGTTGGATTATATGGTAATTCTATTTTTTAATTTTCTGAGAAACATTTATTTTGTTTTCCATAGTGACTGTATCAGTTTAACCCATTTAAAGTCCCACCGACAGTACATAAGAATTTCTTTTCTCCACATCTTTGTCAGCACTTGTTATTTCTTGTTTTTTTGATACAAGTCATTCTAGCAGGTGTAAATTGGTATCTCATCATAGGTTTAGTTTATCTCATCATGGGTTTGGTTTGGTATTTGGTTTCCCAGATAATTGATGATGTTGAGCATTTATTTATTTGTTTGGCTACGTGTGTGTGTGTGTGTGTGTGTGTGTGTGTGTGTGTGTGTGTGTGTATTTAGAAAAAAATGTCCATTTGGATCTTCTGTCCATTTTTCTATTTTTTTCCGGGAAAGGTTCAGGCAGGAATGAAGGCTAGCAGGCAGGCAAGAAGGGAGAAGGGGACGAAGCATTTTATTTATTTTATTTAGTTGTTCATGTTGGTTATTCCTCCTGGTCCCAAGTTATGAACTTGTGTCCTTTGGATGTATGTGAAGTTGGAGGTGGTGGACTTACTCACTAGACCACTGGGGAGCACCTTCTGTCCATTTTTTAATCAGCTTGTTTTTGCTATTGAGTTGTATGTTAACCCCATTCTCAAATATGATTTGCAAATATTTTCTCCCATTTCATAGGTTGCTTTTTCATTTTATTGATAGTTTCCTGTACTGTGCAGAAGCTTTTTAGTTTGATGTAGTTGTTTATTTTTGTTTTTGTTACTTTGCTTTTGGTGTCAGGTTAAAAAAAAATCATCACCATGTCCTATCCCAAGGAGCTTACCTACTGTATTTTGTTCTAGGAGTTTTATAATTCAGAATTTTTGTTCAAGTTTTTAATCTTAAATTTTAGTTTATTTTTTGTGTATGTAATTTTAGTAATTTTCGTGGCCCAGTTTTATTCTTTTGCATATGGCCATCCATTTTTTTCTGTACTATTTATTGAAGAAACTGTCCTTTCCCCATTATATAGTTTTGATTCCTTTGTTTTAAATTAATTGACTATGTATGTGTGAGTTTATTTCTGGGCTTATATACTGTTCCATTGTACTATGTTCTGTTGTTATGCTAATACTGTATTGTTTTAATTGCTTTAGCTCTGTAATATAGTTTGAAATCAGGAAGTATGAGTCCTGTAACTTTGTTCTTTCTCAAGATATTTTGACTACATGGATTTTTATTTTTATGACTTTACATAAATTTTAGGATTTTTCTATTTCTTTGAAAAATAATTTCTTTGTAGCTGAAATTAGTTTAGTGTGTTCTTAGAAAGATGAAAGAATATCTGACCATTTTGTTCTGGCACCTCAGTCAATAATGCATTTTTCTGGGCACTTCTGTCATCAGGTTTATTTTTAGCTATCCAAAGAAAGTAGTAAAATGATTTCAACAAACATGGACACAATGAAGAGTAGTCTTTGTTATTAACCTTGGGATATGGAGATAAGAAGTATTGTGCCTGTCTCTCAAGTAACTCATATTCTGGAGGGGAAAACAGAAGAGAAAAGCAAACAGAATTGTAAAACCCAGATCAGAATGAAACACAGTACAGGTGTTCTGCTGTGGAATGCACAGGGTACAGAGAAGCACCGTGGAGTGACCAATTTAGTAGGGGGCATGCCTACAGATTTCTTGGTGGAATGGTCACCTGAAGTGAGTTTTAAAAGATGCATTAGTTGTTTTCAATAAAGCACAACTAATAAGAAGTACAAGGCATGAGGGAGGAAAGTGCTAGCAGGAAACTGCCGGTACTTAGACATGCCGAAGAGTGAGCCTGGAGAAGACATCCAGACCTTGCCCAGATGCAGAGAGACTGAATTTTGTTGTAAGGATAATGGAGAAATAAAATGGAGAGGGGCAAGTTAAGTTTGCATTTGTGAAAGGTGTTTTATTGTACTTTGCCTGGGTTAATATTTTGATATATATTTTGATATATAATTCCCCCCCTGCATTTCTCCTTTTTCTTGCTGTTTACCTATCTCAGCCTGCCTCATTCAAAGTGTTGGCCCTGTGCTAACTGCCTAGACTTGTAGTAAGAATGAAGTACCAAACTCTGAGAATTGTGTTCCTGAAATGTTAAGTCTTTTAGTGAGAGTTTTAGAGAATTTTTGGATGAAGTAAAAGGAGTCTAGAGAATACAGCATATTTTTAAAATGTCTTAGCCAGAAACATAAAAGGCTAAGAAAGTTTTTTTTTCCTGTGTTAAAACAATTTTGACTCTGTGTGAGAGCCTAATTTCTATTTTGTTTACCATGTATTTCTTTATCCCTTTTTGTTTCTAGAAGCTGGTCAGGAATTTTAATTTCTTGATCTGAGGGAGTGTTGAGCTTTAGTATCTAAAAGCAGAGTTTCCAGAACAGTTCTTACTGGGATGAAACCTCACCTTGTCAAGGAAGGGAGAGGTGACACCTAAGAGGTCCTTCAATTTGAGATGGGGTGGAGGTCTTTAGGGCCCATGTAGACTTGTGTTTCATTTCCTTATGGTGAACTAGGAAGCTGGCATACTTTAGAAAGGAAATAGGCAGCATGCTCTTAGCAGGCTGAACTCATGGCATTGGGTCTACCAGCTTTTTGCTGGGAAGAACTAACTGTGTCACCCAGCATCAAGAGATCATATTTTGATTTACACAAGCCTGTGGGATTCTCATGTAATACTAGAGGGAAAGAACTGGGGGAGATTAGAAGAAATTCAATAACTAAGAATAAGATTTTCTATTTAGAGTTAGATTTAATTAATTTTTAGGAAAAATAATTTGAAATTTTAGCCACCTTTGAGTTGGGGTATCAAAATTACACCCACTGCATACTATATAGAGGGATTTCTTCGGTGCTGAGGAAGAAATACTAGGAAACATTATACTTGAAGAAGGCAATTGCTTAGGCGACTTACATGAAAAGCCAAACTGAGAATGATAAGGGTCTAACCTGAGCAGGTACCCTGGGGCTGGAGAGAGGTTGTATGTCTGAGAGATTCTGGTGAGATGGAACTGAGATGAGAAAGGTATTGATCAGGTGATTTGAACAGGGAGACTTTAGTATAAATCACTGTTACCTATTAACAGGGGATTAACAACTAAGAGAAGTAGGACTCCAAAGTATACAGGAATAGCAGATATAAGGAACAGCTTCTGCTTCTATACATTAGCCAAAGCACCCAAAGAAGATGAAAGAAAAAAACGAAAAAGGGAATACTCCTACCTTCCCCCAAGGCTGAGATTCAGATCTCAAAGGAGAGGGCATTTCTGTAGACCACTGATGAAGTCTGCGGAGACACTGCAGCCAGAGGCTGGCAAGAAGAAAATCATTTGCTAGAATGCTGATAAATATCTCTGGGTGCTGGCGGAACTTGTTAGAAAGTGTCTGAAGGTGTTTTGCTGAACTTGCTGGGGAGCCACTTCATCATCGACCTTGCTGAGAAGCTGGTTGTGGCACCAGTAAAATTCACTGTGGGGAGGCTGCTGAAACTCTGAGGACCCGCCCCACTCTGTGTCCTCCACAGAGGACAGGAAGCACAGGAACAAGAAGAGAGAAAAGAAAACTGGCCCAAGGAAGAGAAGCTGTTACATTATGAAGTGTCCTTCCTGCTACTGACAAAGCTTAACTTTGAACCAGTGGGCAGAGGGGTAATGTTCAGAGATCCCAACTTCTTGTCACAAACAGGGCAATGTAGGGCTTATTTGGAACTCAGAAGCAAGAAATTAATAGCTGATGTGAAGTCGAGGGAAAATTCTAAGCTGACATGTAGGTTTTTGGCTTAGAGCGATTGGGTTTATTTTAATGCTTTTCAATAAGGTAGGTTAGGAGGTCGAGGGGTGGAGAATTTGATGGCTTTATGTCAAATTTTCTGAATCAATAAGAGTACAGTTAGGATGAAAAGAGTACAGCTAAAATATATAAAGATGTTGATTTACAATGATGTGCACATTAAATCTTTATAATGTGATGATTCAATGTTCTGTCAGTAAAATTAAATAAAAAAGAAAACCAGTATTTTAGGGATAGATGAAGAAGACATTTCTAGAAAGAAATGGAAAAGAAAGAAAGTTGTATTAGGAAGTAGGTAAAATTAGGAAGGAGTGATATTATGGAAGCCAACAGAGGAGAGATTTAAAGAAAGGATGACTATAGTGCCGAATCCTGCAGAGTCCAAGTAAAAATAAGAATTGAATTGTGGCACTAAGATTTAGGAGCTAGGAGATCTTGTATAGAACCTTATATATATACTATAAATGTTAAAAGTAGATAATGGGGTAAAGAGATTAGACTTTACCTGTTGATCTAGAAATTTTAAAGATGGAGATATGTATAAAATGTTTTGACTTTTTCAGAGAGTTTACTTTAGAAATGAAGGAAGTATATATACAAAGAACTCCAATACATGGTGTACTGTAGTGAATGCTGCGTGAAACTACAAATGAAGTGGAATTGGAATGTGAGGAAGGGAGAACTTGTTTCATAATGAGAGCATCATAAGAGGCTTGATTTAAAGTAGGATGCACTTTAAGTTGGACTTTCCAGGATAGCAAGAGTTTCAGGATAATGAAAGAAACAAAAGGACTGAGGTGGAAAGATGCAGGACAAGCAGAAAATCATGAAATTTATCCTCCACTTGTTATAATTGTTTAATGGCAAATATTGAGAGTGCTAATGGAAATGGAGGCACAAGGAGAAGGAAATTTTATATGACTGTCGACCATTTAATGAATTCTCTTAGGCAATCAAAAGCCAATGAAAGTTATGGACTTGGCCAGCACTGTGCTTAGTGTGACTGCAGGGAGTAGTGACATGGTGGACTGTTTGGGTGACCCATAAACTGGAAAAACATATGCCAAGTGAGGGGGCTACTGATTTAGGCAAGGGACTAGGCAATGGACTAGGCCAGGAACCAAGAGTTTTAATTAGAAAATACCTAAGGAGATTGTTCAGAGGGGAACTGAAAAGGGCTCTGCAAAAGTAGTGACAAGAAGTACGGTTGATATGTTAGAGTCCAGTAGTAGAGGATGTAAAAAAGGACACTAGAGTTAAGAGATTGGTTTGGAGAATGGTGACACCATTAGTAAGAAAAGAGAAGAAAAATAGGGATTGCTTGAATTGGGAGGAGCTTTAGTTCTGGAGAAATTGAGTAATCTTAGCTTAGAAATTTTGATTTTTATCTTTCTAGTCTTTAATATATAGTAGCAACAACCTGCTGGGTACTTAATCCATGCTATCAACTGTGCAGAGAAATTTGAGAATGGGCTGTCATTTAGTTCTCAGGACTATCTAGCTCTATGTGCCAGTATTCTTTTTGTTTAAATGCAGAGAAATGGAGACTTAAAGAAGTTATTATATAACAGATGTCCCATACCCCGGATTAGAGCCAGGTTTCAAAATCATCTTTGTCTCTAGTCCCAGGTTCTTCATTATTACATGAGACTCTACTTGCATATATGTCCTCTCCTCTCAGTTAATAACCTGTATTTCCTTGTGATCAGGAGCCACATCTTGAAGTGTTGGTAACTCTCAGATTTCCAAGGACAACATTTGTTCAATTTAAGTATTCATTTAGTATCTGTTAAATAAATAAATTAATGCTGAAGTCCACTTAGTGGTCCCCAAGGAACTCAAAGAAGTTGAAAATCTCATATTTACCCAATAATTATGTGCTTGAATTTAAGAAAATACAGCTGGTTAACTCAGTTGATTTGAGTATGTTACTAATGAGGCCAAGGTCATAGGTTTAATTCTCTTGTGGGTCAGTTTACTTTGCACTATTTTTATGCTCTCAAACAGACTTTCTAGAAAATGTAAATGTATACAGACAGTCCCAAGGGAACAGGCAAAAGAAAGGAGAAAGAATGCAGTGGTAAAATTCAATACCACTGTTAGAAAAGCACCTTGAATAATATTACCTACTTATGTCTGGTTATTGGTATCATTTATGTTTACATAAAGAATTGATCATAATTACTATGTGCTCTTTGAATTTTTTTTAAAGGAAAGGTACAGGTAGGAATGAAGGCAAGCAGAGGCAGGCAGGTAGAAAGAGAAGGAGGAAGAAGCATTTGTATTTATTTATTTAATTTGGTTGTTCATCTTGGTGTTCCTGGCAGCCCCAGGTCTCAAGCCTGAGATCTTGGGATATACCCAATGGTGAATCGAATTGTGCCCAACCACTACTCCAGTAGGGAGCACACCTGCTTGAATTTTTTATACTGAAATCAATCCAGATTAGTTTATGTACCTCAAATATGAAATGATTTAATCATTTAAGTGACACATTATTAAAATTATTTGCCAAGGAATTTATAGCAGGTGAAAACATCTTTGGTTCACTTAAAAATAAATTTCACTTATGCAAAAGAACACCTTTATTAAATTAAGTGATGTATTCCTAAATAATTCTCTAGTCATTGTTATATAAGAAATTTGCTTTTAGATAGAAAGAGAAAGCAAAGAGAACTTTAGGGAAATGTTGTAGTGGAAATATGGAGATTATTCAGTGCCTGTATTCCTAGGTTTGACTCCTAAATACAAAACTTACTGTCTTTTGATCTGGGAACAACTTACAGGGTCTCTCTGATTCTCATTTTTAAAAAATTGTCAGATAAGCTATAGGGTTGCTCTTGTACAATGATATATGTAAAGCACCTTATGTATAGGTTGCCTTAAAAATTGTTCCCTTCACTCTTTATTTCTTAAAAAACTCTGAGTTTATTCTCTGAATTGTCAGTGGTTGGAATGATTATAGAAGTTGTTATAAATAAAATGGCAGCATTTAAACATATGTTATCATTTTAGCATCAAATACAAGCACACTTCAGAAATATTGTGGGCTTGGGCTGACCACTGCAATAAAGTGAGTCACTCTATTTTGTTTTCCCAGTGCATATAAAAGTTATATGTTTATACACTACTGTAGTCTGCTAAGTATAATAGTGTTATGTCTACCAAAACAATGTATACACCATAAATAAAAATATTTTATTGCTAAAAAATACTGTCATCTGAGCTTTTGGTGACTAGTAATCTTTTTTTTTTCTGGTAGAGGATCCTATAAAAAGCATAGTATCTGTGAAACTCAATAAAGTCAACTGCAATAAGACAGTGAAACAAGGTATGCTTGTACATCTTTTAAAAGGTTAATTAATTTTTCCAAGAAATGTTTATCTTAGTTGCTGGTTTGTGTTCTCTCTGTGGGGAATTTTTGTTTTAGAAATGAGGAAGTACAACTTTCTGTAATAATTTTGCCTTTTCTTTGGCAAAGGTGAATTTTACTTTATCCTGATCAAATATAAATGAGGTTTCACTTAAAATGATAGATCCTTTGAGGAACAATAGCTCTTCTCAAAAGGAACTGTAATACAGAAGCATTATCGTTGGAAGAATCATTACTGTGAGTTATCTTACAGTGTAAAGTTTAGTTTATTTCCTGTCTGTGAGGAACAGACTTTAAGATCAGGCATTATATGCTTAATGAAGTCAACTACCTTCTTTATATATCTATATCTATATCTATATCTATATATATCTAGTTGTCATATATATATATATATATATATCAACAATTTTATTCCTAACAAACAGGCTGGTTATCATCGTTGTAAAATTAGTCACAAACTTCTAGACCCTGTGCTTCTTAAATAAGGCATTTGGAAACATTTACAAAAAGGAAAGAATCATCCTTCATACCCTTGGATACCAGTCTCTCTAGATTTCTAATATACTTCCATTCTTCAGCACAGAATACCCATTCTACTGAGCCCCTAGACTCTAAGTATATCTATTTATCTCTGCTTCTCATAGTCTCATTTTTCTGTTCTGATGATGCTCTTGTCTAAGGAAATGGAGCAGAAGAAAGAATAAAAATGTAGTATCTGGGGGGATGAACAGGAACACACATATGAAATAGATGAAACAATCAGGAAAAAAAATCAAAGTGGAAGCATTAGAATGAAGAATTTATGGAGTACAATTTGTCATGAGTTGTACTGACCAATAAAGAAAATGAGAAGTTTGTGGATTAATATTTTAAACTCATACCCTGAGTTAGAATCCAGCAAATCAATGCCAGGAACCAGCAAATGTACTTAGCAATTAGCAGGAGGAGGGGAAAAGTGAGCTAGTTAATCAGCTTTGGAACCTACCGTGGTTCAACTTTGCATTTTGATTAAACAGTTTCAATCTAGTTGTCATTTACTTTTAAAGTGCTGGTAGAAGGAGTTTGCTGTAAATAGCAGTACTAATTGCATAGACTTGAGCCAAGCACACATACTGCATGCTGTGTATATTTGTCTTTTGTTGTGTAGCTCTGCCGAAGAACCTGCTCCTGCTGCTTCTGCCCTTTTCTTTCTTGGGTGCAGCACACCCATTTAGTAAGTTCTCTGGTGTGTATGTAGGTATGAACTTGTGGTTTTGGCATGTGTGTATAATTGCTTATAAATGAATAATAACATGAGCATTCAGAATAATTCCTTGCCATTTATTCCTAGGCCTTCAAATCCCATTTTCCCAAATGTGAAAACCCACTGTGCTAGCCTAATGAGCCACTTACACCATGTTTTCACTTTCATTCTTTTATAGATGGCTTTCGTTTCTCTTCATAGTCATTGTTTTCTATAAAAGTATAAAAGGATTAGACATCCATTGCTATGCATTCCCACTTCTCTCAAGCTGCTACTTGTCACTGAACCACTGAGTTATAACTGAGAGAACCCTTTATGTTAACTAGATGGAATTGCTGATACTCAGGGACTGGTATGTCAGGTCTCAGGTTGGGGCAAGACTGAAACCTGGACTGAAACTGAAAGAGGCATAATCATCTAAATCTAACTCCATAGATACTACCGGGTAATTTGTGGAATGTGAATTTGGTTAGTTATTAAAAGAACTATAAAGAACTGTAAAGAAATGGTTTCCACAAATTATAGGCCATTTGACAAAAGATGATGTAGCATTCTTCTTTTTTTAAATGGAGCTTATTAAAAAGATTTTCATAATACGGACTAATTGCTGCCCACCAAGGATGTATAAGAACATGGGTGAATTCACACCAAACCTCACTCAGACTATTGACAAGAAAGAAGGCCTCATCTCTATTTCCCCATCAGGGAAAAGGTTAAACTTACAAAGTAAATGCATTAATTACTATTTATTTCAAAAGTACTTCATTTTATTATGGTGTGCTGCATTCATCACCTAGACAACCAGTTCCTTGGGAACACTGTGCCAATAAAAGAAAGCCAAGATAAAACTCAGAAGTCAATATTGAGAGTACAGCATTCAAATCAAATTAAAGAAATTCTACTGAGGTTGCCAACCTTGTCTATTGTGTAAGTCTCAGACACAGGGGACATGATATCACAGAGATTTCTTTTTGATATACCTATGTGTCCCCCTTAAATGAACTCTGTATATTTACTTGGTCCAGAATTGAATTCTCCCTGACTGTTAATAAGCTAAAATATTTGACATCACCTTTATAATTGAAATTAATTTTTTCCCTTTACTCTACCCTGAGGTCATAGAGGATATTTCTAACAAATGATCATGTCTTGGCACAAAGGAAACACTGCACTGACGAAGGACACTCTCTTGCTAGTCTGTCTCCTGGTTGCCCTTAGTCAGCATTGTGTACAATGCACCCTTAGCTGGCAGTGAAGGAGTCACAGCTTTGCCATTAAAAGCCTGGGGGTGAGATAAAAAAAAAAAATCCTCAGCAATATGATAGTCTAAGCCATACATTTAAGCAAATGAAATGTCCTTATACAATTTTCTTCTTTAATTGGAATTGTTCAGTAATCCTCTTTCATATTCCTGTCTCTACTCTAAATAAAGATTATCCTAGAGATTCTTAAGTATGGTGGAAGAGGAAACCAGGGCTGAAAATGTAACTCTCCCATCTAAACTTTTTGCATAATTTGAACATGAGCTCAGTCACTGGACATGGAAGGGGCGATGACATCTGTCCTACCAGACACATCATTGTTTATAAAGGGTTTTCTGGCTTATGTTTTTAGTTGCATTAGAAATGGTATCATTTTGAAAATGTTGAAGCTGAAAAGCAAAAGGGCAGGTTTTAAAAAAATAGGTCTTTAGGGGAAAGCTGTGTTTTGTGACTCTGAAATCAAAATTTGAAAATAAAAATGGTTTCCCCCCTAGCTGTTCACATTTGTAATCAGTGTATACAGTTTTATTATGAATGTCATCTTTTCACATGAAGGAATGATACTTAGAAGATCATCTTGGTTTCTCTTTGCTTTGTAGGGTTGGTTTCACACTGATGTTATTAAAATGTACAAAGCCATACTGTATATAATTGAATGAATTAATTATACTTTAAAAAAGTCAAAGCACTTAATTTTACTTTTTCTCCTTCTTTCAAAGATTGCAAATGGTACTTTAAAAACATACCTACTATATTTTAACAATCCACATTTAACATCCTCATTTGGAAGCAGATCTTCCATTGCTATTGATTAGCTTTTTATATATAATATATCTTTTAGTCAGCACAGTGTACTTGCATATACAAGAGTCTTTTTTCCTTGCTTCTCAGTCTTTTCTCTCTCACTGCCATGGTCACATTTGACATAGTGGACACCCACACTCTGCTTCTTTGCACATTACGGCTGTGCCACTCCAGGCTCTTTTATTATTCTTCTCTTTTATTATTATTTGTAAGATCATTTTGGCCAAATGTGGTGCTTCCTTACTTAATGCAGAAGTGCAAGCAGCGGTGGGCAGTATGGTGTGGAAGGCACTAGATGTTCATGGAGTCGTACCGTGGTGGAGTGATTTCCTCGAGTTTTGTGGGATTATAAATCTAATATCAGCTTTCCACACTGATTTAGCAAGTCTTTCCTCATGGGAAACTTCACCTGAAATGGATACTTATGGTTGTTATTAAATTAAGCAGCTGTGAGATATGGGAGAGGCTCATGGACTGGATACACCTGTTGCTGGTTACCATGTTTTCTCTTCAAGGAAAGGTACGAGGAAACCACATTGCCATCAGCCGTACATGGTGAGCATGCGTCAGGAAAACCAGGGACAGATGATGTGACTGATCTCCACAGTGGAGATGTGTAGTTTTGGACTGGATTTGGAAAGGGTGATTTCCTGGGTTAGTGTGCCTTCTGTCCAAGGTAGGGCTTGGAGTAGAGGACTGCCACTCTGTCTATGCCACGCGTTCATTTCTGTTTCATTGACTGATACCCATCATCCCGTGTCCTACTATATGTCCTCTCACACCTTGTACATATCCCCACACTCTCAATGTTCTTTACGAACGGTCTTTCTTTAGGGTACAGTCATGTTAGATATGGAAATCTTTCTAACCTATGAATTATTAAAAATATTATATAAGGGGTATAAATTCAATTTATGTAATTCTCATTTGTAATCTTCTAAGATTTCCAAATGAAATGATTGTCATAGGTGACCTCTTTCCTTATTCCTTTGTCCTATCCCTTTTGTGGTGAGGTTTGGTCAAAGAAACAGATTTTTTTTTGGTCACAAAGTTTCAGAGGCAGGTTTCTTTGCTTCTGGCTATGAGATCTTAGGTAAATTATTTATACCAGTTAAATGTCAGGGTTTTTTTTTTATTAGTAAAATGGATTACAATATTTACCTTTTAATGACTTCAGCAATGTGGCTAATGTCCAAGCTCTCATTTATAACCCCTATCATTCTCCTGAGATCCAAAACCCTGTTACCAAGTGATGACTAGGAAATCCTACCTTCAGTCTCACTAGCAACTTAATCTCAAGATTGAATCCTCAGTCTCAGTGTCAATCCTCTTCTCCTTCAACTCACTGCTTCATTCTGTAACAGGCTGAAATTAGGTGCTGAGTGAGAGTTATTTCAGAACTGTCATTGAGACCCAAAGCTGGAAACAGAAGAATCTTAAGTACTCCACATTCTAAACAGAGAGAAAAAACTGTTACAGGAGTCAGGAACTTTCCTTCAAGGTTTGATGAATGCTTTCAGCAGAATCTGCTGTATGCCAAGCTGTCTCCAGCTTTCCAACATTTCACTTGACTCTATTTCCCTGCAACCTCTTTTTCTATTCTTGTCCTGGCAGAAACAGGGAATTATAAATTTGGTTTTGGAGCATCAGGTAAGGACACTTCTGCCCCCTCAATCCTTCCCCTTCTTCCCCGCACCCAGAAAGAAGCACTGGGGCTGTAGTATTTGTGTGGAAGAGATCATACAATAATTTAAAATGACAAGTCTTAAACGACATGGTGGGAAAGAGGTGTTCAAAAGAGAACTGTAAATCATGCGCTGTTGAGGTTTCTAAATTACTATGACTGAATCTAAAGAAGTAGAATAGAAAACGTTGATGAAAAGTCAGATACCAAGTGTTGGAGAGTATATGAAGTAACACTATCTTGCTAGAGGAAAGTAAATTGATAAACTGCTTTGGAACTAACTTACGATGCTGATGATATTTGCAACCTGTGACCCGGGTATTCTATTTTGAGGTATGCATCCAAGATAAACTCAGGAATACATGTACCAGGACATAGGTACAAAAGTAGTTGTAGCAATGCTATTTTTAATATCATAAATAAACAAGAAAAAATTGGTGGATAACCAGAATATTCATGACTAAAAGGTAGACAAAATAAAACAAAAAGAATAAATAAATGGCCGTTGTTTACACAGTAGAATATTACACGGCATTGAAATACAAGATTAATTGCAGCTATACCTAAATATGGGGATGGATAGTGATAATATAATGTTGAACAAAAAATGGCAGCCATAGAAGATTATATATGACTTTGATATTGATCACTTTGTTCTAAACCAGCATTTATAATAAATTATTGTTTTTTTAAAAAGCAAGGGAATAAGAAACACATTTTGAGATGATATACTCATCAGATAAGAGGAAGCAAGTGATACAATGGGTAGACAGCATTGATAGATGTTTCTGTCACTGTTTTAATCCCCAAGTGGGTAGTTGATTTATGCATATCTATTATATTATTAATAAATATATAATTAAGAAATGAAAAGAGGGCCATGAATTATATAATATGCAGTAAAACAAGTACTGTGCTTTATCTAAGGTTATAATCCTGAAATTCATCAAAAATAAAGAAATACAAAGTTGTGAAGTCAGGTGGTGATGGCGGTGAGTGATAGGATAGCTGAAGGCAGTGACTTGAAAAAATAAGCTGTACTATGTTTATTCCCCAACAATTTGAGACTGCCTCATTCTGAATCTGTGTCATCTTTATTACATTATCCCATTCAGTGTATTTTTAAATCGCAGATCATGACCTAGCAGATTATGAAATCAGTTTAATGTTTTACTCTTAGCTTTAAGTAAAAAAGAAAGAATTAAAAAATAGAAAATTCTGTTATGCATCTTGTGTAGTAAAGGGCATGTTTTTGTAAAACCTTGTTTTAGTTATTTATACATATGTGTATGTGTTGAATTACAATGTAGAGGATGTATTTAAAAAGTAGTTGGTGGTCAAGTTCTATTGTCTGTTTGTAACAAATTGATTTTCTCCTTTCATTCTTAGTGCTTCCACTCTCGGACAGATTTTTCTGTTACCTAACCTGGGCATAATGGCCTTCTGATTGGTATCAATTCCAAGCTATCCGTTTTTCAATCTGGCACCTTCTATGGGAGAATCTAGCTAAAACACAGTTCTCATCATCACTTCCCTCAAAATCCTTTAGTGATTTCCTTTCATTATTGTTAATCTCACTAGAGATCCCCATACCATGTTAAAACCTTCTGAAGTACAGTCCAAATACACTTTCTCAGACTTATCCATTGATAATCTTCCTGAAACCTTTCTGGATCCACTCAATTTCACTTATTCTTATAAAACTTTTACTTTTATAATAATAATTTAATATATTTATTTACTGTTGGATTCCAGATTCCTTGACATCAGTGTTTAGAACAGTGCTTTGCACATAGTAGTCGTCTGATAAATATTTGGTAATAGGAATGAAATTTAAAATACAGTCTTGGATGTTTATTCATTCACTTGTTTATCTGCTTACCTATTAATTAATTTATAACAGGAACTTTCATAACAGCTTTATTTACAATAGCCAGAAACAACTCAGATATTAATCAGTATAAGATTATACTAAATACTGTGGTGTGTATACAGTGAAATGCTTCTCAGTAGCAAAATGGAACAGTCAATGCAGATGGCAAATGATTAAATTGCAAAAACACTATGCTGAAGGAAAAAAACTAGATACAAAATAGTAGTACATATTATCTGACTCCATATTTATGAATTTATTAAAGATGTGATCTATAGAGGAAGAGAAATCTTATCAGTGGTTACTTCTGGTGAGGTAGGGACTTACTGGAAATGAAGATAGGGGAACTCTAGGGCAATGTAAATGCCCTGTTGATGAAGTTCATGTTACATAATTGGATGCATTTTTTTAAAACTCATTAAATGGAAGGCAAAACTATGGAGATAGTAAAAAGATCATTGGTTGCTAAGGGTTGAAGAAGGACATGAGATAAATAAAATGGAGCACAGAGAGGTTTTCAGGGCAGTGAAAATATTTTGTTGGGTACCACAATAATGGGTACTTGTCATTATTCATTGTCTAAACCTACAGAGTATGCAACACCAAGAGTGAATTGTAATGTGAACTATAGATTTTAGATGACTATGATGTGTCAATGTAAATTCATCAATGAAAACAAATGTGTCATTCTGATTGTGTGGGGGCAGGGGGCATATGGGAATTCTCAGTACCTTCTTCTTCATTTTGCTGTGAACTTAAACTTTTCTTTAAAAAGTCTTTAAAAATTAACAACAATAATATCAACAGCAACAACCCTGTCATTGAATGGTATACTTAAGGTTGAGATTTTGGTTTGTATGAAATTTTCCTTAAAAAACTTAAAATAAATATTAAATTTTTATTGATGATGTGCATGCTAAGACACTTAAGGATAAGGTTTTCATGATGCAGTTTTGAAATGCATCCAAGAATAAGATGGACTGATGGATGAGTAGAGGGATACATGGATGAATAGATAACAGATGAAGTAAATATAATGAAATAATTGTAAAAACTCAGTTGGATAGACTTTTGCTATAAAATTTTCATATTTAGTAGCTTTAAGTGCCCCATGGCTCTTTATTAGTAGTGGATTTCCTTCTGTAATATGTCTGCCTTTTTGGTGCCAGGGAGAACTGGAGAATGGGATGTGTGGAAAAGAAAAGGTGTGGGTTTGGATGGGGAAGTGGTGAGGAGGGAGATGGCCAGATTGTTGGGGAGTGTATCAGTTATAGATCAACCAGATAAATAGGAGTGTATATTAAGAGGTTCATTACAAGAACTTGACCTCACAAAATTGTGGTGTTAACTTGCCAAGTCCCAAATCAGTAGGCAAGCTGGGAACTCTCAGGTAGGCACTGATGTTTTGTAGTCCATGGGTAGAATTTTGTCTTTTGATCTCAGAATTCTCAGTAAGAGTAATGGGATATCTTTAAATGAATCTGTCCAGTTATAAATTCTCAAGTTTGCTCTTTATACAATTACGTTAAATGACTTGAATGCAAATATTATTTGACTGTCCCAATTATTGATAATTTACAGAGCATATAGCAAAGTTTATTATAATGAGAAAAACTCTGAAAACATTTACAGTGGATACTGTATTTGCATAGGTGAAGTACAGAACTATATAAATATTAGAGTATTTCAGGTGAAATGGAATTTATATTGACATATTTGTTTCTTTCTACTTAGTCTGGTTGACGATTTGGTTAAGTTATGTAAATGTCACTTAATTTCATTTTGACCAAGTAGGGAAATACCTAAGATTTTCCATTGTAAATTTATTACAAAATAACTTTTTTTTGAAGAATGTTGAAATTAAAAAAAAAAAAAGGGAATCTGAAAATCCATGTTAGTACTTGTTTTGGACTTTTCTGGTTAAGTAACCTAGTAACTAAATAAGGACTGAGTTGAGTAATGTGAGATTTTTTTCTTGTACTTCTAGCCCAAACACAGTGGTTGAGACTAAAAGCAGTCAAATACCCAAAATTCAGTCAAAGTAAGAAGACTTCAGAAGAACAAGGTCCTTGAAACAAATCTGTGATTTGGATTATCTAGTACTACATTACCAAGAATTGATTGTTTTTAAATGCTATTAATTGCAAACCTAAAAGAATTAACTATGTTATATAGTATACTTTTGAATAACATCATTCCCAGTTCTGTCAAGATTTTTCAGCTCAGGCAGTAGCATTTCAAAGCCTTTTTTATTTAGGTTTATATGAACATTTTTTGAATGTTTTCTGGGCACCAGGTTTTTCAATATGATAAGAAATTATTTAGCCACCTAGCCTTTCTTTTGTCTTTTGAAGAAGAATATATTAAAAGACACTTGGCAAATAGTTTTATGCAGACATTATATATTTTTCCCAATTTTGTATTATAGGTCAGATATAAGTCAAGCTATTTCAGCTAATTAAATTTGCTTTGATCAGAGGAGGCCAATCATCTTTCAAAGCATTGCTATATTTTGAAATGCAAGTCAGTGCCTAATTGACGATACTGCAGCAGCAACAGATCAAAATAGAAGTTGATGTTACATTAGATCACATTAATACTCAACAAAAAGAATGACTGTAAATCAATGGAGAAGCCTTCCTGGGCTAGCGTTGGAGGAAGGCACTTTCTCCTTGCTTTTCTTCCCTGACTCCCCCAACCTTTTTTCTTTTTCTTTATTTCTTCATCTGTTTCTCAATTTTGCTGAAGTACAGACTACAGATATAGTGATTTAAGGCCAAATAGTATCTTTCACTTGAAATTTAGAGTGTGAAATATTGCAGTGGGCTCTGGGACAGTAAGTTGGTAGAACAGTTTAAAAAGTAATATTACTGGCATGTGCTAGTGGCTTAGTGGTTAAATCCACCAAGCATAGTCCATTCACATTCCCAAGGACCCAGGTTCAAGACCAGGGGCTGGGGTAAACAACAAAAGATGAACAACAAAATAAAATGAATAAATGCTTCTTTCTCCTGCCAGCTTACCTACTTCCTTTCATTCTTGCCTATACTTTTCCTTTAAAAAATAATATAATGAACTTTTATATTTATATACATTTTATAACCATCCCAAATATTTATCTATTTATTTTCTCCTGAAAAAAGAATCTTTAAATAAATTATTTCAAAAGATGTATACTCCTCATGAAAAATTTCAAATAGGGCTTTTTGGATAGACTATATATTTTCTCATTCAAATTAGTGTCAGATGACCTTGGATAGCAAGATTGGGGAAATTCCTGTATTGTGTCAGAAGACAAAATATTGTTTCATTTTATTTTGTATTACTTTTTTTATTAAGGGAAGGTGTAAGTGAGAATGAAGGCAAGTAGGCAAGCTGGCAGGATAAAGAGGAGAAAGAAGCATTTATTCATTTTATTTAGTTGTTCATCTTGGTTGTTTTCCCCAACCTCTGGTCTTAACCTGGGTCCTTGGGAATGTGTGTGGGCTTAACCACTAAGCCACTAGCACACACCAGTAATACTGTGTGGTAAAAAGACCTGTCCATTGCTTCCAGCAGCCATGAAGCAAAGCCATAAAAATATCCTGTGGCCTGAGCTTGCTGGAATGTTGCCAGCTGACAAAGAACTTCCCATGCTTGAAACCCCCTCCTCTAGTTTACATCCATCTCTTCCTACCTTTGCTCTATCCTATGTAAGTGTGATCTAACCAGAAGTGTGTGCTCAGCTCTTTGTAGAATAATCCCAGCTGAGACCATGCACCTAATAAATCTGCCTAAAATACTTCCAAAAGAGTGCCCTTTTGGCTTATCCTGTAGAGCCTAACAATATTACTTTTTAGACTGTTCTATCAACTTACTATCTGTTTCATTTTTAAATTGCTGGAAATACAGACTGCCTCACAAGTCATAGAACAAATTATACCACTCCATTTTGAAGTTAACCATTTTGCCTCTGAGCTTGATTTGCCATTAATTATCCATTGTGGATAATCTTTGTTTTTTCCAAGAAAACCAGTTTTCCAATTCTCTGACACCTACTGGCTGTGTTAGAATTCAGCTGAATTCTTACACTACCTGGAGTTAGCACAGATTCCCCCGATTTAGGGGCTCAGTTTCTCAAAACTGCCCTCACTTCAGATCAACTGCAAATGGGATCCCCAGGTTACCTACATTTCTGCCTGGTCAACTACAAATGCAGAGATTTCTGTGACTTTATGTCAGATTCCATAAATCTGGTAAAAAGAGTCAATTATATCATGAAGGATAGAATCAGACTATTAATGGTAAACTTAGTGTATTATACACAGACGCTGCTTTCCAATGTCGCACACCTTAAACCTATACATTTTACGATGCAATAGTACTTCGGTATAATTAAAAATATATTTGCTAGAACTACTCATAAAGTTTAATAAAGCGTTATAAACTTACAATTTTTGTCTGAAAGATACAACTCAAAAACAGCTAAATGGAAAAGATGTATAGAGCCAAGGTATCAGGGTGAGTGGCACAGAACTTCCACAACCTCTCAGGAACACCAATCTCCCTGTATTCACTAGCCTGGAAGCCTCCCAAATCTCATTGTTCAAAAGTTTTAATGACCATTTCTTTTATGTAAACAGAGTTGATTAAATCAGTGGCCATTGATGATTGAATTCAATCTCTAGTCCCATAGATACAGGGGTGGGGCTGAAAGTTTCAACACTTTAATCATAAGCTTGGGTTTTCTGGTGACCTGCTCTCATCCTAAAGCTATCTAGGGGTCCCATTATGAGTAACCTTATTATCAACAAAAGTAGAATAGAAGGGACTGACTATGAATAACAAAAGATTCTCTTATCACTCAGGAAATTCCAGGGTTTTGGGAGCTCCATGCCAGAAACAGGGGCAAAGACCAAACTGCATGTTTTCTTTTTTTAATTATGCCACAGACATATATCCTGCTTGTAGAATATTGGTGCCATATTCTAGCCTATATTTTAGTGTCTATTCCCTTATCTATATGTGAGACTAACCCCACATGTTCGTAAGGGGTGAGGTTAAGATAACCTGAGATCTGAGGCTACTCAGGGGTGGGCAGTTGATACCAGTTCATGCCTTGAAGTTGTTCTATGTGTTCTGTAAATTGCTAAGCACCATGCCTGGCAGATAATGGCTGCATTAAGTGTTGTCTTTTATTTATTTATTTTTTGGTATTATCGTCACCACTGTCTTCATTTTGCACAGAAATCTGAAGTTCACTGGAAGTGACTTGTGAAAGGCTTCATTGGCTCTTGCATACCTGAAGCCAAAATTTAAACTCTACTTCCTAGATAAGAATCAGAAGTGACACCTTTAACAGCTATATTTTATTCAGTTTGGCCATGTTCTAAGCAACTGTAGAAACTCACATTGTATTATACTTATTTGTTACCACATGCAGAGAGCTGTTCATGATGGGTTTTATGGCTGCTTTCCCTGTGTACGATGCATTGAAGTAATCACTGTGTTTGGAGCTCTGTAGCAGAAGAAGAATTTTCCTGCGTTGCCTATTAGAATCTCATAGTAAAAGCCAGTAACTTGGACTATTGTGAAAATGAGTCTGTGATGATAGTAATTTAATGGTAAAGTTACATTGGAAGCCAAGCTTGCTTTCAGCTGCCTTAAATTTTACCTTTATTATCTCATTGCCTTTTGCATTTGAGCTCGGCAGTTAATGGACTCTGTAATAAATTCAAAGAGGAGAGTTTAAAACAATGGGGGATGAATTTTCCTTTTTTTGTGTCTGCATAAGGCCATTATGCCATTATTACTTAGGTTCTGCCCTAGTTATTTTCACCAATTTGACCCTTTTATCTTTCTGGCCTTATATATATTAATTAAAATTTGGGTTAATACCAGCAATTTACACTTAAGAATTTGAAGTCTCCTAAGTCAGTTTCCTGTTTTGTTGCTACTTTCCTTTATCAACTTCTAAAAAATATAAAAACTTCAAAAACTTTAAATTCCAAGTTCAGGTAAGCAAGAGACCCATATCTGCAACTTCTTGTTTCATGACTATTAAACTTCAAGGTCATGCAAGTTTTGAAAAACACAGCTACCTTGAAAATACTTTTGTCTAGTTAAGAATACTTTAAAACTATTACTCTGTAAAATTAGTGTATTCTATACAGAGGTCGATTTCCATGATGTGCACCTTAAATATCTATATATTGTTCCTTCAATAAAATGTTCCTTCAATAAAAGTTTTAAAAAGAGAAGAATTAAAGAAGAGGCCTTCATTATTAATGTGCTAAATACCCACATCTTAGTTGTGTTCAATCCATAAACTTTTTGCCTTAATCTTTTATCAGGTTTCTTTAATACACAAAATTATGTCGAATTGAAAGGGGAGAGATGGTGCACCTAATCTTCTGACTGCCTTGATTTTATCTTTCTTCTGACCTTCTGAATAGATAAGAATAGCTTCCAACTCCTCTCCCCTCCAGTTCCCATTCCCTTTCCCCTCTCCCTGTTGATCAGGCATGTATGCATACTTTCCAGCTTCTTTTTCATATCACCTCAAATATTGACAAAATGATAATCCCGTTTAAAGAAAAGGGCTATAAATCAACCACGTAGACTGGCATCATAAAATTGTAAGTTACTGAAAATAGGACAGTTGTAACCTTTTCCTATTTAACTGGCTCTGTGGAGAAATCACTGCAATATTTTGTCTTTATTGCACTTCTATTGGTAAATAATTGCCAAAAAGTTGATCCTTGCATATGTGAAATAATATTTCCAAACGTTTAGGGATCATTGGGTGAAAGATGCTCTATAAATCAATCACTACTATCACAGACAACATCATTTTCAAGCTGAAAGTTGGTCTTTTATCAAGTCATTGCATCTCTACTACATCCAGAGACTGACAGGGCAACCATCACATGTAGTACGCTAGAGGGTTGCTATGGGTGGCATACTCCCTGATCTAGGGGACCTAGCTAGGGAGATAAAGAAAGCTTTGATCACAGCACATAAATTAAACCAGACTTAATGTGAAGATGCCAAAAATGTTGTGAGTAGGTATTTGTTTTACTGGAGGCAGGAAGAAACTGGGAAAAAGCTTCAAGGAAGAAAAAACAAAAGATATTGGAGAAAGCACCATATTTAAATATTACAGTTTTCCTGTATCAGTCAAGACACATGGTTATAGTCTCCTTTATTCACGATGAGCAAAAAGAAGTTCACTAGAATGATGTATGAGTTGAGAATGGTAAATGTTATAGAATTTAAATTTTTACTGTTTTTTATGAAGCTACTTTGTGTGATTGGTTTATAGCTTTTTTCTTTAATTAGGACTGTCATTTTGTCCATGTTTGAGGAGTTGATGTGTCAATACAGGACAATAGGGCCAATCTTGGAAAAGGAAGGATAATGGGAATTTGGAGGTCTAGATTAAAAAACTCACATTGTATTAATAAGAGTTCTTCTGACACAAAACTAATAAAAGATACCTCTATTCTATCATCTGTGTCTCTGTCAGACACAGAAGACAGAAAAGATAGAAATCTGTCTATCTGTCTACCTACCTATCTGTCTGTCATTTATGTACTTCACTTTCTATCCAGTGAAAAATTTGTTTTAGGAGATGACTAATATGATTGTGGAGCCTGGTAAGTTCAAAATCTTCAGGGTTGGTTGACAGCCTGGAGACTAGGGAAGAGTTGATGTTGCAGCTTGAGTTTAAAGGTAGTCAGCTGACAGAATTCCCTCTTTTTCAGGGAAGGTCAGTATTTTTTTTTTCTACTAAAGCCTCTACTAATTGAATGAGGCCCACCCACATTATAGAGGGTAGTCAATCTACTAATTTAAATTTTAAACTCATCTAAAAAAATACCTTCACAGAAATGTCTAGAATAATGTTTGACTCAATATATGGCTACCCTGACCTAGTCATGTTAACACATATAATTAACCATCGCACAAGTAAAGATCCTCTTTGGTCCAATTAGCCTGTCACCGTTGAGAACTGTGAGAAACCTGTCAATCAAGAATCAAATTCCTGATTGGCTAAATGTCAGTCATATGCTCACCTTTCCTCTACAGCAGGGTGAGAAGAGGCCCTTTGGTTTCCATAGTGCCAGGCTGGCAGTACCTCTACCAAGGTTGACCAAGCCACTCAGGGGAAGGGAAGTGATACTCTGGAGAGCTGAAGAAAAAACATCTGCTTCACTTCTTTGCTATATGACCTAATGTTTCAAAAATTCTTTCTGTCTAATAGATCCATAAATCTATGGATCTGATTATTCACTTGTTTATCATTTAATTCTCTCTCTTAGAATGTAAGGGAACTTGACTCTTTTGTCCATTATTATCTCCTGTATCTAGAACCATGCCTGATGCATACTCAGTCTTCAATATACATTTTCTCAATATGTAAGTACATGAATAAATGTTTGGCTGTGGAAAGTAGACAAGCTGTAGACTGAATGTGTTCTCCAAAATTCATATGATATAACCTATTCCCAAAGTGAGGGTATTTGGAGGTGGGGACCTTTGGGAAATCTGGTAAGGTCCTGACAATGGAGCCCTCAGGATTACTGTCCTTATAAAGGAGATCCCAGAGAACTCCCTCTCCCTGTCCACCCATGAGGACACAGAAAAAAGATGACTGTTTATGAACAGGAAGTAGGCTCTCACTAGACACCAAATCAGCCTATACCTTGATCTTGGACTTCCCCGTCTCCTGAACATTAAGAAATAACTGTTGTTTATAAACTATCCAGTTTATGTTATTGTTATAGCAACTGGAATGAAGAGATTATGTGAATGAATTTATATGGGTACAGGTATCTAAATACATATAAAAAGTTATATGCTCTGCTTGACTTTAATGTCATACATACAACTATGATAGAAAAAATGATGGAAATAATGCTATCAAAATTTTTATTCTTGGCTTTTAGTTCCACAAAACTCAGAGATTTAATGGTAGTAGTGAATTTTGTTTCTTAGTCATTTCACATACACCGACACATATATACACAATACCATTTGATATTATCTCATACCATGCATGTTAAAGAAATAAATAATAAAGTTGAACTCATATTTATGAGTCTTTGTCTTACACTTTATAGATTTATCTAATCTTTTCCACAATTTGGACAGTTTGTCCTCTCTTGTGCACTAATATCTGCCTAATGGGGACTATTTATTAAAATTTCCATATGTAACCTAGACCTAGGAGAAAATTGCTTTTGCCTCATAAGAAAACATAAAGCATTGGGAAGATACTGAAAAAGCTTTTTCCAGATGATCATGATGTTTTTCACTAAAGCCTGCTTTTTATATTTTCCATGGCAAAGTATTCATCATTCAAATGTTCCACTGTTGCCAGTAAAAGTTGTCCCAGCCCAGCATGAATAGTATTCAGTTAACAATGACTTAGTAATATGAATATTGAGTCCCTCAGCCAAAAATTATAATGTGGAAGACTTGCTCTAGGATGAATTATGAATTATGTGACAGAATGCACTTTCCAGCATTTTAATACTTTTTGTTCAGGATAACCAAAACCCTTGCTTTGTTAGGGTCTTTTCTCTCCTAGCCCTACTGATACATTGGCCCAGGTGAGTCATCTATTGTATAACAAGTCACAGCAAGTGTATGGTGTGTGTGTCTGTATGTCTGAGAGAGAGAGACAGAGAGAGAGAGAGAGAGAGAGAGAGAGCGCGAGAGAGAGAGCATCTTAATGTGCTCACTTAACCTGTGATCAGGAATTCAGAAACAGCATATGCAGTGATAGCTTCTTTGTGCTTTGTTTCCTGGGACTTCATCTGAGAACATTCAAATATATCAGGAATGGCTGAGATCTTATAGAGGGTCCATAGCTGGCACCTGGGCTGGGATGATTAAGAGGCTGGAGTAGCTGGTACCGTGGACTACAGTAACCTACTATTGGCCTCTCCATGTGACTTAGGCTTCTCGCAGTATGGCACCTGGGCTCTCAGGGGGAGTACCCCAAGACTGAACATTACATTTTGAGTCCCAGACAATTATTTCCTTTGAGGCACATGTCAAAGTGGAATTAGACAGGGGTTTGAATCTCTGCTTTCTCACTAACTAGCTGAAAGAAGCTGGGTATATTTCCTTTTTTCTCCATTTCCCCTTCCTTTCCAGGCCTTCAGTTTCTTCATATCTGTAGGGAGATGAGGATAGGTTTTAGGACTACACAAATAAAATAATGATGAGTATAAAAAAGAAAGGATCACTGATCTGGTCATGATCACTGCTTGAATTAAGCAAATGAGGGGTTTTTTTGGTTTGTTTGTTTTGGAGATATTTCTATGTGAAACACTTAAAAGGACTGCGAAGTTGAACTTGGGTTGCTTTAGCTTAGAGTCCCTATGGCTGAACTTCACAGTAGGAGAGAGGAGGATATATACCTTCTGCTCTTCCTTGGTAGAACTCAGGAATGTGGAGAGTGGTGGTGGCAGAAATAAAGTCATGGACAAAACAGGAACGATGTCCTCTAGCAATAGAAGAGAGAAGCTCTTCAAGCTACCCACTCTGTTGTTTAGTGGCCTCTCATTTTTAAGACAGTACAAGGAACATTGGTTTGCTCTAGAGTGATGTGCTTCTAGAGTGGTGTTAATTATGAGATTTTCTAGCCTTAAAATGGCTCTTCTGGGTTGTAGATTCAAAGAAATCAATAGATTTGGGCCTTTGAATAGTTTATATACTGGCGTGAGACCTTGAGCATACCAGGGAAAAGAGTATAGGAGCAGGTTAAAAGTGACAGATGGGGGCTAACGTGCTGTGGGACCCTCAAGTGTACACAGCAAACCAGAGTTACAGGTATAGAGTGGAACAAAAATATTAACCACATATGTTGTTTAAAGGTAACAAAATAAAAAAATAAATATATGTATAAAATTCCTAGTATAGTACTTGACTTTTAGTAGGAATTCAATTAGCATTAAGCTTCCCTCTGATCTCTCTCTCTTCTTTCTTGAAGGGGTGGTGGAACATGGATTTGGGGATCAAACCTGATTTTTAAATTCTGACTCCCCTATTTGCCGACTGTGATGCTGGGTCTCTCTGAAACTTAGTTTTGTCATTAGTAAAATGGTTAAAAATAATTATTCCACAAGGTTAGTGAAACTAAAAGGGAACGGAATAAAATGACACTTGTATCCTTTTCCTAAATCTTTCTCTTACCTCTTCTTTATTACGAATTCAACAAAAATCCATGGTCATTTTATAGTTTCTACTTCCAGGGGAATTTCGAAGACATTCTTTTCTATCTTTCCTCATTTGCACTGGCCTTAACAAGTATTTCTTTGGCACCATACACATATCATAGACTCGATTTCCTCAAATTTCCCTGATTAAGCACCTGTGGGGCCAGATCCATTTCCTTTCTTTTTCCAGGAACAAGGTCACCTCCTGTAAATTTTGGAATGTGTCCCTCTGAGTTCTACTCAGACTTCATGTTCATCATTCAACTTTCACTTTAGAGGAACTAGATAAATGCCACGGGGTTACAAATGTAGAGCTTTTTTCCCATGGCAAAATATTGTTACTTTCAGGGATGCTAAAACAATTAGGTCTCCTACAAGGAACATTCAAGTTCTCAGAATATGCCACACAGTTAGTACTTATTGGGTGACCAGGAGCTAACAGATTCCCATCATCAAAGCCTTAGCATTTACTTGGCCCCCTTATACTCAAAGGTTTTCTTGAATTTAGAATTTTCTTGAACTGGAATTTCCTTGAACTCCACTCCAAAATCAGTGCCTCATCATGGTAGAAAATTCACCCAGTTTTGAATTCTCTATCTAAAACCATTGAGCGCTAGTAGTTTTAGAATTTTCCATAGTTACCTTACTATTGAAACAGATTTGTTACATCACCCGTAATTGATAGTAAAAGGAATTCAATCTGCTGCCTTTGTTCTAGATACTGTTCAAATACTACTCCCTTGAGATGGTACAAATTACTGATTTATTTTAGTAATTACTTTGCCTTTTGTTTAGTATTGACCCCAAGGAAGCATCTTTTAAGCATTCAAATGAAAAGTTGTGGTTAATGGAAGATATTAGAATGATACTGGCAGGACAGACATTGTCTTGTATTGTGAATAGATCATTTAATTATTTGGTGCTATTATCTAGAGTCTTAGTGTCCTCTTATAATTACAGAGCTCAAGTATAGGAAAGAAGAACAATTCTTTCTTTCTGTGTCTCTCTCCATCTTACACCCTACCCCCCCATCCGCCCCCCACAACACACGCACACTTTAGACAAAGACTAGACAGCAGGAAACTTGTACATTCTCCCCAATCCTTTCTTTTCCTCACACTGCAAACAAAAGAAAAGTGACACAAGGGGCACATCTTTGAGGTTAATTCCCTTTGTGGGTTGTTCTGGTCACATGTGCTATAGTGATGATCATTTAGGAACTCACAAAAATAGGTAAATTGAGCTGTAATTTTTAACTCTCTAAAGGGGAATAGGAGTAATATTACCCAAGTGATGTTGATTAATAGATTGATATCCCCTGGAAGGGAAATTTTAGACAGGACCACATGATTTTGTCATTTGCTTAGATCTCCTGGAAATAAACAGGAACATATTGGGTGAGAGAATTAGGAACCCAAATGGTATTGACAGGCAGAGGTAATGAGCCAAATCTCACAAAATTAAAGGAGATGATGATAAATGTAAAAATCTGTGCATGGGTTCAAGAACTTAATTCTAATGGGAATGGATTAAGTAGAGCTGTATTATATGAGATAGTCTTTTGTTCTAAAGAATGGCAATATGGGATCCATGTAGGAAATAAGTAAACAAAGGTTTGCTCTGAATTGGTCATAGGATATCTATGATACTCATCACAAAATTGTAGATTCAGAGAGAAAGGCAAGTTGAAACAAGAAGAGTGACGTGGCTGGTGACAGAGCTTGAAATCCTGTCATGAAAATAGTGAAAGAAAAAACTTGGAATTTTTAGACTGGAAAGAGAAGGTTCATGGACATGTTAGTGTCTCAGTCATGAGCCCGTTAATGTGGAAGCTTGACTAGTTAATGTTTGGCTCCATGTGGTTGATCATGAACAATGGAAAGAGTCATAGTGATAGATAATTGGTTTGCTTTAGCAAAGGGTGTTTCATCACACCTGACAATAGGGTAATATTCAAAATATATAAAGAACGCATAAGACAACAACAGAAAAATAATCCAATTAAAAATGGACTAAATATCTTAATAGACTTTTTTCCAAAGAAGGCATATGGGTAACTAATAGGCCCATGAAAAGATGTTCTATCTTTCTTCATTAGGGAAATGCAAATCAAAACAGCTGTGAGATATCATCTCACACCTGTGAGAATGACTATTATCAAAAATACTGGAAACATTGCTGGTGAAAATTTGGAGAAAAGGGAACTCATAAACTGTTAGTAGAAGTGTAAAATGATGCAACTGCTAGGTATCTAGCAAGACATGATCACTGGATGAGGGGCCCTAATGGCCAAAGGCTCTCTGATTAAGGAACACCTGCTGAATTTGAGCACTGAGTCAGTTAAAGCCTCTGAAGGCCAGAGACCTTTTGCAAGCTCTGGGACTTTTCCAAGCACTGAGTCAGTTAGACATGAGATGAGGTACCAAGGACAGGAATATCTCCTGATTAAAATGATGCAAGAGCCCTAACCATCAAAGACCTCAGAGTCAGACACAGTGGTCCATCTTAAGCTGATTTGATAGGAATTGGATGGAGACACATATGCAGAGAGCAAAAGCCAGTCCTTAGATGACTTTCCTCATTATACCCTCATTATAATAAAATTAGCAGTGTGGTGTTGCCCTCCTACGCTCTCTCCCCCCACCCCCCATGGACTTCACTTAGTATGAATTTGGTTCTATAACTCTACCTGTCAATCAACATGAAAGACAAGAGCAGAATTCACCCTAAGGGAAGGCCTAAGGGAAGACAAGAGGTAAATCTAAGCCCCAGGAAGGAATGCAAAGGCTGCTGAACCCACTTGGGGCAGCCCATTCTCCTCTTTGGGAACATACTGTGTTTCTAAACTGGTGACTGAATCCACTTGGGCAGCCCATCCTCCCCTCTGAGGATGTACTGTCTCTTTAAATACACCTATGGATGAACCCACTTAGATCAGCTCATCCTCCTCTGTGAGGATGTACTTTCTTTTTAATAAACTTTCACTGCTTTTGCTTGCAATAAATCCTTTTTTGCAAGAAAACTTCTTTTGAATATCTGTGCCTCGCTTGAATTCTTTCCTGCAGGGACACAAGGACAGAGGTCTAGAAAACCGATGTAGAGTTCTAAGGAATTGGGAAAATAAAAGGAAGCTGATAACATCTTATCTACCCAGTAACATAACCATTAGGCAGTATAGGAAAGCAGTATAGAGATTCTACAAAAAATTAAGAACGGAAACCCTTTATGATCCATTTCTCTGCTGGGTATTTACTGTAAAACACAACAACAGTAATTTGCAGAGATATGTGTACCTCCATGTTAATTACAACATTATTTACAATAGCCAACAGCTGCAAACAACTTCAGTAGCTGTGAGTAGATAAAGATGTGGTATATATACATAATGGCAAGTATTACTCAGCTATTGAAAAAGAGGAAATCCTGCCATTGGCAGCAACATGGATGAATTTAGAAGGAATTATGCCTAGTGAGATAAGCATGAAGGAGAAAGACAGACATTGATGATATCACTCAGGTGTGCTAGATAGAGAAACAAAGCAAACAAATGAAATCAAACAAAAATAGACATTTAATCAATAAAAACAAGTTAGTGGTTATAGGTAGAGAAGGGGCAGGGCAAATTGAGTTGAGGTGATCCACTGTAGAGTGAAAGAATTGGAATGGTGGTGGCGAACTTAATATCTATAGATATGAGTTTCCTGTAATGCATGCCCTAAACCTCTATAATGTTATGACACAACTTTCCTTCAATAAAATTAATTAAAAATAGATAAAGGAATGTGTATTAACCTCACAGGCTTATTAAGAGTGAAAATAAAAATATGCTGCAGGCGAAAAAGGAAGAAAGGGTGTTTCATAACTAAAGAGGGCATGGGTGATCTGAAAGGTAGTAAATTATCTGTCACTGAAGGTATTTATTCATAAGCTGGAAGATCAGTTATAATAGGGACACATGGTGGGTTAATAACTACTAAGCTCCTATTGAAGTTAGAAGTCCTAAATGTGATCCTAACATTGCTGTGTCTGATTGAACATTTGTTTGTTACTTGCGCAACCTGGTAAAGAGTACCTTAAATCCAAATTTTCGCATGTAAGATTTAAACCCTGTTCTGGGTAACTTAGACCACAATTATTGGTGTAATGTGTTTGAATTTTATCCTGGCGGTTCTGAGTTCCAGTTCTGGTCCATTCATTAATGAACTATGCACAAGCATGCTGGAACCAGTTTGCTTCAGCTCACATGAGTTGACTGTGCTAATTTTCCAACTTTGCCTTCGGAGACTTCATGTTGGCAGTTTGAAACTGGCCAGAGTGAGAGTTTATACCACAGAAAAGGGTAAACACTATAAATCAGGGCTTTTTACACTCTGGGAATCTGGTAGTTAGATATTTACCAGCAGAATCTTTAAAAAATATTTTTATATGATCTCCAGTATACAAAACAGATAAAAGAAGAATGAAGCTAGAGAAAATGGCCTAAACTATCCTTGGCTCCCCCCTTACCAATGCATGTCCTTCCCCCAGCGAAGGCTCCAAGGCACCTCTGTGGTACCCTGTAACTCCATGGCATTTAAAATCTCTTTATAATCCTTTCTGCTCATGCTGTGACTATATTCTTTTGACTATTGTTTTCTTTCCCCTAGATGTAGGAATATAGACATAAAACAGCAGGGTTTTCCTCAGTTGTATGAGATTATTTTTAAAACACAGTGCCAAAGGGATGTTTGAGAACATTGGAAATCTGATTCCTATAAAATACAAGAAGAAATGTGTATAGGAAGTAGTTTCCCTGCATTGTAAATATTCTTAATGTAACTGTGAGTTTTCCGTTGTGATGTAGGACCAGTCTATGTGTATTATAAGTTTACATGTAAAGTCACCTCAAAGCTTTCCATTAGCAAATTACTTTTCTGTTGCTATTGTTAGACTGAAAACTTAATACCAGGAAGAAGTAAGGTTTGGTGAAATGTAATATGTGGAGAGTGTGGGATATGGAAAATAAGAGTCAAATGATCACTGGGTCTTTGTATGGGCTCCTTAAAAAGATGTGAGAGTGTCTAATTTTGTCCACCTGCTTTTTTGCACTATGTGATCTGTTTCCTGAATTACCTGGAAATGACCCCAGCAGGGTAGATAGACCATCAGGCCACTGGAATATGTGTAACCATTGTTTGTTCTTAGAGAAAAGGGACAGTTAAGAATGAAAGCAGGTAGGCAAGCAGGAAGAGAGAGAGGAAGAAGCACTTTATTTTATATATATATTGTGTATATATATATATATATATATATCTTCATTGTTCTCTGCAGCCCAGGACATTAACTCAGGTCCCTGGGATGTATATAAACTGCATTTTGGCCAGGGGCAATCGACCCAACCACTACTCCACCAGGGTGCACCCTAACAATCTTTGTGATATGTTTGAGGCAATCCCAATGTTTCCAAGATATCCATTAGTTGGAGAGTATAGGCAGCATGAGCTAACATAATACTTGCCTTTATCACTGACTGAAAATCTTTTTCCTCTCAAATGCTAAACATGGTCATGTATTTTGGTTAAAATATTTGCATCTAACTTTCTCAGATTTCTTTAATCTTACCCTTCCCATTTTCCCCAGAATTACAATGGGTTAATTTTCCTTTCAAGGTTATCTAATTCTATGGCTTCTTTCCTTGACTTTCCCTTATATCAAGTTCTCATCTTTAGGGGAGGAGCTGAGTTCTGCCTTGCAAGATTGCAGCCCTTATCTCTGGCCACACTCCTTCCCGTTCCCTTCTCTTGTCAAGCTCCCTCTTCACTCTGCCCTTCAGTCCCTGAGCTGGCTTTGAACTTAGAGCCTTTTTTTGCCATGTACCTCTCATGGTAGAACCTGTCTTCTAATCTTCACTGCCATAAACTCGCTTTCCTATACCCTATTCCTTCCCTTGTTTTTTAGATTTCATATTGCTGGATTATCTTCTTGCCAAATGAAGTTAAATCTTTGTTTCTTGCCTTACATTTTTGTGTACCTGTCATACATGCAGTGGAGCTCTGTCACTTTTCAGATATTAAGCACACATCATCTCTGGCAGTTAAAAAGCAATGGATATTTTAGTTTTTTGTTTTTGTTTGCTTTTTTTTTTTTTTTTAGCTCTAATGCAGAGAAAAACAATTGAAAATGTCCCCAAATAATTAATAAAAACCAACTTAGAGTTAGAAAAAGTATTATTCTCTTCTTAGAATCCAGATCAAAAGTAGAAATTGGCTGATTATATTGATACAATCCATAGGGACTAACAAATCAAGCAAAGTTAATTTATCATATAATGGTGTAATTAATTTACAAGATTGATTCTTTTGATAAATATAAAAGCTGTTCTCAGGTTTAGCCCAGTACATCTAGTGATCTGACACCTAGTGTTAATTGTGAGTACTGCTAAGTATTTCACGTATAAAGTATATATGGTAGGAGAGTCTCCATTTTTTAACTCCCTTTAATTTCTTTAACTTGTTAGTTTTACTCAGGTTACAATATAGTTTCAGGATAGACATAGCTTACTGCTATGTACTGATATTACACAAAAGGTCTTGAAGTCAGGAGGCTGGTGCCTTGTTATGGAAACGACTTGATCCTGTGACCTTGTTCAAGTAGTTTTCTTTTTTGTGTTGAGTGCCCTCATTGGTGAAATAAATGAAAGTGATGGAATATTTTATTTACCTCCAAATCCTTCCAAACTATAGCACCCTATGAAACAGCTTTTTAAAGCAATAGATATATTCATCAACTCTATTTTGAAACTTGGAATATGTTTACCCAATACACCAGCAAATAAAACAGTTGTTATGTGGACGAAGGGTTTTTTTTTTTTTTTTTTTTTTGCTGAAAACTGAAAAATAACCAAAAATGTTTCAAATTACAGTAAAGAACTAAATAGGGTTTTGATAATTTATAGTATTATGCTTCTATGGTGATATAAATGTTCTATGTTTGCATTTCCCAATATGGTGGTTTTTGAAATATAACTAGCGAGACTAAAGAAACAAATATTAATTTAATTTAGTGACTATAAATTTGAATTTAAATATCCACGTGTGACTGGTGGCCACTGTCTTGGACTATACAGATTTACAAAGTGAGGAAGCATGTGAATTTCTTGATGAAACTGGGGTTATATTCAATAATACACTTAATTCACTTTTTATACAGATTGGCTATTACTCTTGTTAGTCTGCATTCACTGATTCCGTACACGTGCTTTAGGAATTATTCCATCATTGTGTTTTCTCTTATGATTTTGGCTGTGCAAGTATAGTTCATTTTAATTTAGGTAAAAGCAAAGGTTTTCTTTTTCTAGTTCACAAGCAGGAATTGAAGCAATATTGATAATACTCTACAATGCTTATTAGTAAGTGTAAATTTCAAAGCCTAACACAATTATTTTTCTAAGGTAATTTTCTGCATTTGAGAGTTAAGGTAAAAAATAAATGCAACAAATCTAGCTGTTTCATGGGATATTGAAATACATTATTTCCTATTTATTATGGTATCAAAAAAGTAAGCATTTAGAAATTTTATAAAAAATTTTATTTGCTTTAAACTTTAGCTTTCTAAAATCTAGAATTTCTTAAAATCTGCCCTGAAAACACCAAGGATTTTAAATAGAAGCCTCATCCCACTGTATTTATTTCACATTATTATCATTACACTTCTTTTGTGCACTTTCAGTTAAAATTAAATGCACATATCTATTTTATTAACTCATAATCAATCTTGATTTTGATTATTGGCCTCATAGGAGATACTTTAACCTCTATTGACAGATAACTCCTCCGTATGCACATTACATTGCACATACATATTCACACACATACATATATACATGCATTCACACACATAAACACATCCATCTTTCTAAAATTTAAGGTGATTTGGAATAATTATATTATTATTTTGAGGGTCTTTCTTGGCAAGGTGCATATGCATGCAAGAATCTGGTCAAAAATAAATAGAAAAGTGTGCATTTTAGATTGGTTTTAGTGTTATTAAATTTATTTGTTCCACACCGAATCCAGACCTACGACAAATTTCTTCCTTACTATGAAATTACTATGCAAAAAAATACCCTTGCTACTATCATATATATATTAAATATTCAAAATGAGTTTCTTTGTATATTTTAAATGTAAAGCACATGTATTTTTCTGCCATCCAATCAGAGGATAACATTTGATCTATCCTAAATAACAAGTCAAAGTTCAACTAATTTTTTAGTAATATTTTTCAAAGTTAATTATGTTTTAAGTAATGACCATAAGACACAAGGAAACAGTGAACCGCCTTCTGAAATGAGATTTAACTTTGTGAAAAATTGATCATTGTGTCATTAAACAGAATGCTTTATCTGCAGTCATTTTGCAGAAATTCAGCACATCTACCTTGACTTGTCCACATGAAGCATGATGAGTTATCTGTGCTCTCTAGCCATATCAAAAACCACAATTTGAGAATTATTTATCAGCATGAATCAGTGATCTGTATTCATATCAGAATTGCAAACAAATATTTACTCTGTAAATGATGTGGAAACTCCTTAGGAAGGAGTCTTTCCAGACATAACATTGCTATAGTACATATTCTACTTATTTATTCTATGCAGCCATCCAGATGCTTATCTTAATTATAAAATTTACTAACATTTTTTTCAGTTATTAAATGGACAGTCTTAGAGCAGATTAACTAGTTTTATATCATAAATGTCCAGTAGATGGCAGTCTATGCACTACAATTCACAGACCATTGTCTTAATTCCTAAGTAGCATCTAGTTTTTAAGGCATTTGGAATCTTTGATGAAGTTACATGCAATGAGGTTGAAAATCAACATTTAACTACTTCTTTATTAACTTTTAGCCTTAAATAACCATAATTGGAGCATATATCTGCTTCTTAATTTTCATATTGCTTATGTGATTTTGGCTTAATAAGATAAGAGAAATTAGTAACTTACCACATCCACAAACACTGGAATGCTAAAGTCAGTAAAGCAATTTTCTGTAAGTTTTACTTGTTAAAAAGGATCAAGATGGTGCCCTTTAAATGTGACCAGCAACATAGCAGGTGTTCAAAAGTTTCTTCTATTTGTTGAAAACGTAACTGATGGATAATTGTTGGAACTGTTGTTAATATAAAAAACTGAAAGTAACTTATATAGTCTGCAAATATGATTTTTCAAAGTGGAAGTGAAAGAGGAGGAGAGAAAATGATAATGGAATATTTTGCCTTAAGGGATGGAAATTTCCAAGTGGCTCTTTCCCCCGTAAGTTGTTCTTGTTTACCTGAAAAGATTGGGTAAGATTCAGAATCTATCCTGAGAGCAGAGAAGAAGAATCAGTGTTTCTGGGATTCAATGCATTCAGAGTCTCAACCAGAAATAAGCAAGTGTGAGGTTGCTGCAGGTAGTGGGATATCCAGGTAAGGGAAGGTCTTTTTCTGATCAAGATACTCTTTCAGGTCAAGGGACCAGAAAGGTATCAGGTGAGGTCACAGATGATTTGAAGCTATGGGGTGTGTTTTCTGATAAGAATATAATACATAAAAAATAATCAGGAAAAGTGAGACAAGATGAACCAAGTCTAAGTCTTCATTCATGCCACTTGATCTATTCTGAATGCTCTTCTGACCCTCTGTTTATTGCCAGGCCATCCACTTCTCATTCTTCATGTCTCGGCTTTCCATTTTCTTTCATGCCTGAGGAAAACCATGAATTCACTGTGACCCACTGTAAGGAGGTGTGGAGGTTAGGAGGAAAGCTTAAGAAGAAATTAAGATAATTCCACTTCTGGGTGTTTATACAAGAGAATTGAAATCAGCATTTTGAAGAAGTATTTGTACACCTGCATTCAAAACAGTGTTATTCACAATACCCAAAAGGTAGAAGTGATCCAAATGTCCATTGATGCCTAAATAAAACAATGATATATTATATTTTATATATATGTAAAGCACATGATTTAATATTATGCTGTCTTAAAAAAGAAGGAAATTCTGACACATGCTATGACATCGATGAACACTGAGGACACTATACTATGTGAAATAAATTGAATACAAAAAGATACTATATTCTCATCTTTTATGAGGGACCTAAAGTAGTAAGACTCTTAGAAACAGAAAATAGACTAGTGATTGCCAGAGGTAGAGGGAGGGAGAAATGGGAAATCGTTATTTAATAGGCATAGGGTTTTAGTTTCACAAATTGAAAAACTTGTAGATTGGTTGCACAACAGCAAGAATATACTTGCACTACTGAACTTAAAGCTGTTGAAGAAGGAAATTTTAATATTATGTGTATTTTAGCACAACTTTAAGAAAAGTTAAAAAGTTTAAAAGAAGAGGTCAAGAGTGGGTTGTGCAGGACAGAGTGCTTCAGCCAAGTTCAGTTTTGTTTAAATTTTAGGGAGTTAAGCATTTTTAGTTCAACATTATGCCACTTATGATTTAGTGGGACCTTGACCTTATACTGTTGTCCTCTTGAAATCTGGTTTTGTTAGCTGGTTCATGCATCTCTTAAAAAGCTCCGACTCAGGAAAGACAGTCCCTGCTGGTGGCTGGGAAGAATCAATATCATTAAAATGGCCATCTTACCCAAAGCAATATGTAGGTTAGATGCAATTCCCATTAGAATCCCACAGGCTTATTTCTAGGAAATAGAACAAAAAATCTTAAAATTTGTATGAAACATCAAGAGACCCCAAATAGCTAAAGCAATCATTAGAAATAAGAATGAATCTGGAGGGATTGCACTTCCCGACATTGAACTATATTACAAAGCAATGGTGATCAAAATGGTATGGTACTGGAATAATAACAGAGGCACTGAATCACCAGAAAGTGACCCACTCACATACAGTTAATCTACGACAAAGGAGCCAAAATCATACAATGGAAAAAGGAAAGTCTCTTCAACAAATGTCGTTGGGAAAACTAGGCAGCCACATGCAAAAGAATGAAGCTAGACCACTCTATAGCACCATTAACAAAAATTAACTCAAAATGGATTAGAGGCTTGGACATAAGACCAGAAGCCATAAAGTTCTTAGAAGACAACATAGGGAAGACTTTCCATGACATCAGTCATAGAGAAGTCTTTGGGGACTCAATTCCAATATCAAGGGAAACAAAAAGGAAAATAAGCAACTGGGACTATATCAAACTAAAGAGTTTTTTCACAACAAAAGAAAACACTACCACAATCAAAAGGAAACCTACTAACTGGGAGAAGATATTTGCATTTGATATTTCCGACAAAGGCTTAATATCTAAAATATACAAAGAACTCATAAAACTCAACAACAGTAGAACAGGCAATCCAATCAAAAAATGGGAGGAAGAATTGGAGAGACACTTTTCTGAAGAGGATATAAAGATGGCCAACAAGCACATGAAATTATGTTCCTACTCACTGGCTATTAGGGAAATGAAATTAAAACAACAATGAGATATCACCTTAAACCTGAAAGACTGGCTATTATCCAAAAGTCTGGAACAACAAATATTGGCGAGGATGTAGAGAAAAGGGAACAATTTTGCACTGTCAATGACAGTACAAAGTGGTGCAACCCCTATGTAGAACAGTTGGAGATTTCTCAAAAAACTGAAGATGAAAATCCTATATGATCCCGTCATTCCATTTCTGGGCATCTACCTAACCGATAAAAAAGCACCATCCTCAGAGATATATGTATTCCCCATGTTTATTTCAGCCCTATTCACATTAACTAAGAACTGGAAACTCCTTAAGTGCCCAACATCAGATGAATGGATAAAGATGTGACACGTATGTACCAATGAATACTACACAGCGCTTAGAAGAGATGAAACCCTGTTATTTGAATCAACATGGATGGAACAAGAGAGGATTATGTTAAGTGAAACAGGTCAAAAGAAGAAAGATAGATACCAGATGGCCTCACTCATAGGTGCAATGTGAATATACAAAACAAAGGAGCAGATGAAACATAACCAACCCTGAAACATTTCCAACAAAACTGAGGTTACCAAAGGGAATGGGGCAGATGGTGGCAAATGGTGGTGGAGCCCACTGGACAATGGGGAAAAACAGTTGGTGATTTGGTGGAGGACATAGTATGTTGAAATATATCTACGAAATGGGAAACCCATACATAGGAAATTATTTTAATGTGTAAAATAATTACTACAATAAAAACATTAAAAAAAAAAGGCTCCTACTTGATGTCTCCAGGGTTGCCTTGCTCCTGTAATTTATCTTCTCTAAACTTATCCTGGTACAGGAGTGGAGCCTAACTTTAAAACTCTGACTTCTTGATAATTAACTTCCATAAAATGTATCTCCTGCCTGCATGGATTTACCTGAGGCTCCAACTAGGGCGACCAACTTCCCAGGTTACCTTTCTGTATTAGCACAGAAAGTCCTGTATCTTGGGAAATTCTCGGTCTTGAACATGCTGAGCAGTTGGTTGGTCATCCTGTAATAATTGTCTTCTGTCTGTCCTCTGGGTTCTTCAGTGTTGTACCCTCCAATGACTGTCCAGTATCCCTTGGTGGAGGCAGAAGTTAACCTGGCCAGCATGTCAACTATACAACCTCGATTTAAAGGCAAGGCCTGGAGTCAGACTTAAAGGAACTTGTTACAGAAAGACACAGAGGATGAGGAAAAGCTAAGTATTTGGAAGGCACTAAAGTTCTAAATGGAAACTTGGTGCTAAAAGTTAACGTTTAAGAACAGTCCTGAGATAGTCATGTGAATTAATTCATTTAATCATTATAGCCATATGAATTAAACACATGATTATCTCCATTTTATGGAGAGGAAACTGAGGCTAAGAGAGAATAGGTAATTGCTTTTGCTGGATTTTGAACTCAGAACATCTGATTTTAAACCAGTAGACCACGGTGCTTTAAAACAGATTTCACACCTACGATGCTTCATTTAATTGTCTGAGATGTGTCCTTAACATTGAGATTTTTACAAACTCTTCAGGTGGTTTTGATATGCAGCCAGAGTTTAGAATCACTAAAATAAAACAGGTTTTCTGATAACTACTGAATTCCATCTTCCATGAAGGCAAAATGTTCAGAAGATGGACAAAATGGGGAAGTTGACCTTATCAACACTGATGGAATGATGATAAAAGGTTCTTTGAATTTTGAGCATCATGCATCTGACAAGAGCTTAATATTCAAAGTATATAAAGATTTCAAAAAACTCAACAATAGAAAAAGAACAACCCAATAAATGCAATGAGATAAGAATTGCACATACATTTCTCCAAAGAAGACACACAAATGATCAGCAGGCGCATGAAAAGATCTTCTTCCTTTCTTGTTATTAGGGAAATAATAAGAAAATTAAGTTAAATCAAAACAATAATGAGATACCATTTTACACCTAGGATATTAACTATTATCTAAAAGTTTGGAAACAGCAAATGTTGGTGAGGATGCAGAGAAAAGGGAACACTTTTACACTGTTGGTGGGAGTGTAAATTGATACAACACTTGTGAAAGCAGTATGGAAATCCCTTAAAAAATTGAGAATAAAAATCCCTTATGATCCTATTATTCCACTTCTGGGTATTTATCCCCCAACTATGAAAACACTAATATGCAGAGATATGTTCATCTTCATGTTTATTTATTATTTACAGAAGACTTGGAAACCACCTAAGTACCCATCATCATTTGAATGGATAGAGGAGATGTGGCATGTATACACAATGGGCTACAGTACAACTTTAAAAGGGATATAATCCTAATATATAGTATGAATGGAAGTAGAGGGGATTATGCTAAGTGAAATAAGTCAGAAGGAGAAAGACAAATACTGGATGATTTCACTCACATGTGGAATATAAAAAAAAAACAACAAAGCAAAACAACAGACAAAGCAAAAACCAAACGCTTGGACATTTACAACAGAACTGAGTTAGCAGCATGGAAGGTGGTGGGGGTGGGATCAAAAGGTGGTGGGGTCCAGTAGACAGTGGTGGAGGACTTTGGTTATTTGGTGGTGGGCAGCATGTGGTCTTATAAGTGGTAAATGACAAACCTACACATATGGGCTTATATTGTTTTATAAATCAAAGTTAATTCAATAAATATTAAATTTTTAAAAAAGGTTCTTTGTTGATAACCATGAAAGCAGTCACATGCTATTGCTTCCTTCTGTTGACTACTAGCAGTAGGTGAAGACATAACCTAGACACAGTGTTCAGGACAAATGTCACTGGCCTGTTGGTTGCCTCTTGACCCTCACGTCATATCCAACTTACACTCCAGGCTGCATGTGCCCAACTCTGTAGCAGCCCTTCACAACGGGACTGGATCAAAATCAGATCCAATCGGATTATAGAATTATTCTATCTTTTAAAAAAATAAGGACTCTCCTTTTTTATCCAACTCCACACTTTTTTTTTTCTTAAACATTTTTTTTAAGTAAAGTTACGAGCAGGAATGGAAGCAAGTAGGCAGGTAGGCAGGAAGAGAGAGGAGGAAGAAGCATTTTAATTTTATTTCCATTTAATTGTTTACACTGGTATTTCCCCCTAGCCCTGGGACTCGAACCCAGGTGGTATGTGACTTGTGTCCTTTAGAGGCGATTGGCTTAACTGTTGCTCCACCAAGGTGTGCCTAATTCCATAGCTTTTGCCCTGTGTAAAGATCTACAACTAGGACCTAGGTTTTGATATTTTATTCAGGATGGTAAAAGTTTACTGTTTCCTTGGGAAAAAGTATTAGTTATTCATGCATGAATAAGTTATTTATAAGGTTATGTACCATTATTGGTAAGCAATCCCTTTTATTATTTTCTTAAAGAACTCAGCCAGGTACTATGAAAACAGAAACATTCACATTTTGGGAGGACCACTTAATCATTTATCATTATTGATGTTTAGCAAGAAACAATTGAGTTTACCAGGACCCTACATTGCTCACCCAATGTAGTGTGGATGTGAGTACTTGGAAACTAAATCTTGTATAATTGCTCAGAACGTGGCATATCGATAATCACAAAAAGCCATATCTTAAAAAGATCCAATCTCAAATAAATTGACTCAGAGTCTAATTTCTGTTGTTGCATGCAAGAGTTTCTAGAAGCTATTCTTCCTTCAGGTTCGAAGTTAAATGAATATGCAATCATTTTCAGACTTCCAGTAACTGTTTTCTACCAGGTTAGAATTTGAGTTGATAATACTGTGGTGCTGATGGAAACACGAGGACAGAGTTTTTGAAACAGCCCACTGGCTGTGGGGTGTAGGAGCACCTCGGACCACAGGGCAGGTGAAGTCTGGGTGGTATTTGTGCCTGACCTCTAACTCAGGGATCAGTGCACTGTGGTCACAAGTCACATTCAGCCTGCACTGCATTATTTTCTCTAATCTGTTCACTTACATATTATCTCCAGTTACTTTAGGATTAAAACAGTAAAGTCAACTAGTAGTGACAATGACCTTATGTCCTACAAAGCCTGAAAATATTTGCTATCTGGCCCAGGAAATTTTTGTCAATCCCTTTAGTAAGTTATTCACAGATTTTGAAGAGAATTGTTTGAAAAATATTCCATGTGTCTCTAAATTCTTTGGAAGATCAAGACCAAACCTAAACAGGCAGCCAGTTGGTTTGAATGGGGGCACCTCTGCAATTTGGAGTCAGGCCCTCAAAGGCTGGTCTATAGTCAGGACTAACAGATTTTTTGTTTTGCAAACACTTGTCACAAAAACAGGCTCATGTATTTTAGAATTCATTGAAAATTATAAAGTTTAGTGTAGTTTGAATGTGTGCTGTAGCAAAAAAAAAAAAAAAAATGCTTATTGAGGCTGCCTGGAAAACTTTTCCAGGACCATCATTTTTTTATTTAGCCGGTAGGAATGCTTGACTTTTCTTTTATTATTATTTTTTTGGAACTTTCTTGTCCCCTTGGGTCTTATTGTTCTCATATTTTTTTAAACTAGTGAGTCAGAGTCCTGCTACAATGAGAAAAACGTTTGGTCTCACAGGCCTCTGCTAGCGTGAGAGATGGTGCTGAGGTGCAGAGATGTCACTGGATGAACTAAATATAGGCCCAGCAAGGCACTCCCCAGCCCAGCTGACTCTCCAGAAAGAGGCCTGCTACATGTCATGAGCCTCATCCCCCTGTCTGTGCCCTGTACCTTTAGGACTGCCCTGAGGAATCTTTCCCTTCAGAGTAGGCTGACCAAGGCTCCCTAAATTCCTCGAGGACATATGAAATTTAGGGAACTGCACAAGCTCTTTTCTGAAAGTGGGAACCAGCTGGTTGTGGTGACCAGGCACAGAGTCCAGAGCCTCAGATATCCTGTTAGAGCATGTTTTCTTTCCAGAGTTTAAACTAATTTGCTATGCGTTTGGGTGGCAGCATTTAACTGCTAAGTGCAATGACGGCATAGGGTGGAACATTTCAATTTACTTCTTTATATGAATGAGTCAGACAAAGGAATCAATCTTAAATGTACAGATTAAACAATGATAAACACTTCTAATTGCATGAAAATACTGGTGGGATAAAAATCACTTGAAAGAGGGAGTGGATGTTACTATATTTAAGCTGAAAAGGGATTGTCCAGCTGGTTTAAAACTTTCTCACTAATCTGGGGCTTCAAGATTTAAAGTCTTCTCAGTGGTGTCTGTAGGAAGTTAGAGTTATGCTTTCACGACCCTTCTTGCACTTATTCTCCCGTGCACGGAGTCCAGACCCCATCCTGCAGGAAGCGAGAGGCCCCAGCAGGGGGAGAACGAGAATCTTTGCCTTGCCTCTGACTCACTGCATGATCATGGAAAATTCTGATTACAAAACATGGAGAAGTCAAAGTTTTCCCTTGAGAAACATCTTGACAGTGCCTGCTGTTAGTCTACACACTGTATATGTCTAAAACTGCCTCCATAAAGTTAGGACCTCCCTTATTGTGAGGGAGAGGATGGCCAACTAGGTAACCAGCTAGGCTCTGAACCCCGCCTTTGTCGTAAGTGACTGTTAGTTAATGAAAGTATGTTAACTAACCCTAAAATTATAATAGCTCAGCTTTTCACATAAACGTCTCACAGTTAGTACTCGAGAGTGAAGTGGGAATGATGCTTTCTCTACATGTTTTTTGGAGATCCCCAAGCTGAGAGTTGTTTTGAGATGTTTTTCCACTTCAGTGCCTGGTTTTCATAGATGCCCTTGGTCTAATCATCCAGCCTACAAAAGGAGGAACATATAGGAGATTTTTTTTGACTCAGACCTGGAAATAGAGCACTTAGTTTCTACCCAGTTCCAGTGCCAAATCTGAGTGGCATGGCCTTGCACATCAAAACTGGGAAATGTAGTTAAGTTATATACCCAGGAGGAAAGTTAAAAGAGTTTCTTGTACAAACTAATCACTCCCTGCAACAGTGGCCAAAGTCTACTTTCCAGTATGGCTAATATTGATGCTGGGGAGCTGGTGGGTCCAGCACAGCTTCTGTATTCAAGTAATGAGGAGTCTTGAAATCAAAGAATGAATTGAACCTACTTTCAAGAAAGTCTACCCAGTTAGAAGAGACAGTTGTCAGAGATATGGAAAATAGAATTCAGTCCCCTGAGGATAGGAAAAGAGCACTTGGAAGAACAGGTAGGGTTGCAGGGAGGAAGATCATTGTCAGATGATCTGGGCCCAAACAAGTTTTGATTCTAGTAGAAGCCAGAGTGATCTTCAGGAATCTAAGGTGGATAATGCCTTGGCTAATAAATTATAAATTGTAACCTGGCCTCTAGGTAGGTGCTTAGAGTCCGGGACAAATGTTCTGGACATGAGGTGGAAAGTTAATTTCTCGATACCACCACGTAGTGGAGACGGACCTCAAGAGCTCGGCCAGAGTTGGTAGAATGAATCTTGGAGATAAATAGGGTAAAGGACTTGAGTTTCCTCAACTATGTGGAGATGAGGAATGCTGAGTTACATATACTCTTTTTCTCTTTCCTTGAATCCAATAGACATTATGGTTGAGTCTCCAAGGTCTATTTTACTGCAGATATTATTCTGTCTTGATAATTCCATTCATTTACCTGGCCAGGCAACTTGGCAGAGCCAAGAAGTCCTATGTGAATCTGTATTTGTATTACTGATGTGAAACTGTGGAATTAACAGTCCTCTCGGTAACCCTCTCAAATTGTTCTGCACCTATGAGTAATACCTTTCTCATACTGGGCATTTCCTGGCAAAGGATATGAAGATGGCTTGGATTTGTCCATTTCAGCTTATTGAATCCAAGTGACCATGAAATTTAAAAAAAAAATTGATATATTTTATCTCTTTCGTTCCTAATACTGCATTCATTTTTTTTATTGACATTGTATCACTGTATCTCCATCTGTATTTCATACCTACACCCCCACCAGATTTCCAGTATCCTTTACCACTACCTTTTCCCCACTTTCTTCCATCTCCCCTCCCACCCCACTGGCAGCATCACCTTGTGTCCTGCGAGTTTTTGCTGTGGTTTATCTGTTTCATTTATTATATTCCACATATGGGTGAAACCATCCTGTATTTCTCTTTTTATTTCTGACTTATTTCACTTCCATGATCACTTCCAATTCCATCCAGATTACTGCAAAGGGCACAATTTCAGTTTTTTTAGTAGCTGCATTAAATTCCATTGAGTATATATACCACAGCTTCTTTATCCAGTTTTCTGTTATTGGGCATGTAGGTTGTTTCCATGTCTTAGCTATTGTGAACTGTACTGCTATGAATATAGGGTGCAGATATTTTTTTCTGATTAGAGATTTTATATCCTCTGAGTATATGCCCAAGAGTGGGATTGCTGGATCAAATGGTAGATCCATCTTTATTTTGTTTGAGGAATCCCAATAATGTTTTCCAAAGAGGTTGCTCCATTTTCAGTTCCATCAACAGTGTATGATGGTTCCTTTTTCTTCACACCCCCTCCAACACCTGCTATTTCCAGTCTTTTTGATATAGTCCATTCTTACAGGTGTGAGGTGGTTTCTCACTATAGTTTTTATTTGCATTTCTCTGATGATGAGTGAGTAGAACATTTTTTCAGATGTCTGTAGGCCATCTGTGTGTCTGTTTTAGATATGTGTTTATTCAGTTCTTTTGCCCATTTTTGAGTGCATCATTTGTTTTTTTATTATTGAGATGTGTGAACTCTGTATATTTTGGAGATTAAGTTCTTATCTGATGTATGCTCTGTGAATATCTTCTCAAATTTCATGGGTTGTCTTTTTTGCATTACCGATGGTTTCTTGCGCTTCAGTTTGATGTAGTCCCAATTACTTAGTTTTACTTTGGTCTCTTTTGCCATATCAGTTTCTTCCCCAAAGAGCTCTTTGGGGTAGAGGTTCTAGAGTGTTTTTTTCCCACATTATCTTCTAGGTTTTTTATAGTTTTGGTTCTTACGTCCAAGTCCTTGGTCCAGCTTGAGTTAAATTTTAACTTTTAATAAATTATTGATCACTCAGTAATGAGCAATCTAGTTTCCTTTTTGGACCATGGAGCTTTTAACAAGTCCACCTCCCACTCCTGGTGGCAGGGTCCCAGGGAGAAGTACTGTTAAAACTTTGGCGCCAGTCCTGAAGCATAAGTGGAAGGAGGGTCTCTAAGAGGCTGAAAACTACAACTGACTCCAGCTGATTCAGGACACTGAGGCCAAAAGAGTGGGCTACTTCCGTGTAGGAGTTCATGACCAGAATTTCAGTCGATGTGCTAAATCTGAGAAAGGCAGACATTTGAGAGACAATGTTAGAATATATCACTGATGGTTCAGAGCCAGGAAAACTGGCACAAATGGCCTAAAACTTGCTAAAATTAGGGCTTTCCTCTTAGGTATATGCAAGATTTGTTCTTCTCATCACAAAGCAATTGGAATCTTATGACAGCCAAAAAGACTTTACTTGCCCTTCATTTGCTACAAAGCATTAGAGTCAAAATAATACTTAAACTACTCTTACTGCTTCCCACCCTCAGATACATCAGGGTGCTCAGCTTGGCACTAGTGTTGTCCCCAAGACAAGTGTTAGTGGATAAAGATGGAGAGGATTCTTTGGCTTTCAGATGAGTCTTTGTAGCTTCTCCCATAACACTTGGATTTTTCAGTGTCGGCATCTCTGCTGGATGCGCTAGGGAATTAACACCAAGGAATTAACACCAAGGAATTAACACCTACCCCTCCACCCAAGTCCCAGCATCAGGCTTCAGACAATTTGGGAAATGGATATAGATGTCTGCTTTCTTGTCCATAGGATGGGATAGTTCTGCAGCTTCATTTCCCTAGTTTTCTTACACACATAAGCTGATCTCTGTAGCTGACTCCATACTACTTTTTTTCTATCTTCTCTTCCCTATATCAGTTTCCAGTTCTCATAAGACCTTCTGTTCTCCTCTTGAATAAACTATTTGCATGTGAATCCTGTCTGAGAGCCTGCCTCTGGGAGACTGATTTTCCAGAAAAATAACTTGGGCTGTATGAGAGGTTTATTCTGACACTCTAAAAATAATGCTTCCCTAGGCAGATATTTTGGGATCATGATGGAATTTACTCCTAACCTTCCTCCCCAAATATCTTGATAGACATATGGCAATTTCCCATTAGAATATTTTTTATTTTATTTGAGATCTAAAGAAAATTTATCTCTAAATAAATTATGGTAGTGGCTTTTTAAAAATATTATCCTTAATAAAAAGAAATAGCCTTTATATTGTAATTCACTACTCCTCTTTTTCCCTCTCCTTAATAATAAACAAGTCTTATTGAAACTCATCCTATTATTCTTGTTTTCTGTAGCCTATTTTGATATTGTTTATCTATCCTGTTTCATTTTCATTAAGCAATAAAAATCAATACCCACTAAATCTGTTTTGCAATTCTATAGCAGGTTTGCCCCTTTTCCCCTTTCTCTTATGGCAACCACTAATTTGATCTTATAGACTAACAGTCTATTTTTGGCAAAATAGAATACTTAAAGGGAGAAGGTTTAAGAAAGGGATTTGCAAAACTATTATTCATTGTTTTTCAGCATAGTGGTACAGCAACTTTTGTTGTTAGAACCCAAAATTGATTAATACCCCCTGTTCTTAGAAGAGATATTATGAGAAGAAACACCGTGACGTCAAGTGGAACACACAGACAACTGGAAATCGAGAAGCTCCCGAAGGCTGGAAACAGGGCAACTGGTTTGCACTTGCTTTCAAGATGGCGTTAGTATCCTGGTGGCTGGAAGAGCCAGAAACAGGGCACACACAGGCAGTATGCTTATGGTCTCACCCATGTGTAGTTATCCTAAGCCAGTTTTTTGGGTTCACCAGAGGCTTATTTGTATGGAAAATTTAGAGGAAAGACAAGGGAAGCACTGAAGTCTAAGTTAAAGTCGAGTAGGAAGAAGAGTTCTAAACTCTCAGCCATTCAATGGGGGGAACTTGGATAAAAGGAGAGCAGTATTAGTCTCTGTAAATTACTTTATAATTCCTTAGCAAGCTCAGAGGGATACTTGTGTATGCATATGTTTAGAGAACACCTTAGTGGAGGATAGTTAACTTATGAAATAGTAAGCTAAAGAATTCACAGTCCTGGGATATGCTGTTAGCGTTAGAAAGACCATAGCCAGTAATCCTGTTATAACTATCTCCAATGAGCTCAAGATGTTTGTAGTTAGTATAAAGGATGCTAGAATAGTTTTTTTATTGGTGAAATGAGTGATAATAGAAGTTCTATAGATTAGCTGGAAATATTGTACAGGCACCTCTACACATAAAGAAGTATCAGGGAGTAAGAATCGAGAGAGAGCCCCGCCACCTCTCTTCTTCACAGAGATATTCTTGGACCAGGGCCTCTTTCTAGCTTCATTCAGCAGTTCAGTGAAGAACTGTACCTTATCACTGATGCATCTTCCTTGAATGACTATTTTATACATGGTCTTCCCTGGGACTTCACTGAGCATATTACCTTAGGTTACTGAGTCATTTCTGGACCTGCTTGTAATTGGTTTTGAATATGTGACCTCCTTGGTGTGAAATATACTCCGAATATAATTCATTAATGAGATTATGGGAGAGGAGAATTATAATTCTTATCACTCAAACTATTGGTCACTGGAAATGACCAGTATCTGCCAGAATAACCTAAAATTCATGAGCAATCAAATTTGCTTAAGTCATTTCCCTAGTTGCACTCAGTTGTTCTGAGTTGGAGAGAAACACTGTTTTTTACCGTGACCTAATGGTATAACTGGACTTGTCTCCAACTCAGCCCTCACAGTCTATGGAGATGGAACTGTGACAAAGAGTGAGTCAAAAGCTACCTCAGTGTGGTCTCTATAAAAAAAAATATGGAGTGGAAGGAAGTCCTGCTTTGAAGGAAAGTCATAAAGTGGTTAGAAGTATTATTTTTCTAAAAAACACAGGATGTGAGTAATGTTACATTTCTTTGCTTTCTCTAAATAAATGTAATATGCTCCAAGCCTCCGTTTGTCCTTTGATTGGTAGCAAGGTTGAAATCTGTGATAGGGTCTTTCTGGGTGCTTTGTTAATGTTCTAAAAGCCTCTTGGTTTTTGTCCCCAAAGATCACAGCTGATGTCATCAATATTAAGAGCTATATTGTTCCTCAAGGATGGAGATTCTCTTGGGCCACTGCCACTCTGGGGCCCTGGGGACCATTGATAAGACTGGAAGCCCAGTGTCCAGAATCCAGATTCCTTAGTAATTCTTCATAGTTATTACTTTCTGTCGTCCTGTCACATCTTGGGACATGGCAAGACATCACGTCAGGGCAGAGATGCCCAGTGCTTGTGTAACCTACATATCTCTGCTGTCATAAAGGATATTTTTCAGATTGTCTTCTGGTTTTGCTTATTCCACTCCTTTCATTTCAGAGAGGATCCTATATAACCATATTTCAAGGGAACCAAGAAACACAGTATTAATTCTCCTCCTTGGAGGAGTGACTGGGAAAATAATCTGCCAATATTAATTTTTTCCAAAAAGACAGATCCTACAGTATAACCCTGTTGTCTGCCACATCCAATAATATCAAGAGATGGGTGAGAGGAATAGTTGCAGAATTGTCACTTGCAGCTGACTTTAAAAGCAGGATACAACCTTATCAGATATGAAGTAACAAAAAGAAAAGTGGAAATTAACTTAAAGTTGAAGAAAATAGTTTGACCTTTTCTCTGAGTCTGGAGGGCACACATGTTTGTCTTCACTGTGCATATGTATTCATTTCCTTGCTAATAACACAAGCATCACTCCTATGTTAATCACAATTTAAAAATATTATCTAATTCAATATTTCAGTAGTAGTCTACATTTGCTAAGCATTATATGATTTAACTTCTTTTTGACCATACTCTGGGAGATTTGGAAGATAGCATTTTCCCATTTTGTAGCTAAGAAAAGTCAAGTGCTTTTCATGGTAATTAAACCCAATCAATGTCAATCATCCAATAGATAATTGAGTGGGCCTAGAACTCAAGTATTGTGTCTTCCATGTGACCACTCTATTCTAACCTGTAAAGACTGAGCATGAAACTAGGGATTATCGATGACTTATTCTTAAGCAAATAAAGTATTTTGAACTACATCTTTCAAATTAGCCATCAAAGGCTTTCCTCACAATATCCACAAAATGACCATTTCAGTGTTCCTTTATATCATATATTTAAACTCATCTGAGTCAAGTAAATGAGTAGGTGTTGAATGTTTCTACTGCTCTGTAGTTGAAAACTGAATGGATGTAGGTTTATGGAAGGACTAGGTTTGTGCATTCATTAATTCCTCCATTCATTCATTCATAAATATTTGAATAGCAACTACTATGTGCCAAACATCATCCCAGAGTATGACTATTCAGATCATCTAAGAATATCCAGAGCTGCTCTTTTCAGTGTTGTAGCCAAGCATCACAAGTGGTGATTTAAATTTAGATGAAATTAAAATAAGATAAAAAATGTAGTTCATAGTCTCACTAGCAACATTTTAAGTGCTCAGCGTGGCTGGTGGCTGCTATTGAACAGTAAAGATATATGTTATTAAATGAAGAAAGTTCATTTAAGAGCTTTTCATTATAATAGAATAGAGCATTTCTATGATTACAGAAAGTTCTGTTGAACAATATTGCTCCATAGTTGTAAAGGGATCAGACTGAATCTCTTTAATGATTTATAATTATTGTATTCCTATAGCAATACTTAGAATGCATTGTGGTAGATTCTATAACAAAGTATCAGTTCAGTTTAGCAGGTATTTATTGTGATAGCTGCTGTGTTAAACTCTGGACACAATGATGGCCCCAGCCTTCCAGTAGTTCAGTGGAGATGTGAATAAGCTACCTTAATGTCTCAAGGACCAGAGCAACTTTTTCTGACTGGGAAACTTAAAGGAGGAAAGCAAAATCATTCATCCTTTCTTGAACAACATAGAAAATACTTTAATAACTGTATTATGTAATAAGCAATTATTGCAATTTTACATTGTCATTCCCAAAGTGCTGGGTTCCCTTTGCTCTATTTTGCAAATGAGCTTGGACCATAGGGTGGGAACTATGGCAACTCCCAACTGCATTTAGCAACATTCATTAGGAAATTACACTTCATGCCACCCGATGCTTCTCATTGTACTCTGATACTTAAAGCTGAGAGAACCTTTCTCCTCTCCCCTCCTGCCAGTCATGGATTAGGTACAGGAGACATTTAACAACCTCCCTCAGTTTTAAGAGTATCCAGAAGTGACTTTTTATTGACATTTCTGGCAACAGCATTTTGTGTCTCTTCTTTCTTTGTTCTGGCATTTAAATTGCACAAATAACAAGATAGTTATGTCCTTTACAGTAAGAAAACTCTTCATTTAATATGACGATAGTGGCCGAATATGAAATATGTTTTCTGAGTTTTAAATGAAAGAGTTATCTATTTGTTGGCTGATTACGGAGGGAGAAGAAATTCTCCATTGCTGTCTAGGGCTGGTATCAAGGATTTGACCCTTAGTTGTTATTCTGGCTGACATTAATGTTACTCTATAGAGAGGAAGTTGGGAAGGAGTGAATGCATGATTCTGCTGATGGATGTCTGTTTCAAGCCAGTTTATTTCCTTACTTTAGTGACCTTGGGTAGTTCCTTCTATCTTTACCTATGTTTGGGCCTCTACTACCCATACTGATACATTTGTTGCATTTATTGTATGTTTTAAAATCTTTAAAAACTTAACTCTTGAAGAGAGACTAGGCAGTCTAAGCTCTCAGAAAGTCTGGATTTATTTCTTAGTCCCCCAGACACTTATTAAGTCCTTGGTGTTTTATTTTTACCGTCTGTAAAACGGGATTCTGAGGAGACCTCTCTCCTATTTCATCAGTATGTAAGAGGACACAGATGTGGAAGAGTTTAGATGATTAGAGTTTTATGAATATTTAGATTATAATGCTTATGTTTTCCAGTTCGTTAGCCACATTCCTATTTCTAATTAGCTTCTCCTTCCTTTCCCAATCTCTTGAAAGGGAAACCTTTTTCTCTTGGTTGCCACTGATTGGAGCAGTGTGGACAAAAAATGTACAAGGGAATAATCTATAATCTAAGCAAGTCAGATGTCTTCTTGGACTCTGTGAATATAAAGACATAAATACTGAAGGATCCTTGAGGTAAACAATCAAGTAGATTTTGGGCATTTTGACTCATTCCATCTTGTTAGGCACAAGAAGAAATCTGATTTATGAAGAGGGTAAGAGAATGTGTTGTACCTAAGTGACACAGAGATTCTAGAAAGAATGAGATAGGGTGATAGATTGAAGGACTGAGATTTTCTAATTCCTATGAGGTCTGGTTCTGTTTTAGGCATGTTTCACTTGCTCCACAGTCTAATGAGATAGGAGAGCTTATGACTAGTTTTTTAAGAGAACTTAGTTATTTATGTGACTTACTCAAGATCACATAGCTGTTTCTGAGGTTAATGGAAGTTTTGATTACAGGTTCTTGCTTCTATGTTTCAAGTTTTTCCTGCTACAGGATTATTAGTTACATTCATTTTTTTTTTTTTTTAATTTGAAGACAAAATAAGATCTAAAAAATTGTTTTAGATCAATGTAAATATGGAAGATTGATATTTTATTTGTAAATTGCCTGAGCAATATTTGACAATATCTCAAATATTTGTCCTAATGCCGGAAACCTCACTGTTAAATTTATATTCTTCTCAGGAATATAAATGATGTTACTACTTTCCCCTATACATCCCAATCAAGTTACTACTTACTTCTGTTAGTACTTGATTATGAAAGTTTGCAAGACTGTCATATTTTTATTGATATTCACTAATGGTTTTGATGTTTTCTGGGTTTGTTCTTAGCTGAGCCTGCATTTTTAAAACATAGTAGAACATATTTGAGTGATAATCACAAAAGAACCAACATTTATTTTAAGCCAGTATAAGATATGTATTTATTTTATAACATCAACCAATGATTTTCAAATTTTCTTGGTAATGGATCTATTTAGTAAAAAATTAATATGAAAGAAATTAAGATGGAGTTGATCTGAGGGAAAGTAGTAGATACTATACCTCACATCTCTATTCCTAGCTCACTTCTATCATTTTAAGGGACCTAGTTAATACTTCTGAATTCTATGGAGTACAGTTTTAAAGACTTTAAACTGTAGAATTTATTGTGAATTATTTCTAGTTTACAAAAATCTGTTTTTAGCAAAGAAATATTAGTTCCTGTGGAGTGACTCCTCACACAGTGGGTTTCATTGATGCTTCACTGAGCTTCTTTGAAGATCTTTGTCTTACCGTCTTTGTGTTACTTGTCTTCCTATTCTCTGCTACACCAAGTAGTTGCTGTATAAATGTCTGTTGAAGAAATAAAGAGAATGACTGAACTAGGATACATATTATCTGTGTGGATGGATTTTAGCTTTTCATTGTTCTTTGTTTTCCCCTTGAAGCCACATCGTGCTATTGTAATACTGACAAGTGGTGCTCCACTTCTACGACTTCTCCCAAGAATGTAGTGAGTTCTCCACAGAGAAGAGATTTGGTCACTTAGTCTTGGGTGTTAAACTCTCTAGGTAACATTGAGTAAGTTATTAATCCCTTTCAACTTCTGTTTTCTGATCTCAGAAATGAGCAATGGTATCCACTTAATCTAGATAATCTGTATAACACATAAGCATGGGGTTATTATAAGACTATTTGTAAAATTAAAATATTTGTAAAATGCTTGTGTGGTTTGTGCTTCATAAATGGAGGCTATTTTTAGGGCAATATGAAAGGCAGTGAAGCAAAGAATAAAATTACTGTGAAAATGCAAAGTCAGTGTCAAGTCAAATTACTTCTATCAATGTGAACATTGTGCTATGCATTTCACAGAGCTTTTATTTGTGTTATACAGTTGACAGAACTTTCTGTTTTAGAATTGGCAGGTAGCTAAAACTCAGCTTTTCCAAGAGATTGTGTAACATGATGAAGGATTTAAGAAATAGCTTTTCAAAAAAAGGATATTGACTAATGCTTGGGATAGTTATTGTCTCGGTAATAGTTGGCATCGTATTAGTGAGAGTGGAGGAGAGGAATAGCTTTGTCACACATTCATAGAGTGGCTCAGACTGGCAGCTGTTGCCTTTCTTTCTTTCTTTTTTTTTTTAATAAATGCCTTCTTCCTGTTGCAGAAACCCCACCCTTTATGCCAGTTTTCACATGTTGCAGAAACGCCACCCTTTATGCCAGTTTTCACATGTTTTTCAGTTGTTCTTTAAAGTACTAGGTAGGTGTACAGTAAATTATTCAGCTTTCTATAACATCAATTCCCTCATTCCAGTTTTTTTTTACTTTCCTTGTGTCTAACTTTTCCCACTCCTCTCTTAATGCAGTATTTAAAAAAATCCCTCTTCTGTACTTGTAACTTTCTAGCTTGATGGAAGTTTGAGTGACTCATCACATAGTGGAATTGATGAAGTCAACAGCTGCTGGAAAATAATTTTTCCTTAATGACTGTATAAACATGTGTTTGATATTATTCAAGCGAGAAAAAAAGTCAAATATTCATGGTAGTGCTTGCTAACATTTTCATTGGGGAAACCCAATGAAACTCATATTTTTACATATTAAAATGCTACAAGAGGAAGTTTTGATGGGGAATAAAACTATGGAGAAATAAATTTTGTAGTGGGAGAAGAAAAAAATGACAAATAAGTTGTTTATAATGTAGTTTATATCAGTGTAGGTTAGGTGACTTTCTTCATGACACCATTAGTGATTGCAGAAATTTGGCACCTTATACTCCCATGCTCTCCATTCATCCACTCTTCCATCCATCCATTCATCTAACAGATATTGATTATATATTATAGTAAAATCTCTGCTTCATGGAGTTACATCCCAAGACTATACAATCGTAAACATAGAAATTAAATAATTACTCAATATGATACGTGGTGTGAAGGAAATAGGCAAGAGGCTAAGATAGAGGTCAAGAAGGGAGGACTTGCTTCAACTAGGGGAGATACGGAATACCTCTTTCTGTGGAGTCATTGAGGCTGAGACCTAAAGGACCAGAAGGAGGTAGCAAAGTAGAAATGAAGGTATGAGAACATTTTTGTTAAAGGGAACAGTGTTCAAAGTCCTATAACAAGATAAGGCTTAAAAAAGTTCTTGGGACTGAAAGATCAGTGTGCTTGGTAGTGAGGGAGTGGTGGTATGAGTTAGGGAGACAGATGGGTAGGGACTGGGTCATGTAACACTTTATAAGTGGTAAATAAATGTGATAAAAAGTCACTGGAAGATTTTAAACTCTGTGTTTGTAAATCAACTTCTCACCTATTTCCTTCACAACACACATATACAGTCATTATTTTACTCATATTTATAGTTTATAATTTATATTTATAATTTCATAGTCTTAGAATGTAAACTCCATGAAGCAGAGATTTCACCATAACAATTTGTGACAATGCTATAGTGTTGTACTATAGCAAAATGGCTAAATGAGTTAATGGGGGCAAGAGTAGAAACAGGTAGACTAGCTAGATTAAACCAGGTTTTAAATGGTGATGGTTATATTGAAGTAATAAATGTGGATATGAGGCAAGAGTTAAAAGGAAAGATGCATAGTAGAGCTGGAACTGATAGACTCCTATGAATCAGTGATAAAAGAGAAACCATACTAAGAAAAAAGTTGTTACATGATATGGGAAGTTATTCCATAGAAGAGGAAATCCATACCACCAGTAAATATACTAAAGAGATGCTGAAAATCTTTGGTAATCAGAATGTTATAAATCATGACTAAAATAAGATACTATTTTGAATATATTTGATTGGCAAAATTTAAGAAGTATACTATTCCAAATGCTAGTGGTAATTGCTATCACTTTGAGAAGCCATTTGTCATTATCAAGGAAAGTTGGGGATATGCCATTTGTTAGGATTGAGCAATTCAATCTTGAAGGTAACTCCTAGAGGAACTTATGTCCATGAGCTCCCCCACCTCAGGAAAATGTGCAAGTATAGTTATAGAAACAACATTGGCATCTTGAGGACCTATCAAGAGGTAACTAGATTAATAGTGATATGTTCACACAATAAACTAATATAGAACAGTGGAAATGAATGAGCCAGATCTTTAGTCAATAATATAGATGAATATTAAATGATGTTAAGTAAACAAAATCAAGTGTCAGAATATTCCATTCAGCATGAGTGTTTTTAAAAAAGAAAAACATAAAAAATAGCTTAACCTAAGTAATTTTCTGCTAGGAAGATTATTTGCATCTAAAAATGTTTTACTTTAAAGTCAAGAAATTGATGAAAACAACATTTATGAGAATGGTTTTGTTACTTCTCAGTAGAGGAAATAGGTGAATGAGAAATAAAAGGGACAGATATGAGTTTTATTGCTGATCCAATTCTTTGATCAGATGATGAATTCACAGATGTTAATTAACATGGCTAAATAGCAAAATGAATAAAATCAAATCAGAGAGCCAAGCAGACCAATTCACATTGACCTATGTAATTATGCTTATGCCTACATCTGGGTATCTGAAGAACAAATTATTTTAAAAAACAATTTGGCTTAAACTGCAATTATAGCTAGGGTAATTTGTCAGTATTTATTGTCTGTAGATAATTCTTTTGAGAAGTTTGACTAAAAAGGGAAAGAAAAAAATCAATGGTTAGAAGATGATTTGAGGTCAAGGAAGAGTTTTAATGAGAAAGTTAGATAGGCTATTTGTAGGATCATGGGAGCAACACAATATAGTCATAGGCTGCTGATAAAGTCATGGGAAGATAACTAAGGAGCAAAGATCTTGGGAAAACAAAAAGGAATATGTTTCAGAACATATATGTATGTATGTATACAAGTGTATGTTCATATTTATCATCTACTTATGTATCTACCCTTAATATTCTTTATGTTAAAATATATTGCATATTATAATCATTGTACATACACAATATAATGCATTGCATATAATGCATTATTATATATTGTGTGTGTATATATATATATGTGTGTGTATATATGCACACATATATATATATATATATATATATATATATTTTCCCCCTACTGGTTCTCTTTCTCTGTAGAACACTAATACAGAAGCCCTGAATGTAAACTTAGCCAAGGCCAAAAATAACTTCTGATTGAAATTTGCCTCTTAAATATATCCCAGTTAAGACATGGAAATGTTCAAGACATTATCCATTGAATGTGTCATGTACAAATGAGACTACTAATACCTACCTCACAAAGTTGTTGAGGACTCAATTTAGATGACATGTAATAAAACATTTGGTAAACTGCTAAACAAATCTTTCTTACTCATTTATCTGAAGTAACACCTGTTACGTCATGAAAGTTAATTATTAAGGTTTAGCAAAGTTAATTATTAACTTTCTTGTTAATTAACTTTTATCTGAAGTAAGTCATGAATAGTGATAGCCTTAGAAAAATATCCCACCTAAAAGACATTGGAATAATTAAAAAGTGGAAGACAATCACCTCCTACAATACACAGTGCAAATATATACACACATTATATGTGTACTTACAACACACAACACACAACATATAGACTCATGCATATATATCTTTCCAGGGTAAAATAATAAAGCTGATTATTAAACTGTTAAACTTTTTTATTGTGCAGACTTTAACTTTTTCATGACATGCAAGATAAAAAAGTGTAAAATATATCAGTAAGCATATAAAATTTCAGCAATCTTTTGGACCAGCAATTGATTTGCATGAGGGACTAAGCATCTATGTAGAACAGACATGTCTTGGGATACACAGTTACAGATTGAATTATAAAGCAATTTCCCAAGTGATTTTCTTCATATAAAGATAAAAATATCTTTACACTTAAAAAGTATGCAGTATACTACATTTTCAGTTATGTACACAGTTTAAAAGTAAAACTATGTCCGTGCCAGTGTCTGTTTTAAATGCAAAACCTCAAAGTAGGTAACAGGTTGATAATTAAAGTGTCAGGAAACTGGAAGAGAGGCAAAAAAAAAAAAAAAATTAAACAAAATTCCAATAAATGTATGAAAATGCAAATAAAAGCGTAACTGAAGGTTAAAAATAAAATCCCCAAGGGCAGATTCTTAACATGAGCAGGAAGAATAAAAAGCTTTCAGATGTACCAGGCAGCTTTCTGTATGACTCAGGTTTACAGGTACAATTCCTCAGTTTGAGTTCAGAAGAATTTGAATTTATTCTAGCACAGTTACCTCAATCTTTTATTAAAGCCTCCTCCCCAATCTTCTCTCTAGCAAAGTGATGCTTGGATTAGGTCCAAAGCTCCTGGCAGCAGGAGGGGCCATGTGTCACAGCATAACAGACGGTTGCAAGTGCTTTCCTTTGAAGGGGTCACATTTGCAACAACTCTGACAGTCTCACACAATGGCCTCCATTTTATCAGCCCTTCCCCGGAGGCCCACTGATCAACTGAAAAGGGAACACAATGTTCAGCCACCAAAACACACCAGTGATGGATTAGTTTGGAATCAGGAAAGCGTGATTATTCTTGAAAATAAACGAAGCTGAATAGACATGCTGACCTCATTCAGCTGATGAGAAGCAGAGAATGTTGGATTCCACTCCTGCCCTAGAGGGATAAACTCCATTTGTCCACCTTCATTCATTTCATGGGGCTGACTGATGTCGACCATAGTCGATATGGATAAAGATGCTGTGTGGTCAGGTGCAGACATGAACTTCATTTAACTCTATCTCAGAGTTAGAAACAAATGTGCAGAACTCGGCAATGGATGTTCTACTTTTGGTCTTTGTGGGCTGCTTACCTAATGAGTTGGACCCTCTTCGAAAAGGAAGATGTGAAAAACACAAAGGCACTTAGGTCTCATTATCTATGTAACAAATATTTAGGCACAGAAAATATCACAGGTTAAAATTTCAAGAAGGGTAAGGCATTAGTTAGACCATAGGAATGCAGATTATTGTTTTCTAACTTGATAAGGATCACTAGATCCCATTGGATCGTTAAATGGCAACAATCTACTAACAGTTTACTGTTACTGTGAGTGAACAGTTACTTAAAACCTACCCACATATCTGTATGCTTAATGGTCATAGCCTGGAATTCTTCCCTTAGCATAAAATGATCAGCATTTTAGATCAGGCAGTTGAAGTTGTTGGTCTTTTTTCTTTCTCCTCAGTTCTCCATATGTCGCTCAAATTATCTTTTAACAATATCTTCATATCTCAGCAATACAACAATGACCCACATGCAAATACAAATATAAGGGAAAAAATTAAGAGAGTTTAAAAATTTTGACCACCAAACATATGAAAGAGCTGAGAAGAGACAAATCATGGTTATGGAAAACCAGGTGATTTCTTTGTTCTGAACCAAGAAAATTCTTTCATATATTGTTGCTGTACTAGCAATTTGAAACTTGAAATTGGCACCAAGAAAATTAAAAGAAAAAAAAAGAATCAGGTATACTCTTAATCCTTGAAATGTCCTTTATATTTCTTTCTGCATGTTGATGCGGATATTGCTGAATATTTTGCCAGCAGCCTCAAAGATGGGGTCACAGAAGGTGTGGACATAGATGGAATACACGCGACTGATGCACTGGATCTCAATCAGGAAACTCTTAATGCATGGAACAACCGCCCAGATGTGCAGGAAAGAGAGAATGGCAAAGTAAATGCCCCAGATGAGCGCCATTGGAATGCCAAAGAGGCCGGAGAGCAAGCGGTAAAACCAGTACTTCGTCACAGTGAAGGTGGTGAAGCTGGCCTTCCAGATGCCATCAAAGCTGTGTGTCCCTTCTGGTTCTGCAATCACATCTTCAAAATCAATCTAAAAAGAAGTAACAGAATATGAGTGTGAAATAGAAGAGGGGAAAAAAAATTCACTACTGAGTATCTTTAAGTATGTGTTAGTTTTTATAAACAGGTTCTCTGTGAGACGCATGAAGGCATCAAACAACATTGCATCACTTGGAAACTGTTGAAACAGATATTTTGGATCCACCTGGACCTATGCATCTTTGGGGGTGGAATCTGGAAGAACTTTCAACATGCTCTCTAGGTTTTTCTTTGCCATAGAAAAGATTGAGAGCCACTGATCTAGGGGAAACCAAATGATTATGATAAAATTTCCACCTTCAAGTAAAACTTGACAGCATGGATCAGTATATAAGGCATACAGTAAAATGTAAAGGGCATGACCTAAATTACTTACATTTCAAAACAATTACACCTACAATAAGGGTTGTTTGTTCACAATGATAAGAGGTACTTAAGTTCATAATTGATTATTGGCTCTTCGAACACTCAGTAGAATTACTTCACAAAATTAGGTTATTGTGAGCTGTGAAGAACCCAGCAGTATTCATAGGGGTGGTGGGACTTGGGTAGAGCTGGGAAATGGGCTATGATTTGGAGAAGCAAGTAGGGACCTTGGAAATTGTGTGAGCAATGCCCCAGGAACAAAGAAGAGTGATACTTCCTTGTTCCACAGGCAGTGAAACTCAGAAAAAGTATGCTTCACAGGTAGAGAGCCCTGTGTATGCATGGCTGGAAACACAGGTTGAGGCCAGACTAGATTTTATTTTACATAGAGGAGGGGTCTACTGAACATGCTGAATTGGGGAAAGGTAGCCATGATCAATACAGTCATTTTTCAAGCTGAATTTGACAGCAGTATGCAGGCTGGAGAAAACTGAAGAGACTGTTGCTATATATCCCAAATTTGAAATGGCAGGGCCAAAACTGAAGCAGTGACCACAAAAAAGAAAAAAAGAAGAAAAGAATGAATTTCAGGAGTATTAACATAAGAATCTGCTGAATTTGATAACCTCAAGGTCTATAATAGGGAGAGAGAAAAGAGAACAGAGGTGACACAGAAGAAAATTAGATGGGAAGGCAGTTTAAAAATCTTAAGAGGATACTTCACTTTTTAATGAAACAAACTAAGTAAAGTTTTGAATAAGAAGACAGAAGTGAAGATGACTTACTAAATTAAAACACATAGCAATAGTGGGGCCAGAATGTAAACTCTCTGCTTTTCCCAACAGTGTTCTCCAGTGCAGTATATGCTCACCTCAACAATTAATTATCCAGTGCGATTTTATCCCTCTTGAAGGATTTGTAAAGACTTAAACTGAAGCATAGGATTTAAAAAAAGAATTACCAACAAAAGAATTACCACCTGCAGCTCAACTGCTTGGAGGTTGTAGCTATATGAAGGGATCTAATGTGGTTTGAAATCCAAACAAATTGTTGACTGCCATCAGCAATCCAGCCAACAAGCTCAAGGATTAGAGAATGAAGAATTGGCCTCTCCGTGCCAAGAAACCACCTCTGAGTAAATGTAATAAAATTTCTTTTGGAAAAAGTACATGATGCCTACCAATAGTAAAAGTTTATTTTCTAGAACATTCTGTTTCTTGATCTATTGACCAATGTCCTAATAATGTAATATATAAAAATAGTATTCTACAATTATGTAAATGAAGTTAATTGGATTTATTGTTCTAATTTTTTTCTTCACCCATTTAGATCTAGACTGGGAGGTAAACATGCACTTGTGTGTTTTAAAAGGTTGTGGGAAATATGTGGAAAGTCAGAGTAATCTTTTAATCAAGTTTGTATACAATTTGCTTAATTGTCTATTATGGGATTGGGTTCTAACACTGCATTTGCCTAAAACTATTTAAAATAAAGGCCTGTGGTTTTCCTTCACCCACCTACAAAATATTCAAAAGAATTTATGTTTTAAAGATGATGTTTTCTAAGAGGATTTAATGAAATCAAAATGAATACACTAGAGCAGGTGCTTTTAATCTGGGATCAGAGGATGGGCAATGGTGGTCAGATACTGTTCTCATTTAAGTCACAGAATTCTGTAATGTCTTAGTCTCATTTTATAGAAAAATTTGGGGATTCAGAAATGTTAGTAATTTGTCCAGGTAGGTGGATGAGGTTTGAATCTCATTTGAATCAACGCTTCATTATCATATCATTTAAAATATTTTTCAAATTTTCTCCAAGGTGATTATAGTATTTCACAATTAGAAGATGCAATTAGGTCATTTATGTATTGCTATTATATATATTATTATATATATTATATGGCCCTTAGTGGAGACCTGTGAACATATGAATGTGTCAAGTTTCATGATAATAACATTTTTCTAAGCATAAACATAAATACCTTTTAAAAATAAACATATAGGACAATCTTTTTCTTTTAAGTTGCTAAGAAAATTTTGAGATAGAACTTTGTAGAAATGAGGATGCTTCATTCTCAAATATCCAGGTGGATTTAGAGCAGCTCTCCATGAGTGGATAGCATTATGACCAAAATAGCCTGCTATATAAATGTGTTCAGTTAGTTGCTGCTTTAATCTTGAAAATTTAAGGTGGTTTGAAAGGATATTAAAAGTACAGTCAACTAGATGTAGCTAAGAAAAACAAAGCAAAGCAGATTAAGGAAGCACAGCAGAACCAGAAATAAAGCTTAGTTTCTCTCTAGCTCTAGTTCCATAATAATAGTAGCAATAGGTCTTTTTGAAGAGTACAAGAGTACATGATATAATTTATGTAAAGCGTTTAGCGTGGGGATGTAGCACTGCCATATAGTAAATATAAATAATAGTAACATTAAAAAATTCTTCACTGTGGGTGACAAAGTTTTTTAAATAGATAATTGTATAAGAGAAACTATCAACTTCAAAGTACATAGTGGTTGTGAGTTCCAGTCTTGTCAGTGGCTCAAAACAACTAATCATCTTTATTATAATTCTCTGAGATGCATATCATCTCATTTTATAGATGAGGCTGTTATGGAAAGTTAGGAAATTACTCAATGTCACATGAATACTAAGTGGCAAAGTTGAAATTTGTACTTCCAGTTTGAACTCTCTTTGCTTATATAGCCCCTTTAATAGTCATACTCCCTTAATTTTCACTGATAACTATATTTCCAAAACTTTCACATTTTAATTATAAAAGGAATTGCTCGTGTTAATGTTTCCATTTAAGTTAGGACATCTAGTAACTGGGATAGTGTGCATTTTTGGTACCGATTGTATTTTTATCATCCTGCACAGTATGTTCTCACAATCCTGGGCACCCAGCCAAAGACTCATTCTAACTGGCAGATGAGGAAACTGAGGCAAAAAATGATTAAAATGGGCCAGACATTCTGAAGGTCCCAAGTGAGTTAGTGGAAAAGCTTGAATTAGAACACCAATTCCCCTATTCCCAGGTCTAGGTCCAGCCCTGAGGCTCCACACTATTTTCTTAAGAACATACATTTCCCTCTGCATGGTTCTTTTCTCTCCCCAATTCATATCTCTAGGTTTCTCATAAGTTTCTTATTGCCTTCTAAGGCACTGAAAGCTATCTCTCTATGAATTTAGGTGAAATGCCCTCTTCACAACATAGAACCTGGGCCTTTTTGTACCCTTTATTCAGGGTGAGGAAAACTAGAGGGAATTTTTTTTTAAATCCTTGTATATTTTCACAAGTATTGCTAATGCACTGAACCCATAAAGGTTGTGTTAGATAATCAATCATTTCATTTAAAGGCAGTTCAAAATTCCACAGCATTTAAAGCACAGTTGCTTTAGCAGATTAATAGATATTTAAAGTTGAAGGTACCCTTAAAGAGATGGCGTCCTATTTGAGATAGAGAAATTGATGGCTAGCTCTGTCAGATGATTGGATAAAGGATACCTTACCATTTAATATCAGACACAGGACTTGAATTCAGTCTAAGGAATTCTGGGCTCTTTCACTACTGTCTGCTGTCAACAAACATGTTCAGTCAGGCTTGATTGCTACACTCTGTAACCAACATAAAAGGCAGATAGGCTTACTTCGGAACTTGAAAACATCTTGCTCTCAAGAGCTTCTGTAAGTTTATTGTTGAATGAACGATGGTATCTTTTTCTGGCAAATCCAATGTGTTTGTTCCTCATTCACATGCATCATTGGTTTGATTTACCTCTCATCAAAATCATCACTCTGGAATCTTACTTTCTTATGGACCACTCCTCTGATCCCCTTACCACTTGTATTTGGAGCAGAACAGGAGTTAGGTTTTGCTCTAAAAATAAAAATAAAATCCAAATCCAAGAGATGCACATGCCACTTAGTTTCTTAGAATGGGATGCCTTAGACTAGGTTGAGCTGCTCCTCCAAGAACTGATTTTCTGTTCTGTGATCTATGGAGCAAGCTGCCCTTTTGGCAAGGATCATGAAGCAGACTTCAAATCGAAGGTATTAATGTGCTTCAGTGATATTTCTGTGTCTTAGCAGATGCTTTATAAGGAGACAACAGTTTGGTTTATTAGGTTTTTATAAATGACACTAAATACCTTTGTACAACATTGGCTTATGGTGCTACAATTTCAGAAACATAAGTTAACAAAAACCTAGCAACAAACGTCAAGGAAAGCAATCTGTCTTGTTGTGTTTTGATAATACTTGGCTAATGCAGTGAATCTCAGAAGATTTCATCTTGCTCACTGAACCTAAAAGCAATATTTCAAAAAAAACCCTGCATTTTATATGTACACAGGATTTAAAAAATCTATGGGATTATATTTTTGTCTCAAAATCTAGAAATTTTGTTCCTGAACCAGGAATTTTCAAGAAGGAAACTTTAAGTACACTGAGGATTTTATAAGCAAAGATGCTACATATTCTGTTTCTATGGGAAAATGTTGCTTTAGAGTGCTAGTGGAATTTGTCATTGTATCCAGAACTCACAAATAACAATGAACAAGCTGTTCATATAAGACTTATGTGTCGCCTTCCCAACATCCACTGCCCAACTTCTCTGCCTAAAGAATCCTAATCAGGCAATAGCAATAATCCTTTGATCTCAGAGATAAGTCATGGTTGGTTTGGATTTGTCATGGTAGTGTCAAGTTTCTTTGGTGAGTGACTGGTTTAGAGAAGACATGTGAACCAGTTCTAGACTCAGTTCTAGACAATGTTATCTAAGTAAGAGTCTGCCGGGTGGGATTTCCAGGAATATTTATTTTCTTTATAAAAAGAGAGGTGTATGGTTTGACCCTTTGCTAGAAATCCTGCTTAGACTACCATGTGTTACCTTGATATAGATAAGTTGGTTGGTGACTATGAGGTGACATGCAATTTTAGGTCAAAAGAATCAAAGACACTACTTTTGCCACTATCAAGCTACTTAAACTATGCCGTCAGCTGTCTACCTCTACACTTCTTATAACACACTCCTTATTTTTGAGCTATAACTATCTAGATTTTTAGTATTTAGAAAATACTTAGAAAAGTATTTCTGAGTGATAACTAACAGTCTATCCTGTTGGTTGACACAGTAAATTTCAATCTCCTCATTTGGAAACCTAAATTCAGTTTCTAACAATGTTTCTTTCCAACACTACTAGACTTTTCCCAGAATATGCTGCCTAACCTGCAACATAAATATGTGCTTTACATTTAGTTTTAGCAAAGCATGAATGGAGCGATAAATTGACCATGAAACAAGTTAATGAACTTTGTGACAGATAGCATCTAAGACGTTTCCCCCTACCCGCTTCCTGGTATTCACGAGTAAGGGCTGGTATTAGTAATTTGCTTCTAAATAATAAAACATGTCAACAGTGATGTGTCATTTCCAAAATAAGATTACAAAAGACTATGGCTTCCATTTTGCTTTCTTTCTTGCTCTCTGCTGGATGCCAGCTGCCAAGGTCTATCTTTGTGGACGGATCTGAGAGAGCCAACAGTATGGAAAAACTGAGGCACTCGGTTCAACAGCCTGAGAGGAACTGAACCCATCATCAGCTATTTGAGTGAACGTGGTGGAAATGTGTCCTCTTTCAGTTGGGCTTGAGACGACAACAGTGCTTGATTGCAGCTTGAGAGTTCCTGAGCTAGACTCCCTCAGTTAAGTCGCAATTGAATTCCTGACACACTGTAAGATGATAAATGTTTGCTCTTTTAAGCTGTAAAAGTTGTAGTAATTTCTTATGCGGCTGTAGATAATACAGTTCCTGGACAGATTATCTTTATTTTGGTAATTCTTATTTATTTTGCTACTCTTTTCTACTAGTTAATTCAATTTTTATACTTATATAAAAATATATACAATGCATGTATGTAAAGATCTTAGAATTTGGTCTTGGGAAAAAGTCCAGAAATATTTGAGAACAAAATACTGCTTTTAAAATTTTTCTACAGTTTATATCAAATAGAATATTAGAAATGTTTTAGGCTCTTGATAGTGCTATCAGCTCATTTACCTATAGTGGCTTGGATTTATACCCAGAGATGTACTAAGATGGAGCTGATTGAGTGCCAGCTCCATCTATAAGACTCATCATCAAATCTGGGCTCTTGAATAGTTGGTGCTCCTGAATGAATTAGCACAGGGGTTCTCCCTTCCCAGGGGTTCTCACGAGGGAATTAATTGGGGGTAAGGGTGCTTGTTAAAATGCAGATGTCCAGGATCTGTTTCAGACTCAGATGAGACTCTGGAGTGGGGCCTGGAGAGCTTGTGTTTTCAACAAATTCCTGCTCTTTTTCATGCAAAAGACTAGAGTATGCCATGTCCCTTTGGATTTAGTGATAGCTCCTTTGTGTCTATGCTACTCTTTTCAGTCCATCCTCTAAGCCCTAGTTTGTTTCTTGCTTCTTTGTGGGAGCTCCTCATGAGCTGGATGACATCTGGAAGTGAGTAGGTAATGAATGGAAATTCTCTTTGACAAGCTTTTGCTAGTTTAAACCTATAAATATGTATTACTGGACAAGGATAAATGACTATTATTTATTATGAAAAACACACACACTGGCAATAGCAATCCTGATTTATTTTTATGATTCTAAACCAGTATAAACCAATGCATGTTTTAAAAGGTCACAGTCACTTCTAACATCTTAATATAAGAACCAAACTGTCATACAAAACGAGAGTTTAGACTAATTTTAAACTCCCTACAACTGTTCTCTCACATATTTCTAACATGTTGAGTAGCCTTTGAAGTCAATGGAATAAATGTGCATGAGTGTGTGGGTGTAGAGAAGGTTGAGAACTAGCACAATTAAATGTTACCAGAACACAGGAACTTTGCTCTAATATTCATGTGTTTTTTCAAGGGTAAGGGAAAATACCCATGTGTTTATGGGACAAACTGGCACTGTTGGGGGAAAAGGCTACAGTGTTCTTACAACTCTAACTGAAAAAAGAAGGCCTAGATAGTGTTGTTAAACTCTGAGATTGCTTAGATTTGCAGAGGGTCTACACACAGTCCTTGGAAAAAAAGTCCTTGGAAAAATGTAGACGTGGGGTGGTAACATTGAGGTATTCTTGGGCTGCCTTGGATGGCAAGTCAAGGCCACTATACCTCCTGGAGGAGAAGAGGGTTGCCTCTTGGGGAGGAAGGAAGGGAGAGTGCTGCATTACTAATGGGGATTTCCAGCTGGAAGAGGGTAGAAAAGAGGGTTGTCTTTGTGAGCAACAGAAGAGGGCTGGCATGTATGGGGAGGGTGTGGAGGGGATCTGCAGTTCCTGGACCTCAGGCTCTTTGGATTTGTTGCTTCCCAGACATTACAGAGGCTCCATTTCACTTATACATTTCTCTTCCAAGCTTGTGAAGTTCTAGCTTATCTGTATAATAATAAAACTGGATAATAGTTTCTTATTTTCCCATGAGGAAAGGTCACTTTAACAACTGACTGACCAAACTGGGATTTAGGGCAGGTCTCTGTCAGTTGTATGCATCTTGGTACCTTTCATGATACCTACTAGCACCATGCCCACATTAATTAGCAAATAAATATTTCTTCACTATTTAAACTTTCAAGGAGCTATAAATATCAGTTGAAAGGTTGTCACCATATAGACCATTTTACTGTATATATCTATATAACTACATTACATAAGACAACCACAGGTTTATCCCACACTTTCTTTGCTTGGTATCCCAAATGCACTTTTATTTATGTATTTATTTTTTGTAATGTATTTTCTTCAAAACGATGTTCGTATTCACCAGATCTGAGTAATACCATAACCATCTGATCAAGATGGCTTGGAGGGTTGTTTATCAGGTGAATCGGCAACATGGGAAGCCCACCAAGGAGGAAGCAATTCAAACTCAGATGCCTTCTTATTTAAGGAAAAATAATTTAGAGTGTTGATTAAAGCATATTGTTGCTTGGTTGGGTTGTCTCAATATCTGAATAACTGCAGCTGTGTAGATCTGACCTGAAAGCAAGGAATGTGCAGTGGATGCTGATGAGGGGCCTCTGAGAGGAAGCGGGGATGGAACCGGGAGTAACAGCCTGGCCCCCAGTCCTACCAATGATCAGCAGAATATCCCACAGCAGACGGGATGAGGTGAGGAGAGTAACTTTGTTCTTTGGTGTGTATAGTCTTCACTTTTCTTCATATTTTCTGTGTGTGTGTGTGTCCAGTGCATAAAAGGAGGCTGATAAATACAATCATGTGTTGCTTATGAATGGTGATACAGACTTAAGAATGTGTGCTTAGGTGATTTTGCCTTTGTGCAGTATCAGAATATACAAATGTTTTGCTTTGGTGTAGCAATTTGCATGGTGCTGAGAGAAAAATGCTTCTCTGCCTTGTCTTCAATCCAGGTCATAGGCAGTTGCTCCATATCTTATATAGGCCCTTCTCTAATTTTTGTTAGTCTTTTTGCTTTTAATGATGCAGACAGATCCTTTAACAGTTTCTTCTATTTTGTTCTTGTTCTTCAAGATTGTGGTGCAAAGGCACATGCCTGATTGGCGAGCAATGATCATCACTGATTTTCCACTTTCATAGTCCTTAATGACTTTTAATTTGTTTTTCAGGTCAATCATTTCACATGGCCTTTACTGACAATATTAGCAGTGGATTTTGTACACTTTGAGGCCATGAGAAACACAACATGAGATTCAGTCAAGCACAAGGGAAAATGGTGCTATCAAAAATGCAGTAAACGTGAGATGTATCTGGCTGCGACTGGTGTGAAATGATATGATGATATGACAGCTATAATGTCATTAGGCAATAGAAATTTGTGACTGAAACAGTTTTATGTGGTTCATGGCTGTAGCTTGTACTTTAGAATGAGTTTAGGTGACTGTATTTTCTTTCTTGTCAGGAATGCAGGGTGATGCACAGAGCCAGGCAGAGCGTCACTGCCAACTGTCCTTTCTGCGTCATTAATAGATTTCAGGCATCAGCATGGCAGATATATTCTGAGGTAGGAAACCTTTACAAAGGACTTGGAGTAGCAAAATTTTCATTGCAGAGCACTATATGCCAGTGACTTTACATGACATCCTGGATGTGAGGCTCCGCGAGGCAGGTGTTACTTCCTCCATTTTATAGACTAGAGACTGAGCCTCAGGGAGGTGTAATCAGTGACTGGACCAAATCCCGGAATTAGCTCTCTTCATGCTTCGTTTAGTTCTCGCTTCATCACACCATTCTCTTCAACCCCACACAAGGGCTCATTCTGTTTATATAACCTACTCATGCAAACAGAGAGGCATAGAGATTTCTGAATCTCCATGTTCTGGTTTCTCTCCCTTGCCTGTACCCATGGTTCCCACCCAAACTAATAGAAAATGCCTCCCGCTGACTCAACAAATAACCATTTCCACCAGGAAGGGTGTGTGATCCAAGCCAGAGGATGTGCTGGCCTCCTGCTGTTAAACTTCACTCCTCACACCTCAACAACTGAGCTCCTCTCTGGCTAGGCCCCCTGGGTCATTTGACTGAGTATTGGCTAGCAGGGTCCTCATTGCTTAGTCACTGCTTTCTGGCTTTTTCTCTTTTTTACTATAACATTATTCCTTTCCCTTATTCTATTCCTTTAGGGCCAGTAGTTCTCAAATACTAGTAAATTCAAGGATTTTCAGGGGGTGGGGAGAAATGTTTGTTAAAATTCAGATTTCTGGGCTCTGAAATTCTGAATGGTGATCTAAGGGTAGGGTCCAGTTATCTATACCTCCTCCTCCATTCTTTAAAATAATTTTTTATTGAGTTAACACATATTTATAAAAGTAGATGTGTACAGAATTAGATTTACACATCTATATAACCACATAAAATAATCAGCAAAAGTCTATTTTCCATCCACCACTACACAATTGACCCTTTTATTTATTTCACCACCCCAGCCCATCCCCCTCTGGTACCCACCACTTTGTTCTCTGTATCTAAGAGTTTGTTTTAGTTTTGCTTGTTTCTTTTGCTCTGCTTCTTTATATTCCACGTATGAATGAAGTCATATGGTATTTACCTTTCTCCACCTGACTTAGTTCACTTAGCATAATACCCTTAAGGATGAGCCTCAAGGTTCATCTACGTTGTCACAAATGGAAGAACTTAATTTTTTGAAAAATGGCTGAGTAATATTTCATTGTGTGTGTGTGTGTGTGTGTGTACTATTCTTTAGCCATTCATCCACCAATGGACACTTGCATTGTGTGCATATTTTAGTTATTGTAAATCATGCTGCAATGAACATAAGTGTACATATATCTTTTCAAACTAGTGTTTTTGTATTCTTTGGATAAATACCCAGAAGTGGAATAGCTGGATCATATGTTATTTCTATTACTAATATTTTGAGGAATTTCCGTACCATTTTCCATACTGGCTACACCAATTTACATGACCATTAACAGTGCCTCCCTGCCATTTTGAATTTAAGTGGCCTAGGGGAGGACATTTTGAGAAACAAAATTTGCCTTAGGCTTCATTCTCTGCTAGATGAGAGAATGAAACATTTGACACTCAGATATGAGTAGGGGTGATAGTAGATTAATTACTGTGTTCTTCTCTACTTTTGAAAGGCAGTATGACACCTTGTTTGATAGTAAAGGGGTTGAGTTTGCATCCCAGCTCTGCTGTCTTATCTTACATAAGCTACTACACCTCTCTGTACCTTAACTTCTCATTTGTACAATTTGGGTATAATGGTACCTACTTCATGAGGATTGTTCTGTGTATTAAATGACTTAACTTATGCAAAATGTTTGGGACAGTGCCTGGGACAATGGTCAGTACTATATCAGTGCTACATCAGGTCAGGTACCTCAAACAGTAGAAATGAAGACATGTCCAAGGATTCCACTAACAGTGTCAGGAAGAAAGAAGATATATTTTGGAAAAAGGAGAACCTCTTAGCATTCCTGAAATAGTTCCATGCAGGTGAATTTTCATTCTGCCATCAAGCAAAAAGGATGCGCTCATCCCTAGCAAGTGCATCAGCCTTCCAGAGTTTATTATAAACGTGAGGCACAGTGAGCCTGAGGGATAAGATACCCCTGCTGTTTGAGCATCTGAAATGTCAGAAAGTGGCACCAACTCCATTAGATATGAATCTGTGCTTCAGATGAATTCCTTTTTGCCTTATTTTCGTTCCTTTCATTTGAAGGCAATCACCAGGTTTCTCTTTTATTCTTCGGAGGGAGTATGAATTACCCTTGAGTTTGTATTATGCTTTGAAAACTTATGCTAAATTTTATCTTCCTTTAAAAAGAGGGTGAAGTCTTAATATCCAATGCCCCAAAAAAATGGGACCTTAGTTGGAGATAGGGTCTTGCACATTGAGATGATGTCATATTCAAGTAGGGTGGCCCCTCATCCAGTATGGCTGGCATCCTAATAGGAAGACGGCAATATGAAGAAACAGGGAGAGGCTATGTGACAGACAGGAGTTATGCAGCTGCAAGTCAAGAAATGGCACCAAACCACTAGAAATTAGGATAAGACAAGGGAGGATTGGAGCATGACCTTTTTGACATCCCAATTTTGAGCCCCTAGCCTCCTGAACCAGAGACTATAAATTTCTGTTGCTTTAAATCAACTTTCCTCCATCAGTCTTAGGAAATGAATACATATGCCTTGAAAACTGCAAAGAACTAGCCTCCATAATGAGGTGATTCCAGGGTCTCAGAGCGTTTTCATATATCCTCAGCTGGACTGCTCACCCTCTCTTATGGGGATCCCAGGCAGGAACCGAACATCACTTTTGGTACATCTGACACCTATTAGTCATCAGCCCTCTTCAGGAACCTGAAACTATCTCTCCTGTCCACACAGCCTCCCATCTTCACTATCACGTAAAGGACCTTGTTGCAGATGGCTCGGTACAAAGAAGACTGTATATCTTTTGATTCCTTTTTTAAATCTTCAAGCCTCTGGTATTGATTTGGTAGCACTTGTTGATGTTGAGTGTCATAAAACAAGTGACATGAAACAGTGAGCAGTGTAAAAATAGACCACATAAAGGCCAGTGATAGGAGCATTGAGACTGAAGCATTAAACTGGAAAAAGGAGGAGTGATACCTTGGAGGTGTTTATGTTTACTGTTTTTGAGGAGAAATAACTGTAGTTCTTCAAAGTGTTGAAAGTTATCTTCAAAAATGGAAAAGTTCTGCATTATTTAATATTTAATACGTGGAAATCTCATTTTATTCAAACACGTAATTATAAAGATTCATCCAGAGACCTACGAGCGCATGAAATTCTGTTTACACTTGGGAGTTTGTATTCTTTAAACTTCTGGTAGTGTCATGGGACAAATATGAATGATTACCACATTAAGGAAAATAAAAGCTCTTTCCATTTTATCAAAGTCACAAGAAACGGAAATGTCTTCACTTTTTCAGGCTACTCATAGACATTTGTTGGAATCAGAGCTTTTTAAATACTAGTAACTTCTTTTAGTTTCTCCTTTTCACTTCCTGATGCCAGAGGTTATTTCCTACCATTTAATTAAGTCAAACTAGAGTTACTAATAGCTTTCGTCTTACCTCATTGCTAGAATATTTTTCTCTCCAGTGCTTCAGTCTGTTTATTAAACAAGTAGAAAATAAATGAAAAAAATTTCTGCAGGTTTGAACATTGCTTGGCAAGTAAGGAAAAGAATATACACTAGAATTCTTATTAAGGTCTAACCAAGGATAACCATAGTTCATTATGTGGCTCTCAAAGACACAGTTTCCAACCTTGACCTAAGGGTTTATTTATCTGCACACTATAGGCATTTTGGGCCAGATAGTTCCTTATTATTTGGATGAGGGTGAGGTGCTGTCTTGTGCACTGTAGTTATTATTATATTCTACCCACTAAAAGCCAATAGCACCACCTAAATTGTGACAATTAAAAATAATCTCCAGACATTACAAAATGTCCCCTGGGAAGGGTCAAAATTATTTCTGTGCTCTAGAAACCAGTGCTCTAAAAAATCAGAATATGATATAATGCAACAGGGCATGCAGTTTAGAAATATTTATAGCCTAGAATATTTGCTTTTTTATTGCAGATACTTGCGGTCTACAGTACTGTATGGCCTTGTGAGTTCATTCATCATTCATTCAATATTTCTGAAACACCTACTTTTGAGGATGGAATAAGTGAAATAAGGAAACAGAGGCAGGATAGGGTCAATGAGCTGGTTTCAGGTCATTGAAAAGGCAACAGTGAAAATAAAATAGAGATGGCTCTGATGGCTCAAGCTCTCTCAGGAGTCATTACCAAAGAGGGTCAGTGTCCTCAGGTGCTCTCCCTTACTTTGGATATAATAGAGGAACCTCCCCAAAGCACTAATCTCTTGAATTTAGATGAGAATCTTGAATAATTTCTCTTGGGACAGCATTCCCATCTCTTCACTGCTTTGGAAACTTCCCACTTGTTATTGATTTTGCTTAGAACACTCCTTCCATCACTCTTTACCTGGCAAACTCCTGAGTTACTTATAATGTCTTAACCTAAATGATATTTTTTCAAAGACCTCTTTTGGGTCTACACCCCTTTTCTCACCTGAACATTTTTTTTCATTCAGCCTATCACACATATATTTAATGGTGTGTGTGTGTGTGTGTGTGTGTGTGTGTGTGTGTGTGTGTGAGATTAATTTTACTACTGTGTAAGCTCCCTGGAGCACAGTGAGAACTAAATAAATATCTGTTGAATAAATGAATAAATCAGTGAATGCTGTCATTTGCTAAATTATGTTTTGATCTCTTATTTATAAGACCATTAACTTGATAAAATCTTTAAAGAAAATCTGAATATATTATTTTCCATTCCATGAGTTAATAATTGCATTCACTGATTGCACTCATTCATTCCAATGTAGTCACAGCACTTTTTGGTTAAAGAATGAACAAAAGGTGACTAATGAATAAATGACAAGGAAAAATGAATCAATTCAATTTTGCTTATCATAAAATTTTGGTTTAAACGTGCTTATTTTGGCATAATTTTGGTTAGGGAGTGGATGCTCAGGTGTCTAAGAATGTTCAGGTGGATTGGAATTGAAACAACTTCATGTTTGCCTTCACAGGATCTTATTGAGATGCTAAGTGATAGGATTAAAATGCTAAATTTTATATGGGTCAGAGAGAAAAATTCTTTATAGCGGGGTAGTGGGAAAATCTGACTCAAAGTAATAGTGCTTCTGCCCTGTAGCTTAGTCATCTGATCCTCTTGCTCACAGATGGCCTGTTAAAATAACTTACAAATATGGCCACATGAACGAGATGAATTTGACAACTGTCAGCACTCAAAAAGTCTGAGCATTTTCTATTTAGCTGGAACTTTTAAAGACCATTGCTCTAACCAGAGTTGCAAGGAATTATATACTTCTCTCTTATGTGAACTAAGATGAATTGACTGGTTAAAAAAAATTACCCAAAGTTTGTAACCACCTTTGTGATTGACTCTCAGATCCATGTTGGAGCACACACAATCCGTTTGGAGGCAATGGCAGTAAAAGAGAGGACCACAGAGTTCTGAGCCTCAATCAGAAGGAGAAATGAACCTCAGCTCTTGTTCTTCTTCAGTACCAAATATTTATTTGTGGTGTATTTGCATTCAGCATGCCATCTGTTGATAGCTCAGTATTTCAAAGATAAGATTTAATTAAGCCCTAGCTCCTGAATATTAAGAGTGAGGATGACAATTGGTATAATCCAGGAAGAAGGCAGTAGAAATACTATCAATGACATGTTTTCCATCATTCTCTCTGCAGGGACTTTTATGCTTTCCACTCTTTTATGAATACCAGTTAACTGGAATAAAAGACTTTAGAAAGGAGGCAGTTTAGAGATTGTCTAGTTTGACTTTTCGATTTATTGAGAAGAAACGACTGACTAGATTGTATAAGTGACTTTTCCAAGGAAAAATGTAAATATCGGGATAACCCGAGAAGGCTGAAATTCAGATTTTCTTTGAGTTTTGTTTCCCGATCTTCTCTGAGGAATAATTTGGATCAGTAAAGTAATTCTCACTGACTTTGGTGCTCATCTCTGTCTCAGGTACTGGAGAAATAGATGACATGTGCCTGTTCCTAGGTCCAGGGAAGCTTCCTGTGGTCACTGGCAGTGCAGGACTTTTACTGTACCATTAGGTGAAAATATACTGCATGATGTTAACTCCATTCCTAGTATGCCTGGGCCATGAACCTAGGTAGGAAAAGGGGGACTGGGGATGACATTTAGACACTAACCAGCAGATCTTCCTCTTGAGGAGAATAAAAGAGTGAGTGAAGGAAAAGGGAAAAACAGCGGGACTGGATTACGTGACATGAGATTATCAGAAAGGCTTTTTTTTTTTTTTTTTCTTTGTAATAGGAATTTGAGTGACAGATATCATATTCCAATAAAAATGCTAAAGCCTCCTCAAAATGATGAACAAGAGAGGTAATAATTTCTCCACTGTGTCCCTAATGACTTTGAAAGTTTTATCATGGTGCATAGTTTGATGATTAAGGAATTCTGAGTCTAAACCAGACTCAATTCCGGCTATGCATTAGCATCACCTGGGGAGCTTTGACAAAAAGAATACATAGACCTGGGCCCCATCAGAGATCAATTCAATACAGATTTCTAGCGAGAGAGTGACCACAATAGCGTTTTTAAACATTCTCCAAATGATTTGCAGCCAGGGTAAAAACCACGGGTCTAAAGTCACAAAATAGCCTTCCTTTTCAGAAGCTGCACTTGCTTATGAGTTTAAATCACAATAGGGGTTCACAGAAACTGCAAAACTGTGAATACGCAGTGTGTAGGAGGGAGTGGCTGGGCAGGCTTGCCATAAAAATAATGTTTCATACTGACCTTTGAGTACATACAATGAATGCATTTTGCAGTGTTCTACTTTCAGATATTTACCACTTGCATTCTTAACCACTGTTTAAATGCCACATCAATTCCTCTTTGCCTCCAAACGAAACAGGTATCCTATCCTGCTGAAATAGAGGAAATTGTGCATACGTATACCTATGCTTAATTATGATGCCTTGTGTAAATGTTGCTATACACCCAGTTGTAATTGTAGAGGTACAAGGATTTGAGAAGTTACATAGACAAGTAAGGAATTTAACACGTAACAATTGAAAAGCAACCTCTGTGACACATTCCAGAGATTTACCACACTAATTACTTGGAACTTCTTCTCCCATGTAACCTAACACTATTTTAAAAAATGAAGTGTACAACCCTTCCTTCTTTTTCCTTGTCCTAAATAGAGACTGTGTCTGAGTAGTGTTTTTCTTGACTAATAATAACCTGGCAATAGCCAAAAGCAATTGTCATTCCATATTCCCTTCTAATTCTTCTAACAAATGGTCCATACAAAAACAGTCTCTCCTAGGCATGCCTAGGGGTTTCTCTTCACCCCTTATCGTCTTCCCTAGGATCTCTCTACCATCTCTACTTCCCTCAAAAGAGCCAAACAGGAACCCGCTTCTGGTAAGTCTGGCCAATAATGAAAGACAAAACTAAACAAAAAAAAGCAAAACAAATAAACAAACAAATTAGAGTACATGTATATGACTTTTGCTTGATTGTATTGTCCTTTTTATTCCATTCATTATACTTCCTTAAAAATATCATTAAATTATTAAGATGTTTAATGTTCAGGATCAATTGATGGACTTAGTTTGGATTTCCTATTACCCAAACCTATTATGGAGCATGGTGGATTCATTTAAGAGTAAATTTGCAACAGTTGTGCTCAGCCCTGGAAATCTCGATCCTTTAGGGAATGTGGAATTATTATTATAATGCTCACCAAACATCTTGGTTTCCTAAATCACAGTTTCCTACAATCGACAACTCTTCTGATGTTTTCTTGTTTTTCATGTTCATCTGTTTGTTCCTCCCTTATGCATCTATACATTTTATTTCTGGTCATTCAACATTATTTTAGTTTCTATTTGTCTCTAATTTTTATAAGCTACTTGTAATTTGTCAAAGTCACTTTGATGTTATTTTTTATCATAGATGTTAGCAAAGCCATTACAATTGGTGCCATTTGAAGTTGAAGATCCTGTTGTTCATTCCAGTCATTGATAAAAATATTAAAAGTTCTAGGACTGTGGTCCTGACTGTATGTAGATACTAATCATACCTATAAAATCACATTGCACAGTACATCATCATTCAGTTTTGATGGCTACTTCCTAATCATATGTATTCTTACCAGAACAATGATTCTGATCTCCTTTACTTAGTTTATTGACAAAGAAACTCTTTGGCATCAAATTGACAAGTTTTACTTTTATACGTATTATAGTAAATTCACCTCCTATTACAAGAAATGAAGAAAAGACTGTGTCTGGGAAAAGAACTAACATTTCTTTCACTTGGCACAGGCATCAATAATTAAATAGGTGATGTCTTACTCTTTCTAGAGACATTTAAATGTTTTGCCTTTTTTGTTTGTTTTTGTTTTTTGAGAAATGAATTGAGATCTATGAGAAACCACTTGTCAAGTACAAGGCAGCTCTCATGTTTTTGGGATAATGTATTAAAGGTCACCATCTCCTAGCAAGTAAAATCTCAGAGCTCAATGTAGTTAGTATCTAGAAGAAAAGCCAAAGGAAGCCTTACGGTTTCTCAAAACTATTGTCTCCTTTAGGTCCAGAAGGTTCTAGTCTTTCTTCAAGTCTGATTCCTGGCCTAGTTATTTCTCTGATGTTTGTCATTGCCCAGGGTAGATGGAGGCCAGGGGGCTGACGGGGGAGTCCTTACTCTCTTGACAGGGGAATTCTCATATGAACTGAGAGCCAAGCCAAACAGCAGTGATAGTATCTCTCAGCATTCTGGGAACTTGCCTGCTCTGTCTGCCAGATACTTAGGAGATCAGCCATATCCTCCATGTCCTAGGAGATGGCCCATGTGCCAAAGCTTACATCCTGGAAGGTTTAGGGAAGGTGTATTTGTGTCCTCCTCATACCGGAGATTTAAACAAAAAAAAAATTCTTAGTAATTAATATATAATATTAGAAAATATTTTCTTTTTGGTGACTAGCATGATTTTGGATTTCTTTATTCATTATATTTTTTAATGTTTCCTCTTGCAAGATTTTTAACTTGCCACTATAGAAGAAGGGGGCAAAGGAATAGACTCAGCTATTTAAAAAAAATAATTTCAGATTCTTTTGGAAGTTTCAATTCAGCATCCATTTTCTGACAGCAGACTCAGAGTGGACCTTGGAGTCAGCACTGGGTGGCTTGGCCCTGAGGCCACTGGAGGCCACTGACCTGCTGTGAAAGACTCAGGAAGGAGAAGCAGGGAGAGAGGCATGTGACTAGAGAAGCAGGACAGTTAGAAGGCAGTGATATGTGCTACAATAGGGATAAATGCAAAATGTGGAAGGAGCAAAGGAAAGACCAGTTTTGATGAAGGTTGTCAGGCAAGGCTGACAGAGGTCCAGGGACCTCAGGTACGCCCAGGTGGGCCACCGTGGTTCTGTTAGGCAGACTCTAGAGCAGTAAGACTCAGGACATGTTTCATGTTGGGTGCAGAATAGGTGCTTTCTGAATATTTGGTGAATGACCTTTCTGGGGCCTCATGACCTTTATAATTAAATAGAGAGGCTATCCAAAGTAGTTTGGGTGGTTATTAACTCTTTTAGATAATTTCACTTCCTACCTAAAAATGTGATGCTCAGAATTAATGGAAGAAGAAAGATCCCTGGACCTAACCAAAACAACTGGTGATGATATCCAATAAATGCAATTACATTTTTTGGATATATTTTAGCATACCCATTTCCAGCTATATATTACCACTACTAATAATATAGAAAAGGCAGTCATGGTTCACTCACCATGATTGATGGAACATTTTTATTGTTCTTCTGAGAGATTAATGGTGCCTTGTAAAATGCACTATTAAGTCTGTTCCTTTCTTCTGGCATTTGTTTTTGAGAACAAATACATAATTACTAGGGAGGAAGTCTCCAAGAAACTTTCAAGATTAAGTATTTCTTCCACTAGCAAAAAACTAAGATTTTCTTTTTTCAGTTGTTTCCTATTTTTACATTGTATTGCTATAATGGCAAGGAGGTCTATAGAAATTCAGCAGGTATATTGAGAACCTTCAATGAAGTTATTAAATGCAAAGTGCATGTCAGGACCTGCTTCATTTGCTCACCTATACCCCTTCCAGCATATCCAGGCATGATCAGCTGCACCCCAGGCACTGTGGCTGACCTGGGCAATCAGCTGCTTTAAAGATTCAGCACAAGCCAACACAACAGCTTGTCTAATTCTGAGAGCCTGTTCCGCTTCGAATCACTGAAACCACACCTCCACCTTGGTCTCTGAGATTTGATTCTCCCTGTCTTGATGGGAACTCATCCAGTATCACATTTACTGAGGTTCTGGGATTTTACATTAACATTTCTACTGGTTCTTCCCTCTCTTTCGCCATCCTACCAGCTGGGATCTAAAGTCTGATTGCAGGTCTTCACTCTCAACATGAAGTCTGGGATGCCTCTTGCCAAACACTGCCCACTCATGGTTAGGACAGGCATTTCTTTCTGCACTGTGGTGACACCTCTCTCTGCTTGGATTATGGCCATTACAGAGAAGCACTGGAGTACAGTGGTTAAGAACCTGGGCTCTGGGCTCCCACTGTCTGGGTTCAAACTCTGACACTACCATTTCCTACTTATGTAATCAGAGAAAATGATTAAGACTGAGTTTCCTTATTTGCAAAATGAATATGATGCTGATAATAATAATAATAGCATCCACCTCAAAGGGTCATTGGAGGAGTAAGTGAAATAGTCTTGTGCCGTGGAGGAAGTATCCATCTCTTGTTTCACTCCTGCCTGCACATCAAGCACCCCTTATTTGACTCCATTGCAGTGAAGTTAGTATTTCTGTTAGTGAAGACCATACCTCATCAAATCTCTTCCTCCCCTAAAAACTTTCTTCCAGTCACTCTGCCTACAAAAGCACACACACTTTGGCTGACAACAGGAGGCCCGCTGATGTGGCTCTTGCCTGTGTCTCTTTCTCCAGCCACACCAACCTGCCTCTGGTGCCCAAAATATACCAGGCCCCTATCTTTGTGCCTTTATACCTGCTGTTCCCTCTGCAGGGAACCCTTGCCTGTCTCATGCATGGCTAGTGAACCCTTGTTGGGCTTTGGAGATTGCTGAGAATTCTGCTTTGTGTCTGACTATAGTCTGTTCCTTAGTTACATGACATTACTCATATTTTTTTCTATGTTCTGGTAAATCCTAAACCCCTGGGGTGGAGGGTGGGGCAGGAGCAGGGAATGAATATTCAGTCAATGTCCATGCCTGACTCTGTCAGCAGCAGTGTGCAATGAAATGTATGTGGGGATCCTGAAGCTGGTGTGTGCAAAACTCAGTTCAGCACAGAGCTCGAGACAGGTGGTACCGGAACAAACTTTGTAGTTCTCTTTCTTTATACTGCTTTGCTTTTCCTCCCAGTTGTCTGCTGTTCTTTTTTGTTGTTGTTGTTGTTTAATGCTACTTAGATCCATCAACATCTTTTCCAATTATTCATTTAAATAAGAAACTGTAATTGTATTTAATACCTTTAGTACCTGCAACAAACATGAGATGACCAGTGCAATCTCTAGATATAATTTATCTATTTTTTAAATAGAAACTATCAGTTCCCATTTGTACTATAATACTCTTACTGAACTCAGGAAAAGTTTATATATTGAATGACACTTTTAAAAATTATTCTTTTATCACTGTTAGATAGAATATTAAGGACAAGTATACCCTAGCTGAGTTCAGTCCACATATATCCCAAGGTCCTGAGTTTGTTTCCCCGGACTGGCACAACCAATGTGAACAACGAAATAAAAACAAAGTGCTTCTTCCTTCTTTTTCTTCCTGCCTGCCTGTCCCTGCTTGCCTTCATTCCAGCCTGCACCTTTGCTTTAAAAACATATTAAAGATAGACATATATACACCATCAAAACTTAATTAAGTCTCCTTAAAATTAAAAATGTATGGCTGGCTCTTAATTACCTAAGTAGCTATCAATGGCTAAGGGGAAGCTCATTTGATTCTTTTCAGAATAGTGTGTACTTCCCCTGCCGTAAAATAATGACCAACAAGAGACATCTTTTCAAGTTTTAATAAAGAAAACAAGATGTATTTTATGTTTGAAACATCAGTATAGTTCCCATGAGAGACAGGAAGTATATAGTCTGTGCAGATATAAATCTGTTCTACCAATTAAGTCCCTGGGTACTTGCACAGTACATGGATCATGAAGATTTCCTTCAAGACAAAAACAAAAACACTTCCCCCACCCTAAACAATGGTTCATGTGAAATTTAGTAGGTCTGGGATAGACCCACGCATCTGCACACAAAAAAAAATTCCTCTAATGATTCAGATAACCAGATGAATTTGAGAGTACTCAGGTTTCTAAGATGCTATAAGGTTTAAAATTTTGCAAATTTCAATAGAAATTTTAGAAGTTATGAGTCAAGATGAAGAGAAAATATTAGAGAATTGAAATATTTACCATATTTTTATATACCCAAACATGAACAAGTTGTGCATATATATATATATATATATATATATACACACACACACACACACACACACATATGGGTGGGTTTTAAACTAAGCCTGAAGGTTATAAGGTTTTAGCAGACAAAAGAAATTGTTAAAGGAATTCCAGCTAAAGTTTGAAAAGGAAACTGAATGAAGAGAAGCAAGGAGATAGCTATAAACTTTATGTGGACAGTGCTCATATCTATCTTGTTCCATAATGTAAGCCCTGGCACATAATAGTAGATGCATAATAATCACTTACAGAAAAGTGAATAGTTTGGGGGTGGTGAGAAGCCTTTATAAGGAATGGCTCTCATTCTTTTCTTTATAGTTAGAGAAATTGAAGCTTGGAAACATAAAATAGCTTACTCAAAATATTTTCAGTACTGGCTTTTATTAGACAAATCAGTTTGCTCCCTATTTATAAACCCAACTCTTAGGACTACTACTGAGGAAGAGAAATTTATTGCCATGACACCCGTCACCCCTCCTTCTTTGCTGTTCAGTCCCACGCTAATACTACTGGACACTTCTAGTTTAAAGAGATCGTGAAAGCATTAGATCATTATCTTGAAACCAAAACTGATATTACTTATGCATTCCTTTTCTTGACTGTTAAAAATAATTTGTGTCTGTGCATATTTAGGAATTATTACATTCAAATATTAGAGAAGTTATGAACATCTTTTCTTGTTTTGACTCAACAGTCATTCCACTCTATCAGGGAGCCTTTGAGCACACATGTGTAAGCATATTTCTAGGGGCTGAGGGCTTTGCTTTTTTAGGAACTTCTTTTAAAAGAATTTAGTATGCAAATCTTTTTCTCCTGAGTCTTAAAAGTACAGTAATATATGTATATATATACACATATATGCATGTATGTATGGAGACATACACACACACAAGGTCTAGAGTATGGAAGAAAGGGTATGTGTTTCTTGGCATAAAACATCTTCATTTGAAAATAGCATTCCTGCCCTGTCCCCGTTGGAAACCCAGCCAGGCAGAATATCAAAGCCCCAGAAACCCCACAGGTCAGTTCGTAAACCCTGTTCTCATAGAGGCCAGTTCTTTTGGATATTTTATCATCAAAAAATTATGTTGAAAAGTAGGGCAAACTGAAAAACAGTTTCATTTTGAATATGAAAAGTGTCTGTTATTTCATGGATTTGATTGGGCAGGACACATAAACAGGTGGTTCTTGAAATTGCTGGACTTTGAGGATGCTGCTTACTTTTGCAGCTGTTCTTTAAGCCCTGTTCAAATGTGTCTGACATTACTGTTAATTTGGAGAATAACTCACATAATATTTTTTTCATAATTCAAGGATATTTAATGTATATTATCTTAAATTCTAATATACAGCAGGAAATTTTATTCAATCAGAGCCAAAGTTTGGCTATATCCTCAATGTTTTTTGATTAGAGGAGATGCAGGAAAAACTTCTTCTTTTAACAGGCATTTAAAATGTATATATCATTGTTGGCTAAACTTGAAACCATTTCAGATGTTTAATAATGAATAATATCCTCCATTTTAGTATGGTTCTTTGCTCAGTGATATGAAAATTATTTCCCATCAAAGATGACCAAAATGCTTTTACAAGCTGCAGAACTCATATGTGGTAGATTATCAATCAACACCTTGTAAAGATCTCTCATAAACAGACAAGCAAGTAAAACTGATACCAATTCCACAGAAGAGAATATTAACATAGTGCCTGAGTGCTTTGTCACAATCTGATCTATTCAGTTGTATGCTTTGATTATATGTATAACAAACATAAAATTAGACATTACTATCATAATGGGCATTAATCACCAATTACTCTACAATGCTTTCTATTTGAAAGGGATTATGGAGGAACTGACCATTATTTTGAAACCACAACTAATTACCATCTGTCTGCCTTTCATTGAGTGCTTAAAAAAATGTGTGCCTATTTAAGAATCATTACATTCAAGCTTTAGAGTAGAAGTTACAAACGCATATTTGTATCCAACAGTGATCTCTCAGGTGTTCTGATTTGTCTCACAGATAATCCGAGTCATCTCCATTCATTTCTCTCCTCCTGACACTAGTCCATAAGAATCACAATTTCTTTTAGTTAGAACCTATTGAATCTTTATTTCTAATATATGCCTTTAAGACTAAATTTATTTTTAATGCTATTTGACTCTATCCATAAGTTAAAAAAAAAATCGAAGTATAACAAACAGATAGCAAAGGATACAAATCAAATGTGTACATATCAATGAATTTTCACAAACTGAACACACATATGTAACTAGCATGTTCTCTCAATAAACAGACATAACCAGCATTTCATAAGATCCTTCTAGCTCCCCTTTTCAGTCAACACCAGCCCCATCCCACCTTCAAGAGTAACCAGTATCCTAATTTATATGCCATGTAGATTAGAGTTGCCCATTTTTGAATTGAGTGATACAGTATATACTCTCTTTGGACTTTTTTAACATTATATCTGTTAAGAGTCACATAATCTTATCTATTCTTTCCTTATAATACACATTAGAATGTTCTGACAATATCTGTGTGAAAAACTAAATAAAAATATGCTTCTTCCTTTCATCCTGTCTGCCTTCTTGCCTTCTGCCTGTACCTTTCCTTAAAAAAAAAAAAAAAGGAAGTAATTGGAGGTTAACTTGGTAACATAATGTTCCCTTTCAATTCTAAAATTTTGTGTCATTTTTCTATTTCCAATGCCACTACATACTGTCTTTCTCATTTCCTATCTGGATCACGATGACTTTATTTATATATTTTTTATTGTTTTCCTGCCAGCCTTTAACTTAGCCATGGGCACCTGGGGGCACTCTATTAAGTTGACGGGATATTGATTGAATCTGCCTTGGTTTTATTTTATTTTTTTTAATTGCAGTAACTTTTATTCTGTATGTTAAAATAAACTCATATGTATAGGTTCCCCATATGTGTAATTTCCCCATTAATCAGATATATGTCAACACACCCTGCCCTCCACCAATCACTCTTCACCATTGTCCAGTGGGCCCTGCCACCTCTTCCACACCCCTACCCTGTCCTATTCCCTATTGGTAACCTCAGTTCTACTGCAAGTGTCCAAGAGTTGGTTTTGTTTCAATCTGTTTCTTTATCTGTTCACATTCCACCTATGAGTGAGGTCATTTGGTATCTATCTTTCTTTTTTTGACTTATTTCACTTAGCTAGGATGCAATTGCATCTTAATCGTTCTCTGTTCACTTTTCATCTTATCTTATATCTTAACCATCATCTCCAGAAAGCCCACCTTCATCCTGCCGTCCTCATGCTTGAAGTCTTCCTGACTTCTCACTGCTGACATGATGTGTCCAAATGTATCGTAAGTACTGGGTAGAGGGCTCTACCATCTGGCCTTGATTAGTCTTTTCATTTTTATGACCTGCTATTCTGTCACATGAACTCTTTAATTCCAATCAAAATGAGCAACTAACCTTTCTGGGCTCATGTTCTGCGTGAGACATTCCTATCTCCAGCCTGGCTCATTTGGAATGTCCTCTTGTGCTTTCCTCAGCTGTCTGCATTCAGCATATCTTTCATAACCCAGTCCAGACTGCGCCTCCTTCACGTGCATCTCCATTCATAGTGCGTTCTCCCTCTCTCACTCTGTTGACTTATCCACTGTGGGACTTCCTAATGCATAATATCAATGCCTTTTACTTTTTAAACATTTTAATTGAGCATTAGTTGACATATATTTAAAAATATATATATTTAAAATGTACAATGTGATGATTTGATAAACATTTACATTGTAGAATGATTACTAAGATCAAGATACCTAATACTATTAACTTAAAAAACACCTTTTATTATGCAAAATTCAGTACTGCTCAGTTTTGATTTATAATTATGTATACTTATTCTATTTCCAAAATGATGAGAAGATTTACAGTAGAGAACACACAAAGCAGCATGTCAGTTAAAACAGGAAGTAAAAATATAAAATAATATGTGGGAGAGAATAAGTGACATGGGTTAATGCAACTTAAAATCTAGTTATATGTTTCCTGGCAGTCAAATCAAAAAAGGATTTATTAGTTAGCATTTGGCAGTGACTTACTGTTGTGATATTGTGTGCATCTATGTTAGAATTTTTTTATCTGTATGCATCTTGTCTCTCTTAATTCTAATCTCTATGACTACTTGGGTTTACTTTAGGAATAAGTGTAATCTGTAGCACAGTGTCTATTCTCATAGAATCAGAGTTTAATAAATGAATTGACTGATGACTAATATGACATCAGAATCAAAAGTTGAAGCAATTTTCTTTATCTAGAATATCCAAGTAAGTACATAGTAAACATATGAATGAAAATGTGAATATAAAATGAAGACAGAAATCTCAGTGAGTAAGTGGAGGGTCAGAATTTGTGACTATTTTAGTTAAATGACATTAAAAATTATAACCTATTCTTTTTTGATACGTTTGTATAGATATAACACGGCACAGCAAACCTGGAGTAAACTGATATATCAATTTTATTGGAACTAAATATATAGTCTAATTTATACCATTTTCACTAGTAGAATAGGTGATAATAGTCTACATTCTTGAAATAAAAATTCATGGCACATACAACTTCTGAGTATTCTTTTCCTCCTTAAAAAGGTGTTTTATGGGACTGAAAGAATACTGTGCAGATACACTTTGCTAGTCCTCACACTGTGCATTAGGCTTTAATTTCTCCTCCATCTAGAGTTATTTTCTAAACTTGGTATGGTGGTCTTTATGATGTAGGAAACACATCTGGTCCTGTCCAATAGTGATTATTGTGATGGAGGTAATATTCTATATTTGTGTCATTCAATGCAGTAGCCATTAGACTTGTGTGCTGAGAACTCAAAATGTGGCTAGTAAGACTGGGGAACTGATTGTTAAATTATTTGTAATAGTAATTACTTGATATTTAAATTCAAATAGCCACAATTGGCTAGCGACTACAGAATAGGACAGAGCTGCATTGACAATCTTTCTTTATTATCATATGAAGTTCTAAGTTACCCTGCGTTCACAGTGAAGCTTTGGGTATCTTTTTTTTCTTTTTTTTAAAGATGTTTACTCAAAAGTAAAATTGAGGTAAATTTATTATTTACTGTCATGGTAACATGGAGAGGATCATCCTTGTTTCTATCATTAAATTTCTGTTTGGACTCAAAGAAAAATATTTATAAAATAGTGGTCTCTGTAGGGTGTAGCCCCCCTTTCCCAGCCCTGCTGCCCCTGGCACCTTTTCAGCGGAATTTGCATTAATAGTCTAGGTCTCTCTCTGCAGGGCATTCTCTGAAGCCTTCCCTAGAGGAGCATCTGAGTAAGTGGGCCTATAGATTCTTCTGAAGGTGGATTGTTCTGACTATCTTGTTTTGCTCATTGGAACAAGTGGGTGGGGTTTGCTTTCTCTAGGCTAGCAGGAACTTGCTCTAGCTCTTCTTTTTAATTTCTTTAATATGAGGATCCCCACACTTGCTCTTTGAAATGCTATTTTGTAAACTGCTATTTCCTCTAAGCCTGTTATGCTTTTTTTCCATCTTCGTTAAAGTCTCTTTTCCCAGTGGGGCCTTTCTTTCTCAACTTAGTCATGCCATGTGCAGAGACCCACATCCACACTGCTGGCCTCTGACTCATCTGGGAGGTTTGCCTGCTCCAGGGATCCCACTTGATGCAGTGGAACAGGCAGGCTCCAGTGAAGCCAGCGTTTTCTGAAATCTGTTTTTTTTCCTGGCACCCCTCCTTCTCCAAAGCTACAAGAGAAGAGAAAAAAAGCAAAAATTCCCTTCCTCCTTTGACATTATGTTTTTCAGTAAATAAAGTAAATAAATAAAAAATTAGCAATTCTAATTTCCAGTTTATAAGCTACTTTTGTTATTGCTGCTGCTTTTAAATATTCCATCATTGGGCTAGTAGAAAAACCCTGCTAATACTCCAGTTTTCCTTTTTCCTCTACCAGCAAGCCAAGAGAGTTAATTCTGACAAGTTATATTTTCCTTCCCATTACAGATTAAATTGTTCCCCTTTTTGAAATATATTATTCATAAATGTGAACAGACTCTGAACTATAGCTCCTCCCATCTAGGGGTAGGAGTTTGCTCATCCCCCCATTGGTTCTGCTGGGGTTGTACAGAACTGTATCGCCACGCTTTAATTGTTGAGGCCTGGATTTTTCTTGGCCATCTCGGACCCTCATATAGATAAACTCTCTGCCAAGGATATCTTAGGCCCATGATTGCCTAATCTGGATGGCTTCAGACATGAAATCCCTTTGACTTGATTTTCTAAAATGGTCAAAGTTGAATAACAATGATACTTAAAAATACCTGACCACTGAGCAGATTTAAGTTTGGCCAATAAACTGTTCAATTAACCTACTTTTAAACATATCCTGAAAACATGAAAAGGCACTCTAACCCAAATGTTTCATTAGCTGAAGGAAGGCTGAATCAGGTGGTCTCTAATAAAGAAAATTTCATAACCCACTAAAAGTATGTATGGGAGAAATCAAAGGTATACATTATTTTTTTGGTTTTGTAAATTTTCTTAGTTGTGCACCAGTGCCGTGTTTTTCAGTTAAAATACAGTTCATATGTATACACACAAACATGAATATTTACACATATAATCATCTTTAGTTGCAGACATTTCTATTCATTTTATTATTTTTAAGAAAATCACTCTGGTTATTTTAATTGTAGCTCGGGGAACCTGTCCACTCACTATTTGACTAAAATAATTTTACTGCTTTAATTCTATATGCAATGGGGCACCACTTTTAAGTAAACTTTCAACCCAAAGTATTCAAGTCTGTTGCTGAGATCAGAAGCTTCATTTTCCAAGAAAAAAGTGCAATTACATGAATTCCTACAAAACTCAAGTTAGCCAAATCCCAGTTGAACTAAGCAGCTGGAGGGTACTGGGGAGATGTGACCTATCTGAGTGCTGGGAGCTTCCACACAGAAGCACAGAAAACTGTATGGCAAAGGTAGGGAAGGCTGCCCAGGCAGCTTGCCAGAGGAGGCTTGTCTCGGCCCTGACAGCGTCCCCTCGGGGGACATCCCCTCCTCAATGACCTCACCTTACCTTGACCACGTCGTCATTGAGATGCTTCGGGTCGCGGTTGACCAAGTCGATCTCCTTGGTGTGCGCGTCGTATACTTGCTTCTCGTTCATCTCCTCTGCCATTGCCTTGTTGTTGGGCTTGTAGATGTTGCCCTGTTCCCGGATGGGAACAGTGTAGAGATGCCCCTGCGGAGGGCAGACGGCCAGGAAAAGGAGGGTGGCACCCGCGGTGGGAAGAAATTTTCAAAAAGAAAAACAAGCGATCAGAAAGCAGCTTGGCAACCCGGCAAAAGGTTGAGGCTCAAAAGTCAACTAACGCTTCGGCAGCGATGGCTCAAGCTAACACAAGTAAACTCCTTGGTGCTGCAAGCTTTTTAAGAGGATCGACAAGAGGACACCACACCCCTCGGTACTGTACCAGGCAGAGAGCTCCTGCCTCCCCCGCCCGCCGCCAGGGGTCAGGGTAAATCCCACGGCGTGGTCCACCACAGCCCCCGCCCAGCGCACACCCAGACACGACACACCCCGCGGGAGACCCCCTCCGCGAAGGGGACCAGGCCCCCCACAGTGCTCCATCTCGGTTCTCAAGCACGCCACCCTCGTTCGGAGCACTTCACCTACTCCCTATTCCTGCCCCCAGCCTTCATCACCCTCCACAATTTCATCTAGTTTCATCCTTAAAACCTAGCTGGGATCCCCGGATTCATGGAGTGTCCCCAAGTTCCTTGCTTCCAGCAAGCGTCCTCCACGCATATGCCCCAGCTCCCCAGCCTCCCTCTTCGATCTCAGACCCTCCACAGCTTTCTCCACCCGGGCGGTGGGGTGGTACGCATGCCCCCATCTCTGGGCCGAGGCGGGTGTCAGACTTCAGAACTCCTTAGAACCGAATCTCACCTGCACAAGTCCCTGACCCACCAGCTGAACTGCAGCTGAGTTTGGAAAAGCGAGGTCTCTACAACCGGCGGAGCCGGCGCTCCGAAGGTGGTTGGAAGCTGGGTGCTGGTTGTTCGCGGTAGGGGAGGTCCGCCCCTGTCCTAACACCCTTGCGAGCTGGCGAGAGTAGAAGAGCTCTTGGGGTGACCCAAGAGCTTCGGGTAGTGCAAACAAGATGTGCGGGCTGCTGGGACGGCAGTACCGCC